>CM047812.1:103529726-103619726 GCA_026214975.1 Gentiana macrophylla | reverse complement strand
GCCATATATCCGCTACAAAAGTCAACATTTTATGAATACGGATATTGTTAAGTCCCTTCTCCTTAGATATTGTTGAATATATAATTTCATCATGGTCAGTCGTATCGTATAAGTCCAAAAAAATAAAATAAAATAAAAAATAAACACCAATAATTACTGACTTACAAGGTCCCTGCAATAAACACCAATAATAGAACCATGGAATCTTGATTCTTGGCCTTGTTAGCCATATACAACTTATGTCTCTCAAACTTGATTGCCATTGCAAAGGCATGATAAATTTCTAGAAAGGGCACCATCAGCATTGCCTGTGAGACCATTGGTTCAAATTCATTTCTTAAACCTTTAAGGAATTTCATGACATGTTCAGCCTTCATATGATCCATTAGATTGCTGATTGCATTGCAGTGACATTGAGGATCACATGAACAGACTGTTACAGGCCCGATGGTCTTGATTTCTTCCCAAAGAATCATAAACTTTGTGAAATATTGATTGACTGAGTCTGTGCCCTGTTTCAGTAGATGTATTTCTTCAAGAAGATCTGAAAGCTTTAATGCATCAACATTTGAAAGCCTTGCTGCAAGATTCTTCCATACTGCATGTGCATTCTTGAAGGACATCAAACTTTGTGCAATTGTGTTTTCAACAGATTTCAAGATCCATGATCTCACCATTGTATCACATTGCCTCCATGCATGGAAGTCTGCTGAATCTGCTTTTGGCCTTTTGATGGTGCCGTCTACGAAGCCAATTTTGTTCTTGGTGATCAACATCATCTCCAGGGACATTTTCCAGGGATTGTAGTTATTTCCATTCATCGATGGTTGTACAAGAAGATGAACATAGAATGGACTAGAGAGACTTATTTCTTGTTTCTTAGCTGTCATGGCTATCAAGAACTTCCGAATTGATTCTCAAATCAACGATGATAGTGGAAAAACGATCAAGATTTGATCAAAAACAGGAAAGCTCAGAAAAAAGATGAAGAACACTCTTAAGTTTCTTCAAAAAACGCAGGAAAGCTTTTAGAAATTCTCAAATTTCTGCTCTGCTACCATGATGAAGTTTGTAGAATTACAAAAAACAAAATAAAATGCGGAAATATTATTGATCAAGTAAAAGTTACAAGTTAATTTAAATGCAGCTGATCATGGGGTATTTATAGCTTCATACACATCATGAATCAGTCAGAAGTAAGTTACAAACGGTTATAACAAACTATAACAAAATAACCGCTTTCTAGTTTACATCATATTGCAAGTGATCGCAGAGGTCAGCTTGAGGCTTCCGTCTTTGTCGGCCAGTCTTGTGTCTTCATATCATCAGCAGCTTGTGCACTCAGCATTCCTTTCAGTCTATATACTATTACACATATTGAGATCGACTGTCTTTTCACTCGACAACATCTTCGACTGTCCTTTTGTATTTGGCTATATAATCTTTTCTTTGTAACCCTAAACTCTAAGCTTCCAAATATTTTGTTGGTCAATGCAAGAGCTCTTCTTCTTCCTCTTGATGTCTTTGTTTCTTGTTTTCTCGATTGCTAGATATACCAATCCTAAGAGATACTACCAACTCTATTTGTAACATCCCGATTTTTCGTAAAATGGTAAAATAGTCATTGGGTGTATTTACTACGACCTAATTATTATTTGTTCCATTATTTAATTAAAAAGGGATTTAATTATTGTTTTGAGAATTAGTTATAAGGAATAAAGAGGATTTAATTATTAAGAAAGATTTTAATTAAATCTATTAAAGGAAACTAAATCCCTTAATTTTCCCCATAACT
Organism: Gentiana macrophylla; assembly: GCA_026214975.1. Lineage (NCBI taxonomy): Eukaryota > Viridiplantae > Streptophyta > Magnoliopsida > Gentianales > Gentianaceae > Gentiana > Gentiana macrophylla. Next base: position 103,617,931 of record CM047812.1, on the reverse strand, counting down.
CAATTCACGCATATTCTGGAAAAAGAGAGATGGAACGGCGCTACACAGATGAAACCAACGCAGAAGATGCCAGAAAAATGGAGAACGTAAACTTCAACCGTGTGACCAATCCGTTCATCCGTTCAAGATGCCGTAGGAGAGAAAAGTGATCAGCACGATGAGACGCAACTTTGGAAAATAACATCTCTCAATTTCGTAAGTTTTCGGTTTAGCCCTAGTTTTTGGTATTCGTAGAATTCGATTCTTCAGAAATTCATATATTTTAATCCGTAGCTCTGTTTTGCAGCCATGAGTAGTCGAAACGATCGTCTTGGACCGTAGATTATTCTAAAAATAGTTTCGCAGCAGTTATTCCAGGTAATCTGCGGTTTATTGCACTTTTTCAGTTTCGGTTTTCTGCAAAGAAATAGGATTTTAGGGTTTCTTGTTGATCAAATAGGTTTTGGGGTTGAGGATCAACAGTTGTTGCAGTTGCTTAGCGTTTTGCTTTCGGTTTTGCTGGAAATTAAGGTAAGAGGCTCTTCCTAATGAATAATTATGGTTTTACAATGTTTAAGTTGAGTGTTAGTTGTAGCAAGGAATCATGTTTTATGTTGTAGTTAAAATGTTGGATGCTACGTGATGGTTAATTATGTTTAAATCAGGTTTTTACTGCTGTTTCTTTGTGATAGCTGATGTTAAACATGTTTGATTTGGGTTAGAGATCGTTAAGTTGCAGAAAATCATGTTTAGGGCTTTTCAGATGCAATGCGCACGCATTCAGCCCAGTTTTTGGGTAATTGTTGTTTTAAGCTACGAGTCCAGTTAAATGTTAATTCTTGATCTAATAATACTAAATGAAAATGAACAAGCCTCGATTGACTTTCTGATGTGTTTGGTTCCGGCACCGGACGTACTCTTAAAGGGAGTTGAAGTCCGGGACCGTCGGAAAGGCATGAAAGGGCTTGTGCTTTGATGAATTAGTATTCATCAATGTCTGTGTAATTGCTAGGCCTCGTTTATGTCTAGTGGTCTAGGAAGAGAGTAGTATGTGTGAGGGAGATTATTTGAAAACACTTAGGAATCTAGTTAACTATTTAATAAATACGTACTTGCTTAGTAAAAGGTTAAACATCATGAGAGCTTGGATAGGCACAGTACAATATCGGCAATGTGAGGTTTGGCCAGATAAAGTGGTGATGATCACTTCCGGATTCTAGACCCGCCAGATAAAGTAGTGATCATTCTGCCGGACAAACTCATGAACGAGATAGACATTCACCAGTCAGCTCTCTAGGGTTGGCCAGACAAAGTGGAATGACTGTCTCGGGACCGTTAGAGATTTATCTCTATAGGGTTGCGTCTTTTGTCTTAGTGCATATCTCACTAAGTGTAGTGCCCTCGCAAACATGCTGTAACAAAGATAAGTTAAGTTAGAAACGTTTAGTCATGACATGTTGATAGACATGAAGTGAACCCTGGATTGAATCGGTCTCATAATGGTAATTTAATAATCATAATAATAAACTTTCGTTGTATAACTTAGTTATTCATTAGCTTCTCACTTTTACTAAGTACTTTGTACTTACCTCATTTGCATTTTCTTTTGTATGCATTGTGGGGTGAGAAGACGAACAGGTTGCCCAAGTGTAGATGACGACTTTTGAAGACATTGAAGTCTTGGCGAGTTTATTTCTTTGTAAAGGTTGTACTAGACTAGTTATATTTCTTTCCTTAGACTTGTTGTACTATACTTTTAAGACCTCGTAATGTATAAGTCTTTGGGTTTTTCGTCGTTGTAATTTAACTATCCATCTTTAGTATGCTTACTTTCTATTCATAGTAGCATTTTGTTTTTACCCGAGTCTTTTTAGCTTCCGTTTGCTTTATTTTGATACGACGACGTAGAGGCTTGCGTATAATATTAGATTTATTTAATGCTATACGCGCCGAACGTTTCTCTTCCGGATAAGGGCTCGGTATCCGGGAGCGGGACGTTACAGTTGGTATCAGAGAGAAGCGTTCTTTCTATCCTAGGCTTCTTTTCCTCTAAGATAAGATTCCTTAAACCGTGATTAAGTTCCACTAGGACCAAGTGAAGAGTCTTCTTTGACGAAGGTTAAGTTGAGTTCTCTGTTCACATCTTTTATGTGATCACCTCAGGTTTTGTTCCTCCTAGTATCCTTAGTAGAAACTTTTTCTTCCTTTGAATTTTCCAAACCATAGCTTGTCACATTGGATTAAGTGAAACCCCTTTAGGTAAAGCTTTGGGATAGGAGTCTTATGCCTACACCTTAAAGTCGAGGTCCTCTTGGTTGATTTCCTTTTTTTTTCTTCTTATTTTTCCCTATTGAAATCTCTTCACCTTCTCTACACGCGAATATCTAAGTTTACTTTTATCTTGGCATAACCTTGTGGAGAATGATATTTGATTCAACTCTACAAATCCTTCACCTTCTTTTTTCACCGTCGCTTGGTTTGAGTTTATCAACATTCTTAGACCTTTGCTTTGCTTGAAAAGAGTTCTACACGAACTCCTTGTGTAACTCTATTATTCCCAAGTATTCCTCAGTGTTTACTAATCTGGAAATTCTGACAGTTTGTGCAATCGTCAGGAATAATTGTTTTTGACCAAGTTATTTTCATCCAAAAATTCCAATATTTTTATATCACCTGGAAAACTCCAGTATCTAAATCTCTTAGCTTTGGATCGTGCTCAAATTCCTCTTTGTTTGTTCTGTACAAACTGATAATGTCAGATCCAGAGTAAAAATCTTACACAGCAACCTAAAAGGAATTTTCACCTCTTTGACTTAGAGTTTGGGCTAAGAGGGTAGTAAATTATGACTGTTATGTTTAGGAGTTCCCTGAAGTTTGATCTCCTTCTGAGTCAAACCTTTTAGTAGGATGCTTGTAAAGCTAACGTTATAGTTTCTTTTGCAGTGTTAAACGAGAACCAAGATGCTATCCTCCAGCATGCCATGTTTGATGTTCAGACCCTTTTCGTGCCCTTTTGTAATTATACTTTTATTGGTAATTTGTTTCTCATATAATCCCTCACTTGAGATCTTTAAACTCAACAAATCCTCTCGGCTTGTTGTCATGAATTACCTCAAAAACATATCTCCTTAAACCCTTCTTTTCAACAAATTCATGCTTCCTTACTTGTCAATTCAAGGAACAAGTTCCCTCTAACTCTGCATTGTTGCATGTTGCGGAGATTTTGCATCATTAAAAACAAAAGAAATTTATAAACCCTAACTATCATGCAAAACTAACTCCTAACCGACCAAAACATCGGGTTGTTGCTAGTAAAGCGTAATGAGTAAGGGGTCGATCCACAGGGAAAAGGTATGTAGAATCTAATCTTATTAATCCTACCAATTGCTACTCTAGGAAAACAAATAAACGAACGACAAAACATAAAAACAGAAAATAATTCAAGTAATCTAACCTAAGAAATAAAATAAACAATCTAATCTAAAGACATGGGATCAAACAACCAATATACAAACCTATGTGATCTCAATCCTAGTTCAATTCATGATTCTAATTCGATTTGTGGTTTCACCTTTTCACGAGACATAAACCCCTAATTCCTTAGTGAATTTATTCTCAAGCTACGGATTCCTAATTCCTTAGTAAATCCAATTTATCAATCTCTCATCTTCCGAATGTTGAGACTGATTTTCAATACAAAACTCGGTGTAGATTCAGGTTAACTCTCGTATTTTAGAATCTAACAACCTAGATAATTAATCGATTAACTTGTCATCATTAACGATTAAAAATCCTATCTTTCTATGGTGATCTGGCGTTACGCAACTTCCGTATGTTGTAACTATCAATCGTAAACGATCTTCCGATTCAATTCACACATAGCATCATAATCATAAAAAGATACAAAATAAATTAAACATCATGAAATAAAACAGGGCTGAATAAATTAAATAAATAAACTCACATAGTTTTGGTACAAGACTGATCCATGGAATGAAAAACGGAAGAAAAAAACTACATCTAATCTAACCCGGATCACCCGAGCACAAGGCTCGGGTGACCGGCCTTGAACCTCAAAACAGCCGCTGCTTTGCTGCTGTAATGTAAGTTGGAATGAATTATTATCAATTATCCTTCCTTAGGGTTGCATGCGTGTGGCTATATATAAGAATAACTAAGTCGGCTGTATGTACTAATTTGCGGCTGTAATTATCCTTATTTAATTAGGAAAAAGAGTAAGGCGGCTGGAATAATAAAACAAAGTCGGTGGCTGCATGATATCCTTGGACGGAGGCTAAACGTTCGTTTGCAAGGCGTCTGAAGACTCTGTATCAATTTTGGCTCCCTGGACGCTAGTTCAAGTCTGGACTCAAACTTCTAAAATTTATATCTTGAGTTGTAGACCTCCAAAAATTATGATCTGAATGTCATAATTAAGCTCTCGGAAAACTCTACAACTTTCATTAAGGACTCTCCTTCAGAAAACGCCTTTTTGACTAGCCCGTCGTATCCCGAGTCGTTTTCGGAATTTTCCAATACCACAGCATCATTATCCAAACTTGTAATGCTCATATCTCGGGCCTCGTAAGTCGGAATGAAGTGATTCAAGATCCTGTAGAATCCTCTCTTCAAGCACTACAACTCTTCTCTTGAGGTCGAGAGTCAGATCAGTGTATATCATATCAAGAACTGGGTCGGAAGTTCGGCTTCTTGAAAGCTTCATTCCAAGCTTTATCTCCATCTTTATCCTCTTCCAAGTCAAAAACATGTATCTACATTGCATCCAAACACCACAAAAACGTAACAATATCCGAAACCATATAAAACAATCAATTAATCGTATAAATTGATACGTTTTCATATTTAACTCTTTAAATCACCATTCACTCAATATTTCACTATAAACCTCGAATTCTATGAAAATCATACGTATATGGGGGAAATTGAGGTGAAATATATCCTTAAAAACACTACAATTTGACCCTTAACATTGCACTCCCATCATTCATTCAAACTCAAATTTTCAAAGAAATCCCTTTGATATGTCGAACCTAAAACTTCCATCCTCTTTTACTTGTGATTATCCTCAACTAAACGAAAACTTCCTATCTCCAAGACTTACCTAACAAAACTAATACCAAGAACATAGTCCAACTCCCATCATTCATTCAAACTCAAATTTTATCAACCTTTTAATGTCGAACATTCTTTTTACTTGTGATTATCCTCGACTTCCCTCCTAAGGGTAGTGTCATGTAACTATTTCTAATCTTTTTAAGGTATGCATATCTTCTTTTTCTGGTCAAATTTTTAAGCCTACCATGACATTCCCCTCAATTACTTACCCTTAACATTCTTGCAATTTATGCCAAACCAGTTTCAAGCAGAAGGTAGACTTTTTCAATATGCCTTCCGAACCTATCTAGCCAACCAACATTTGAACCCCAAAACTCCTATTGAATTTCAATTCAGATTAATATACCTTGTACCATTTAATCTTAAATCTCTTTCAGGCCATTTAGAGCCATGAATCGCCATATACTCCTTTTGACCCCCCATCTTCTGTTTTGGCGTTTCTATTACCATTTTGATACACCGGTTGAACGCCTTTTGTTTTAACTTTTCCCATTCCCTCATGAGGAATTACCTCGAGCATTTATTCCTTGGCAGTGTACTATTCCTCTCGAGTAGTGCAACCTTGAACCTTTGATTTGAATCGTCAATGATCGTTTAAACTTCCTTTGAAGGTTTGAATTAATTCTTTGAAATCAAACCTTAGCCGACAATTCTTAAGTGTCGTTTCCTCTTCACTTAAATCTTGCTTACCGCTTACTTATTCAAACCTTTGATATTCCCTTACAATTCCTTGAGGGAAATTTATAATTCTTTTAAATCTTGAAATAACCTCTCTTTGACTATTGCAAACTTGGACACTTCTTGACAAGTGTTTGTTTTATTCTGAGACCTTTTGGTGTGCTCGTTTTATCTCCATGGCTCCTTCATGTTGAGATTCTTACTCTCTTTTGATTTCTAAATTCTTTTTCTTAGTCCTTCTGGTGCTCGACCATGCACCTTTACTTGTTTTTCTGTTGTGTGATGTTTCCTTTAGCATCTCCACTTTCTAAAGGTTTATATGAATGCTTATTACCATTCTTTCAAGTTGCCTCTGAAGTCTCTGTAGACCACCGTATCTTGCAGAATTTCACTCTCTCAAAAGAACTTCATCTGCAAGATAATCATTTTTATTTCTTCTTTGGTGGCTGCCGTTTGTATTATGATACAATGCCACATTCTTCATATTGGAACCACCTTCAATTTTTCCCCAACACGGAATCATCTTGTTTTGCTTATAACCTAAGCAACCTTTCTTATTTCAAGTGCGTTGTACCCTTCATTGGCTTACCTGGTTGACATACCACCCTGGGACTCAACTTGTCACTTTTCAACTTCATGTATTTTCCAATCTAGTCCTAATTGGCATAAGGATTAAATCAGACCGTCAGAGGGAGAAAGTTTGGCAAATGCATGATCCATTTTCCCTAAGAAGTCTCAGAAACCTTACAGCCAGAATCCTTGCAGTTCTTCAGCAAGCTTGTGGTGCCATGATGGAAGTTGAGATCGAAAGAAGTCAAGTGTGCCAGAAGTGTGGTTTTGGCTGGGAAGATTCAGCTTTCCGGGTATAGGTCAGCAGGATCAAGCAAGGATTGTTGAACCGATGATTGCAAGATTCGAGGCAGTTGATGAGTTCGTGAAGAAAACCACGGGATGGCAATTGCAGTTCATCTCAGAGCGACTATGATGTACAAAAGTTGGAACAATACTGCTGACGATCTTTCATGAAGATAGAGATAGAAGAACACAAGTTTTTGGGATGAAGTGGAGCGACAACAGAATACGAGACCAAATTTGATACATCAATTCACGGGGAGATTGAAGTGGATCGTTGATTGAATCGGTCTCATAATGGTAATTCAATAATCATAATAATAACCTTTCGTTGTATAACTTAGTTATTCATTAGCTTCTCACTTTTACTAAGTACTTTGAACTTACCTCCTTTGCATTTTCTTTTGTATACATTGTGGGGTGAGAAGACGAACAGGTTGCCCAAGTGTAGATGACGACTTTTGAAGACATTGAAGTCTTGGAGAAACTTTTAGTTTATTTCTTTGTAAATGTTGTACTAGACTAGTTATATTTCTTTCCTTAGACTTGTTGTACTATACTTTTAAGACCTCGTAATGTATAAGTCTTTGGGTTTTTCGTCGTTGTAATTTAACTATCCATCTTTAGTATGCTTACTTTCTATTCATAGTAGCATTTTGTTTTTACCCGAGTCTTTTTACCTTCCGTTTTCTTTATTTTAATACGACGACGTAGAGGCTTGCGTATAATATTAGATTTATTTAATGCTATACGCGCCGAACGTTTCTCTTCCGGATAAGGGCTCGGTATCCGGGAGCGGAGCGTTACACTATTACCCTCGATTTTGATAAGTCTCTATTAATTGTGATGTATACTCATCAAAATCATGAATGAAAGATTATGTTGTGTCACATGTTATGCTGAATTGATCGTATCTATATCATTACTTGTGAAATCAATTTAATAAAGCCACGCGAAGCCAAGCTAGCATTCCGTTGAATCTCATGGAAAGGAGTCGGTGCACATGCCATGATTCTCTAAATATTTACTTGTCTACAAAAACTAATTGAAATAGTATAATAATAATAATAATAAATATTCAATGTGAACTTTGGGACACCCTTAATATCATCACAGTCGATCTACTGTTTGGGGCATCAAACGATATTCCTCCTCTCTCAAATATGGAATTTATGAAAAAAAAGAAAATTGATGGGTCGAAAATATATTTCGATCCTCACAAAATCAAAGTTTACACATAAAAAATGGGTGTCCGGATAAATCGACCGTAGTGTTATTAAGAATGCTCCAGCTTTCCTGGGGAATCTCGTGGAAGAGAGTCCGTGCACATGCGATTATTTTAAGTATTTAGTCTACAACACTCAACAGAGAAATAAAACAAAGGAGTCAAATATTGCCTCGATTATCAATGGAACGTGGAATTGGCTATATAACCATGTGGTAATTTGTGTTGTATATTGATAATGAAAAGTATTATAATGGTACAGTTTATATACTAGTACAACAGGTATGGGTAAGACTGTAAATACACAATTACAAATAGGTTATAACCAAAACTACGTCGTATCAATAATGTCTTCAACACGCCCCCGCAATCCCGTGGGTATAGGATAGACACGGAGATTGGTCTTCAAAGTGGCAAAGCGAGGACTGCCCAACGGTTTGGTGAGGAGATCCGCGAGTTGATCTTTTGATGTAAGGAAGGCAACGGTCAGTTTCTTGGCGGCAATAAGCTCTCGAACATGGTGAAAATCAATATCAATATGTTTAATGCGAGCGTGAAAGACAAGGTTGTGAGCAAGGTAGGTAGCACCAATATTATCACACCAAAGAGTCGGAGTAGGCGTAGAGACGTGCATGTCGGTGAGAAGACTGCGAATCCATTGAAGCTCGGCGGCAGTATTGGAGAGGGTCTTGTACTCGGCCTCGGTGCTGCTTTTGGAAACAGTGAAGTGTTGTTTGGAGCGCCAGCTTATAAGGTGATCACCGAGAAAAATACAATATGCATTGATAGAGCGCCGATTATCAGGGTCGGCGGCCCAATCAGAATCCGAGTAGGCACGTAAATGCAAGGTCGAACAACGGGATAAAAAAAGACCCTCAGAGATCGTAGCTTTTAAGTAACGGAGAAGTCGTTTGACCGCTAACCAGTGGGCCTCAATTGGTGCGTGCATAAATTTACTAGTTTTGTGGACCGCAAAGGCAATGTCGGGGCGAGTAAAACTGAGGTATTGGAGCCCGCCAACAACCGTGCGATACAAAGCCCGATCTGAAAAGAGAGGCCCAGGGTCATGATGTAGTCGAGCCGAGGCAGCCATAGGAGTGGAGCACGGCTTGGATTTATCCATATTTGCTTTCTGCAATAAGTTGAAAATATACTTACGTTGAGTGAGGAACAGACCATCCGGGGTGTGAAGAGCTTCTATACCAAGGAAGTAGGAGAGAGACCCAAGATCCTTAACCGGGAAACGGGTGCCAAGAAACAGAATAACATGTTCAATGTGAGTCGAGCTGTTGCCAGTAATAATAACATCATCTACATAAATAAGTATATAAAGACGGATGGAGCCGCGAGTATAGACATATAAAGATGTATCAGCCTTGGAACCAACAAAGCCAAATTGCGTGAGAACATCAGTAAAGCGTGAGAACCAAGCCCGGGGTGCCTGCTTAAGACCATACAAACTGCGCTTCAAGCGACAGACATAATCAGGGTGATCAAGATGAGCAAAACCCGGTGGTTGGGCCATGTAAACCGTTTCAGTTAGGTTGCCATGAAGAAAGGCATTTTGAATATCAACTTGACGAAGTGACCATCCCTGTGAAACAGCAAGAGATAACAAAACGCGAATAGGTACAGGCTTGACAACTGGGCTAAAGGTCTCAGAGTAGTCAATTCCCGGTGCTTGATGAAAGCCCTTGGCAACCAGACGAGCCTTATGACGTTCAATGTGGCCGTCTGATGACGGAAAAATTCACCGTTATTTTTATAACTTTTCAACCCGTTTCTGATATCATTTCGAGTATTTTTATATCAGTTCGAGTCATTAATTCCTATGTTTCATCTAAATATGTTAGTAGTAGTTATTATATAAAATATCGTATTTTTAGCGTGTTTTATAGTTTTGTACCGGTTTAGTAACCGGAGTGTAAATGTCGGATTTACTTTTGGTATTTTGGTGGTTTATTGCGAAATTATAGGTTAACCAAAATCCCGAGTAATGACACGCGTTTGAGGCCTAAAAGAAGTGTTTTTAGGGATATAAGAGTGTGCCATGCTTAAAAGGGTCAAGTGGATCGGTGGTTCGTAGTGCCACTAACGATTTATATCTTCGACGAACCAATGGCCCATTAAAATGGAATTTTCTGAAGAAGTGGCCTTAATGAAAGTTGTAGATCTTTGATAGAGCTTTCCAACGTATTTTGAATCACGTCAATTGGAGGTCTACAACTCAAGTTATGACCAAGTGGCTAATCGATTCGTAATAGTAAAAATCCCGAAAACGACACGACATACGAATGACTCATCAAAATGACATTTTCTGAAGAAGTTTCCTTAATAAAAGTGTATATCTTCAAGAACGCTTTCCAATGGATTTTGAATCAAGTCAATCGGACTTCTACAACTCAAATGGTGGTCAATTGGCTAATTGATTCAATTTCGTAAAAAATGTCGCAAAACGTTCGGAGGAACACGAGGTAATCAAGAAGACGTTTTCTGAAGAAGAGTCCTTCATGAAAGTTGTAGAGTTTCTCGAGATCGTAATTTTGGCATTTCGTTTGAAATTTTTGGAGGTCTACAACTCGAGATATGAATTTTAGAAGTTTAATATATAATTATATATAAATTCTCCGCTGCATGTGATCAGTTAGGATGTAATGATTAGTAATGATGATGAGTTCGGATCGATCCGGCTCCGGCCCCCTTATCTTTGCCTATATATACTGAGAGCATTTGCAGCAGCTGGGTACCCCATATATATACATATCTTTGGTGTATATATATATATCTATCTCTCTCGTTTTTTTTTTAGTTTTAGTAACGGCATTATGCCGGAAATAATTTAGCTTGATAGTAGTATCGTTGTAATGCTCGGGAAATTATCGGTAGCTTCGGTGATCTTGTAGTCGTTGTAATATCCGGAAGACTACGATCTCCGGAATCAACAATTATGTCGAGGTAATTTTATATATATATAGATCTATTTCCGTTTTCTTCCCTCTTCTTTCTATCTTATTCGGGCCGTATATATATATATATATATGTTAAAATACCGTTGTAATAGTATAATTATCAATAGTTCGTTGTTTTGATCTTTTATTTACTTTTACGCATTTTACTTACGCATTTTATTTACGCATATATATATATATATATATATATATATATATATATATATATATATATATATATATATATACTTTTATTTACTTACGTATTTACTTTTACGCACTTATATATATATATATATATATATAGTATATTTACTTTTATGCACTTATATATATTATTAGCTATATAACTATATAAATATATATATGTACTTATAAAAAAATGAATTCGCTTTTACTTTTAAATCGTTAATATAATTTCCGTTAATCATTCCGTTATTATCGCCAAAATGAATAGCTAAACGTCGTATAGTCGAATTATGTAAAACGAGTAAAAACGCCTACAGGGGGATTAAACGGGAGTTGTGTAACGCGTAAAATAATGTTTTAATGAGTAATCCACGTCCTAAAACTTAATCAACGCGTCTTTGAATTAAACTCGATCATTTAGTTCATCTGTCACACATATCGAACCTATAAATGTATTTTGCGGTGAGATGTGGGAAAAGGGTTTTGGGATCGTTATGTAGATTCGGCCTAGTTGTTAGGACCGTTTCCAATCTGAGGGTTTGTCATCGTTGTTCGAGCGACTCTAAGAGCGTAATCATGTTGGGTTAATCGGTTTTCTAAAGGGAAAATTAATTAACTTCACATAGGGTGTTGAGTGAGAGTTGTTCGAGATCTTAACACCGAGGTTGGGAGTTGGCACCCGTGGATGTCGTTAAAATTACCGTGGAAAGGTAGGTTGATTAAAACACGCTCCTGTCAAGTCTTCCTTTAGGGTAAAAATAACTCGTTGGATCATAATTCGGCTATACCTTTTAATAACTAGAACTAAAAACGTTAGTTAATGTGTACTTTTGCACTAGTATAAAACTCTCCACCGCAATCTTGACCTAAACCAAGTTCTACGTCGACTTTGGTACTTAAACGTTGTTCCTCAATGGATTCGACCTTGCTATCACTATACTACTTGTTGATTCGATACTCACGTCGGTTAAAGTTAGCGATTAGTTATTTTGCTATCAAGAATTTTTGGCGCCGTTGCCGGTGACCAATATTTTAGTGGGTGTATTTTTCTCTCATCAAGAATTTTTGGCGCCGTTGCCGGGGAATACTACGTTTGATATCTTGTAAGTTGACCGAAAGCCTGGGCTTAGGTCGTTTTATTTTTAGTTTTGTTATCAAGTTTTTCGTAGATAGGTTTTTGTTCTACTGCTTCCATATCCTTTTCGCTTTTAAAAAGAAAAAAATCGAGGAACACGTTTCAATCATCGAGGTTGGGTGATGGATTCTCGGTGAATTCCACTCCGCGGAAGCATAAGGAAAAAAAAATCCCAAACCTCGTGATTTAGGTGTTGGTGTTCAGATCTTGGTTTATGACTCAAGTTCTAAAGAACCTCTCATCGAACCCATCGAAGAAATCGAAGCTTACGCGACGTCATAGAAGCGATCGGCGCCGAGGAGAAATCCTAGTCGCTAGTCCGAACCCTTTGTTTGAAGAAAGAGAGACATTAGAAAGATCACTTTCTAATTCCTCTGCAGAAATGGACGATATAATAACTAGAAAAAGCGGTAAGGATCCCAAAGATGAAACAGACTCTGCAGGGGGCAAACCTCAACCACTCATCGGTGGTAATGCAACGATACCTTTGCAAACTCCACCGAGGACCCTCGTCATGAACCACCGAGAGAAGACAACACAGGCTACGTCGGTTGGGATCTGCATGATTTAATCGAGAGGCCAGGATTGGACAATACAGAGTAGGACAAGATGCTCAGGATACACAGGACTTGGACCGAATTAGACCAAGAAACGGTAAATCGAGTACTTGGATGCTAGAGATGCAAGGAAATCAACAGGGTTCCAAAACCCGTATAACCCGTATAATCCACCTCCTCGACCGATGGCTCTCGGCAAAGCACATGGATCGAGGTTTGTCGAGATTACGCTACTACCCCACAGAAGTATAGGACATAACCCAATTAGGGTACCCCAATCAATGCAAATAACAGAAATTAAGCAAAATATTTTGAACATGTTAGGGAACATGCCTTGTTCCATGGGAAGTCGACTGAGAACCCGAACAGCTTTCTGGATCACTTTCTCGAGATCTGTGGAACAATGAAATATAACGGAGTGAGTGATGAGGCGGTAAAATTAATAGTTTTTCCGTTTGCATTAAGAGGAGCTGCTAAGGATTGGTACGACTCTTTGCCAATGACTCGTTACATACGTGGGTGACGTAACGAGTATTCCCGAAAAAGTACTTCCTCCGGCAAAGATTTTAGATCTGAAAGAAGAAATCTCTTCGTTTGATGGTCTCGAGGAGAGACACACTAAAAGAGACTTATGAAAGATTTAGGGGTTGCTAAAAGATGCCCCCACACGGTTTTTCTACGGTGGAGCAAGTTATTATATTATTCGGGGCCTTAGAGCCGATGGACCAAAACAAGTTTGAATCTTTGCGCAAGCTCAAGGAGATATTATGAATCTACCACCGACAAGCAATGAGACAGATATAAAAATGCGGCGGATGGAGAAGGACAATGGGGATCGGCGAGAAAGAAGAAGAAAAAGCCCCAATGGAAAGTGTAAAGTCATTTGAAAGAGGAACTCGATCGAGAATCGCCATGCATGACAAGATGCAAGAAATGGTATTAAAGATGGACCGAATGGAGTCGAAAGAAAGAAGACACATCGCCAACTCTGTGGAGGTGGACATTACGCCATAGAATGTGCATCATTGAAAAAATCCACTTATCCACAACGCTTGACACCTACTCCAAAGACAACAACGATCGGCAATCGGAATGACCAACAAATAATGAATGTCTATGCGATGGGACGATGGATATGAATCGGCAAGAGTTTGGCCAACAGCGGTGGAATCAAAACTTTAATAATCATCAAGGGCCACAATTGGATTATGGTATGAATGATGGTTCACCACAATATGATGTGAATTATGTTGGACAAGGTTGGAATCGAAGTAAATCGAATTGGAATAGAAACAATAATCGAATCAAGACTTTAGGCAAAACCAAAGCTCATACAACCGACCTTGGAATCGTAATCCCGCAACTGAGTTCATACGAGAATCAAAACCGAGGCTATTATCGAATAATCGAATCCACGTCTCGATCCACAAGGACAAGACAGAAAATCGGAGTTCATATTGGAATCAAAATCAAGGTGGAATCGTAATCGTGGTCGACAAAAACAATCGAGAATCGGCAAGTGAGCCACCATCTTTGAGAAGTAATAATTCGCACCTATCAACATCCAAACGCTCATCTGCACTGAATAATCAAAGCAATCAAAGAACCAAACAATTCGGTGTTCGAAGATGGCCACCGAGATACTCCTGGAGAAATTAGACAGAATGTTTCGAGTTAAATAAGAATGCTATAGAGCAAAAAGTGGTCACACATTCTCGCCATTCAAACTTGGAGACCCAAGTAGGTCAAATAACCGACACTCAAGACAAATCTAAGTGGTGGACTCCCGAGTAACACCGAAAGGAACCCAAAGGATGTGAATGCTTTGTGTTCACACGAAGTGGTAAAGAGGTCGGGCCGAGTGACAAAAAGAAAGAATTGTGGGTCAAGAGGTAGAAACTGAAAAGCTTGAAAAAGAGAAAGCAGCTTGATTGTGAAGGAGCTATGTATGGTGAAGTCGAGATCGAAGATTTAGAGGCTGCAATATCAAGCAGAGAGAATGGAAGCAATGAGGAAAGAATTGGAAGCCACGAAAAGGCTTTGGTGAGGCAAATAAGAAAGCATTGGAAGGGCAAAGACCAAGAAAGACTATGTGGTCTTGGACATCAAAGAAGAAGAAGCCTCACCGCCTAAAGAAAGAGGTAAGAAAACAGAATTCCTCCTCCTCCCCGATTTTGATGTTAATACTTTACCCTATCCTCCTAAGGGAACCAGAAGGACATCCCGACCAGGGTCGTGCAAAAAATTCTGAATCTTTTAAGGAAGGTAGAGGTGAATATTCCCCTATTAGAGGCAATTTCAAGCATTCCCCCATACTTTAAGTTTCTAAAAGGAATGTTGTCGAGTAAGGAGAAGATGCAACAGATGGTGCATTTGAGTGGGGAATGTTCTGCAATCTTTGAGAATAAGATACCTCCCAAGTTCTGCAGGATAGAGGTAGCTTTACCATCCCAATTACCATTGGAGAAACTGTGTTTAAAAATGTGCTATGTGATCTAGGGGCTTCTGTGAGCCTGATGCCTAGAGGAGTTTATGAGAAATTGGGATTGGGAGCATTAGAGCCAACATGAATGACCTTACAGGATGGCGAGATAGGTCTCATTTAGAAACCCTCTTGGGTAGTAGTGAAGATGTGTTGGTGCGGGTAGACAAGTTTGTTTTCCCGTTGACTTCGTAGTTTTAGATATGGATATGGATTCTAAAACCCCACTTTTGTTAGGTCGGCCTTTCTTGAACACAGGAGAGACCTTGATAGGCGTTAAGAGGAGAGATTATACTACGAGTCGGGAAAGAGAGTGTAGCCATAAATGTGTATAAGGCGATGAAGCATCCTAATGATGAAAAGAGTGATTGTTTTTCTCATTGATGCTATATATCCTTGTATTGTGGAGCACACTAACTGCAGAGATACCAAGAACCAATGGAAGAATGCTTGATGAAGTCAAGCACATGAGGATGATGATCCACAAATGAGGGTTCATGTATATCATTTAGAGGCAACTCCTTTTGTCGACGCAAGTGGAATAAGAAGCTAGAGCTCGGTTTGATCGCAAGCCGCCAAAGCCGTCAATCGAGGAACCACCTACTGATCTGGGGCTGAAGCCACTTCCTAAGCATTTAAAGTTTGTGTTTTTAGAACCTGATGAATTACTTCCTCTTATTGTTTCATGTGCACTAACCGTTTTGCAGGAAGCTAAGTTGATCCACGCTCAAAAAACACAAAAGGCCTTCGATGGAAGATGGTTGACATAAAAGGGATCGATCTTGATATATCTGCAAGCACAAGATCATTCTGGAAGAAGATGCCAAACCGGTCAGGCAGTTTCAGAGACGACTAAACCCACATATGCAAGAGGTGGTAAGGAAAGACGTGGTAAAGATGCTCGAGTTAGGGATAATCTACGCAATCTCCGACAGTGAATGGGTGAGCCCTACGCAAGTCGTGCCTAAGAAAGGAGGCATTACAGTTGAGCTTAATGAAAAAGGTGTGCCTATTCCTACTCGTTTAGTTACTGGTCATAGAGTTTGTATTGATTTTCGCATGCTGAATGATAAGACTAGGAAATATCATTTTCCTCTACCCTTTATTGATCAAATGCTAGAGCGTCTAAGTGGTCATGCATTTTACTGCTTTTTGGATGGTTTTAGTGGCTATTATCAAATTCACATCGATATACATGACCAGGATAAAACTACTTTCACGTGTCCGTATGGCACCTTTGCATTTAGAAGAATGCCGTTTGGGTTGTGTAATGCACCTGCGACATTCCAACGATGCATGATGGCCATCTTTGCTTTGATATGATAGAGCATTTCATGGAAGTTTTATGGATGACTTTAGTGTTTTTGGTGATACTTTTGATGAGTGTTTGTCGAACATTGATAAGGTGCTTTGCGTTGTGAAGAGACAAACTTGGTTTTAAATTGGGAAAAGTGTCATTTCATGGTAATCGAGGGAATTGTTTTAGGACATAAGGTATCGGGGAAAGGAATAGAGGTCGATAGAGCAAAAATAGAGGTAATTTCTAAGCTTCCTATGCCTACTGAATCAAGACTCTACGTTCATTCTTGGGACATGCGTGTTTTATCGTAGATTCATTCCAGTTTTTCCCACATTGCTAGACCTCTTACTCTTCAATTGATGAAGGGAGCCCCTGTGTTTTTGATGCGGCATGCCTAGATGCTTTTCAAACCCTTAAGAAACTTCTTACTTCGCTCCTATCTTAGTAGCACCGATTGGTCTAAGGGGTTCAAGTGATGTGTGATGCGAGTGATTATCTTTGTAGGAGTTGTCCTAGGTCGAAGATTGACAAGTTGTTTCGCCTATCTACTATGCGAGTCATACCATGAACTCGGCTCAACAAAAGTATGCCACAAATCGAAAATGAACTTTTAGTTTGTTGTTTTTGCTTTTGATAAGTTCCGGTCATACTTGGTTGGATCGAAAGTCATAGTTCACACCGACCATCTTTGCGTTGAGATATCTATTTGCCAAGAAGGATGCAAAACCACGCTTGTTAAGATGGATTTTACTACTTCAAGAGTTCGACGTAGAAATTAAGAATCGAAAGGGTGTGAGAACGTAGTAGTGACCACCTCAAGAGGGATGGAACAGGAGACAAAAACACTCTATTAGGGTTGAAATTGATGATCATTTTCGGGATGAGCGGTTGTTCGTAGTGGATACGATGCTCCCGGTTAAGAGAGGAAACTTCTGCGAGAGAGGAAAGAATGGGAACCCTTGGTATGCACCTTTGTTAATTATTACGAGTGTGGATTTGTAGATCCTGAGTTTGATGAAAACCGAAAAAGAAGTTTTATAGTGAGGTGAACCGATATGTGTGGGAAGATCCCTTACTTTTTAGGCTATGTCTTGATGGAATCCTCGAGAAGATGTGTTGATGACGGTGAGATAGTGAGTATTCTCTCGTTACGCGCCATGATAAAGAGGCCGGTGGCCACTTCTCGGCGAGAGAAACGACATTAAAGGTGTTACAAAGTGGGTTCTATTGGCCTACCATTTTCAAGGATGCATATGCTTATGTTAAGATGTGTGACGCTTTGTCAACGCTCGGAAGGATTTCAAGAGAAATGAGATGCCCTAAAACCGATAATAGTGTGTGAAGTGTTTGATATATGGGGATTAGACTTCATGGGACCATATCCGTCTTCTTTTGGGAATCAGTACATTCTTGTCGCTTGTGATTACGTTTCAAAGTGGGTTGAGGCAATTGCTTCACCTACTAACGACAAACATGTAGTCATAAAGTTTCTTAAGAAACATATTCTAACCCGGTATGGAATACCTCGAGCAATAATCAGTGACAATGGAAGTCACTTTACAAATAGAGATTTCAATAAGCTTTTAATGAAGTATGGGGTCACTCATAAGTTAGGCAATCGCTACCACCACCCTCGAGACTAGTGGCCAAGTAGAAGTGTCCAATCGGGAATTAAAAGAATCTTGGAGAAGACAGTCAATTCTAATCTTAAGGATTGGTCAAAGAAGTTAGATGATGCGCTTTGGGCACACCGAACTGCGTTCAAGACACCAATAGGTATGTCACCCTACATGCTTGTTTTTGGCAAGACTTGCCATCTCCCCGTAGAGTTAGAGCATAAGGCCTATTGGGCGATTAAGAATCTAAATATGGATGACGCATTAATAGGTGAAAGAAGGATGGCTCAGTTGAACGAGTTAGATGAGTTTCGCCTTCAAGCTTACGATTGTTCGGCGAAATATAAGGAAAAGACCAAATTGCTGCATGATAAGTTGATCAAACCTCATATTTTTAACGTAGGTGATGAGGTCCTTTTCTATAATACTCGCCTCCATTTATTTCAAGGCAAACTTAAGTCAAGGTGGTCAGGACCATATACGGTATTACGAGTTTTCGACTCAGGAGCCATCGAGGTAACACATCCGAAGCATGGAACGGTCATCACGAACGGCCTTCGTCTAAAAAAGTATAAGAAGTTACCATTCGATGAGGCTCTTGAGATTGTGCATTTGACTGATCCCGAGCCTTGTTAAATCGTTTCTGAGTCTCCGTCGAGCGAACGACGTTAAACAAAAGCGCTACCGGGAGGCAGCCCGATAATAAAGATAATTTGAATAAGCCTAGTCTTAATGAAATGTAGAATCTGTATGAAAGATGAACACAAAGCACAACCAAGTCTCAGGATGAATGTTTGAATTTCATTAAGAGGGAATGATTAGGTGGTTATCCGAAAATCCCGATGGAGAAAAAAAGATAAAAATTCAAATGTATCATTTCTTGGACTTAGGTTATTGAATCCTTGAGGATCTGGGTATAAAAGACTCAATACTCTTTCACACATTTCATTTTATGATCTAGTCTGTTTCAAATTTCTGGTCGTTGTAGTATAGTGGTGAGTATTCCCGCTTTAATAACACTGTGTGTAATAAAAATGAATCTAGGAATAGCTGACTTGACTATGATATATGCTCACATGATACTCTCTATGATACGTATATGCTTAGATGTTCTGTGCTTTACCCGTGTGGGTTATGTTTCCATCTAAAGCTATTATATTGCCTATCGAATTTTCTGACGTGACAGGGCCATTATCTTATTATTCCCATATCCCTATTCGATACTTTGGCACGAGGACCATGTCCCGTGTTTGTTTTGTTTTGGTTTTGATATAGGGATTCGGGACGTGCTTTCTCATGGCTGTTACGGGATTCGATAGCACCTTTCTCGCCAAGTTTATAAGCTAAGTTCTCCTCTCTATCTCATTTACACTCTGAGAATAATGCAAAATCGTAAGTGGGGGTAGAGTCGTGGTTGGTTTAGAAATGGCGAAGAAGTTGTTTAAACCCTTAGTTTTTGATTCTTTTTAGAGCATTATTTAGTTGATTAAAATAATCAGATAAGGTATATATTTCATGAATTTAAAGATGTAATGATCAATTTGGATATGTATAACCAATGTGAACCGTAAGTGCATTTTAGCCTAAATCTATTTGTATAACATGAATTCCTTCACGTAAGCCTTTGATATTGAAGCGAAAATTTTAAATCAGTATCCATTCAAGATCCTAGTGGTTATTCTAGAGATAATAGCAAGAACTTAGTACCTAACTTTTGAACGTGTCTTTGTGAATATCTCGAAGGTTTGAATGTGATAGAAAGAATGTTAAAATAAGATGAACTATATATATGTCGGTTGTAGCGCCAATGATTTGAGTGCGATGAGGCGTTATCCCAAACGTCCTATATCACTATGAGGTTTAAAAGCTCCCGATTGCTGATGATTGTAGTCTAGCTAGGGTGTTATCACGAAACATCCTATTGCTAGGAATGAGGGCATATACTATACATGTGAAAAAAAAGAGTTAGATAGGTATTAATGTATTCGATCTCACCTCATGATGCTTGCAAGATAGTCGATTTTGGCAATGAGTTCGGATATGTTAGTATTCTATGAAAAGAAAAAAGAAAAAAATAGAAAAGAAAAGAAAAAGTTGGTTGAAAACTTAGTTATCTTCCTTGACTATCCCAGTATAAACTAAATGATATGCTTTAGGGATTATCCTAATAAGTACACGGAGGACTTTGTGTGGAATTATTCTTACCGCTATACCTAGAAAAGTCATTAGACTATGCGAATGGATATTTGTGCGTTTGCTTGATTTATTCAAGAGAGGATAGTGGAAATTGAAAAACATTGTCACACACTCACTCTCTGTTATACATTTATATTGCGGTTAACGTGTGATTATGATTCAATTGGTTGTATCATCCGATTGTCATTTATATCTTATCTTCATGAATTTTTCCTCATTCATTTTATTTTATCGCTAATTTTGTTCGAGGACGACCAAAAGCTAAGTGGGGGGTTGTGATGATGGAAAAATTCACCGTTATTTTATAACTTTTCAACCCGTTTCGATATCATTTTGAGTATTTTTATATCGATTCGAGTCATTAATTCCTATGTTTCATCTAAATATGTTAGTAGTAGTTATTATATAAAATATCGTATTTTTAGCGTGTTTTTATAGTTTTGTACCGGTTTAGTAACGGAGTGTAGTGTCGGATTTACTTTTGGTATTTTGGTGGTTTATTGCGAAATTATAGGTTAACCAAAATCCCGAGTAATGACACGTTTTGAGGCCTAAAAGAGGTGTTTTTAGGGATATAAGAGTGTCTGCTGCAAGCAAAAATGTCAAGTGGATCGGTGGTTCAGTAGTGCCACTAACGATTTATATCTTCGACGAACCAATGGCCCATTAAAACGGAATTTTCTGAAGAAGTGGCCTTAATGAAAGTTGTAGATCTTTGATAGAGCTTTCCAACGTATTTTGAATCACGTCAATTGGAGGTCTACAACTCAAGTTATGACCAAGTGGCTAATCGATTCGTAATAGTAAAAATCCAAAACGCGACCACGACATCTGAATGACTCATCAAAACGACATTTTCTGAAGAAGTTTCCTTAATAAAAGTTGTATATCTTCAAGAACGCTTTCCAATGGATTTTGAATCAAGTCAATCGGACTTCTACAACTCAAATGGTGGTCAATTGGCTAATTGATTCAATTTCGTAAAAAATGTCGCAAAACGTTCGGAGGAACACGAGGTAATCAAGAAGACGTTTTCTGAAGAAGAGTCCTTCATGAAAGTTGTAGAGTTTCTCGAGATCGTAATTTTGGCATTTCGTTTGAAATTTTTGGAGGTCTACAACTCGAGATATGAATTTTAGAAGTTTAATATATAATTATATATAAATTCTCCGCTGCATGTGATCAGTTAGGATGTAATGATTAGTATCCGGATCGATCCGGCCCCCTTATCTTTGCCTATATATACTGAGAGCATTTGCAGCAGCTGGGTACCCCATATATATACATATCTTCGGTGTATATATATATATATATCTATCTCTCTCGTTTTTTTTTTAGTTTTAGTAACGGCATTATGCCGGAAATAATTTAGCAGTAGTAGTATCGTTGTAATGCTCGGGAAATTATCGGTAGCTCGGTGATGCTGTAGTCGTTGTAATATCCGGAAGACTACGATCTCTAATCAATAAATTTATGTCGGGTAATTTTATATATATATAGATCTATTTCCGTTTTCTTCCCTCTTCTTTTTATCTTATTCGGGCCGTATAGATATATATATATATGTTAAAATACCGTTGTAATAGTATAATTATCAATAGTTCGTTGTTTTGATCTTTTATTTACTTTTACGCATTTTATTTACTAAGACTTATATATATATATATATATATATATATATATATATATATATATATATATATATATATATATATATATATACTTTTACGCATTTACTTACGTATTTACTTTTACGCACTTATATATATATATATATAGTATATTTACTTTTATGCACTTATATATATTATTAGCTATATAACTATATATCTATATATATAAATATATATATGTACTTATAAAAAAATGAATTCGCTTTTACTTTTAAATCGTTAATATAATTTCCGTTAATCATTCCGTTATTATCGCCAAAATGAATAGCTAAACGTGCGTATAGTCGAATTATGTAAAACGAGTAAAAACGCCCCTAAGGGGATTAAACGGGAGTTGTGTAGCGCGTAAAATAATGTTTTAATGAGTAATCCACGCCCTAAAACTTAATCAACGTCTTTGAATTAAACGATCATTTAGTTCATCATCACACATATCGAACCTATAAATGTATTTTGCGGTGAGATGTGGGAAAAGAGGTTTTGGGATCGTTGCGTAGATTCGGCCTAGTTGTTAGGACCGTTTCCAATACAGAGGTTTGTCATCGTTGTTCGAGCGACTCTAAGAGCGTAATCATGTTGGGTTAATCGGTTTTCTAAAGGGAAAATTAATTAACTTCACATAGGGTGTTGAGTGAGAGTTGTTCATATCTTAACACCAGAATTAGGAGTTGGCACCCGTGGATGTCGTTAAAATTACTGTGGAAAGGTAGGTTGATTAAAACACGCTCCCTGTCAAGTCTTCCCTTAGGGGTAAAAATAACTCGTTGGATCATAATTCGGCTATACCTTTTAATAACTAGAACTAAAAACGTTAGTTAATGTGTACTTTTGCACTAGTATAAAAACTCTCCACCGCAATCTTGACCTAAACCAAGTTCTACGTCGACTTTGGTACTTAAACGTTGTTCCCTGTGGATTCGACCTTGCTATCACTATACTACTGTTGATTCGATACTCTGTCGGTTAAAGTTAGCAGTTAGTTATTTTGCTATCACCGTCCGCATGGAGTTTGGTGCGAAATACCCATTTATTCCCCACTACATTCATATTTGGGATATAGGGGACAAGTTCCCACGTGTTAGTTCGAAGTAGAGCATTGATCTCATCCTGCATGGCATCACGCCATACTTCGTGTTTAACAGCGTCAGTGTAACAGGTCGGCTCAGAAATGGTAGATGTGGTAACTAAGGCCTTTGGCAGCGGGTATCGAATAAAATCAGGATTGTGTTTGGGCTTCAAGGTGTTTGTGCGAGTGCGAGTGGTCATTGGGTGAGGTGGCGGTGGTGGTGGGGAGGAGGAAGATGAGTCGGGCATTTGAGGTGACGGAGAGGGTGTTGGGGCAGGGGAGGGCTCGGCTTGAGGAGAGTTAGGCGGTGAGGGGGTAGTTGGGGAGGGGACGGTTGGGGGGATAGTCGGGTTGGGTGGTGGGGCGTGTTTGGTGGTGCGAGGGGCAGTGGGGTGGGGTGGTAGGGATAACGGTAAAGGAACGGTTGTGGGAAGTGGAGGAGGTGTGAGTTTTTGGGTCGAGTAGGGGAAGACGGTTTCATAAAAAATCACGTGGCGAGCGATGTAGACACGACCTGAGGAAAGATCAAGACATTTGTAGCCATGGTGAGAAGGACTGTATCCAAGGAAAATACAAGCCTTCGAGCGGAAGTCAGTTTTGTGGCGATTGTAGGGTCGAAGGTAAGGAAAACAGGCACAACCAAAGACACGAAGGAAAGAAAGGTCAGGGGGACGGTGATAGACAAGTTCGAAAGGCGATGTGAACTGCGGATGACGGAGTAAAGGACGGGTAGGGTGCCGCAGTGTTGGCGGAAGCAGTTTTGGTGGCGCCGGATTCGGTATCAGACGACATGGCTTGTGGAGAAAGCTAGTTTGTTTGTTGGGGTTTGTTTGTTGAGCGAGCGAGACAGCATCGCTGCCTTGTTGATCGCCGGCGCTGGGATCTGCCGGAGAAGAAGGTCTTGCCGAAGAAGATGGTGGACGGCCTTAGGGTTTTTTTTTTAATTTTAAATTTTAAATTTTTTTATCAACCTAGCTCTGATACCATGTGGTAATTTGTGTTGTATATTGATAATGAAAAGTATTATAATAGTACTGATAGAAGACAAAAATATGGAAGAATGTCAAAAAAAAGGAGATAAAATTGTTATAGATAAAGTCTAGTTTAAATAAAAGATTTATAATTTGTTTTAAATTCATATTAGGTTTTGATAGGAGTTTATCTTTATTTTATTATTGTTTGAATAATCACTTTCTCTCCTATATAAAGGAGTATCAGTGTAACATTTTGATCAATCAATAAAAAACCACTTCATCTTTATATTTCTTTAGATTCGGTTTCTTTATAGTGACGTATCGAGAGACAGCGCGGGTTTCGAGTCATTTAACATTGGTGAACCCTCGCCCGTTCCTCTTCCGCTATTAAACAATTTCCGTAATCATTGCTGATCAGTCTAGTTTCTTTCTTCCCGGCCATATATTAAAACCATTGATCACCAGCCAAATCCATTCCCTTTTTTTTTTCCACCAAATCACGGCAGCTTCTTTAACTTTCACCCAAATAAACATGTGTTTTTCATCCTTACCACCCAAAATCTGAAGGAAAAAAAAAAAAAAAAAAAAAACAATTCCCGTCTAGATTGGCGTTATATATACCAGTAGCATTGTATACCCCTATGCCTCGTATTTTATATTGTTTTATGGAGTCCAATTTTCTTTATTAGTCATTATGGATCACAAAAAAAAAAAAAAAAAAAAAAAAGAAATTTCTTATCGTAGTATCTTTATTTTTTTTAGCATTCATCTATGTCTTCTTTCAGGTAAGATTGAGAAAAATACAGATTCATCGGAGTAATCGCATTTGGAGGGTGATATACAACAACAACAACAACAACAACAACAAAAAAAAACAAAACAGAAACAAAAACAAAAAAAATTCAAGCTTTGTTGGACTCCTAAGAAGGCCCGGGAGTGGAGATCTTCTCAAAAACAACACTATGGACCTCGGAAGACCATCTGCAGGGTGGAGATCTTCTCCAAAAATCACAACCATGATTTCCAGAAAGAACCAGTCGAAGTGGAGATGCCTCTCAAAAAAAAAAAAAAAAAAAAAAAAAAAAAAAAAAAACTATGGACTCGGAAAATCACCGGAGTGGAGATCTTACTCAAAATCATTAACTATGGACTCCGATGAGAACAGTCGGAGTGGAGATCTCTCAAAATACTACAACTATGGACTCCGGAAAAGCACTGGAGTGGAGATGCTTCTCCAAATCAATGCAAAAATAAACTCGGCCCCAAACCCGGCTTCGTTTGAGGAGGGTGATAGAAGACAAAAATATGGAAGAATGTCAAAAAAAGGAGATAAAATTGTTATAGATAAAGTTATTTAAATAAAAGATTTATAATTTGTTTTAAATTCATATTAGGTTTTGATAGGAGTTTATCTTTATTTTATTATTGTTTGAATAATCACTTTCTCCTATATAAAGGAGTATCGATTAGAACATTTTGATCAATCAATAAAAACACCACTTCACTTTTATATTTTCTTTAGTATTCTGCTTTCTTTAAAATGATTTATATGCTAATACAACAAGTATGATGAGTAAAGATCAGAATACACAATTACAAATAGGTTATAATCAAAACTACATCGTATCAATAATGTCTTCAACAAACCCGCAGTACGTTAGCATTAATTGTGAATCAGAATCTAATTGAAAGTGCTCTCCTTCCTATATTCATTATTCACATCGATCACAAAGAAAGAAATTATAAATAAATAAAAAAAATGGGTTCTTTTGTTTCATCTAAGGTCATATTCAGTGTCCTTTCTTTGCTTGGCTAGATTATCATGCTAAATCTTACTACTAACGTTCATTGCAATTCAACGCCACATAGAAAAATTCTTCTGGAAAAGGAGGACTACGGTGAGGGTGTTGGGAGTATACCCGGTTGTACCACTATCCCGACCACAACCACCCGGCCGTAAAGCTCTGTCAGTTCTTACCACCACCACCACCACCACCACCACCACCCACCAATTCACAGGGCCACTAAGCGTCTAAGCATCCCATTGCTTAATTACGACGAAAACACTTCTCCCCCACACGGCCACCCGCCGTAAAGCTTTGTTTATTCCCGACCTCCCTGTCTCTCTCTCTGATCTCCCTGACGCCATCAACATAAATCCCACAATTGGCGCTATTTCTGCCAACATCTACCACGTTGGTCCCATCATCAACGACCCCGTTCCTTTACCATAAATCTTGATGACTTTGTTGTGCTAGCTCTTTACCAATTTGCATGTGTTGTTTGTAATAATTAATGTTTTGTTGTTGGTTTGGTCACTCAATATAGGGTCGTTCTCTGTCAGAGACTTCACAAGAGTAGGGATGTCTACCCTAGCGAGATCCTGACCACACACAGCTTCGAGTGTAATAATTAATGTTTTGTTGTTGCCCCGTGTGTGGAAATTGTGTGGTCCAGATGTTGCCACGTAGACAGTTCCCTAACAGGGAGTTTCTAGGATAGAATTTTCCCTCACTATATTCTGAGCTATAGCATTGAACAATTAATATCTCAGAATATTTATTGACATGTACTTTTTCTTTCTTCAACACTTCTTGGACAATGTTTTGCGTGCATTTCTTTGTCTAGATGTGTTTTTTGTTTATTTCCTTTTAAGATCAATGGAGTTACATTCCCCCCCACATCCTGACGTTGTAGCTCTTTTCATACTTGATCTTGCTTAATAAAATTCTACCACTTTTATTTTTGATATACAATGCCCCCGTCTCCTATTATAAGTCTTTTTGGATTTCACACATAGATAAAAAAAAAATCATAAATGAGTTAAATTTTAATATTTCAA
Source organism: Gentiana macrophylla (assembly GCA_026214975.1). Lineage (NCBI taxonomy): Eukaryota > Viridiplantae > Streptophyta > Magnoliopsida > Gentianales > Gentianaceae > Gentiana > Gentiana macrophylla. The sequence goes on along the minus strand of CM047812.1, from coordinate 103,591,083 downwards.
GGCAAAATATTGTATTGTTTTTTTGTAGGTGGCTTATAATATTGTATTGTTTAATGTGAAAGTGAAAACAATGCATTAATCTTAAGGTAGTGATAATGACACAACAAAATGACCACAATATTATACACAACACACTTTGGGGTCATTGATTATGATATGAGACCTATTGAATCATATGGGTCCCTAAAAAATCAATGGTTTAAAATGTTTGTTGTGACATTTGCTGTGCAATTTTATTGTGGCACAACCATTTTTGTTAATCTTATATTGAAATGTAAGAAAGACTTATATTTTAGGACACCACAAAAAAGTTAAAAAGACTTATATTACAGTATGAAGAGACTATATTTTTTTTAACTCTCCGTATCATTTGAAGTGGCAAAGGTTAATCACGTGTCCTTCTCTTATATTTCTAAAGTCATATTAAATAGAAACTAGAGTATTTATTACATATCACAATGTATCACCTCCCACATACGGTAACCGTCTTCAGTCATCAAGTGTAATATCTCGACCTTTTGGAAAAAGACAGACGTGTTTTTTTACGGAAACGAAATATTATATTTATTATTTCACGCATTTAAGGTATCTTATGTAGATACATTTTGGATAATTATGTTAGATATTTTATTCACAAAATCTGTTTTTTGCACACTAAGTGCGACAGGTGTCGCCGAAAAGAAACGAGGTTCGACCTGCCCGGTCAGGTCGCGGTGGGTCGAGGGGGCAGCTCCCCCCTTGGGAATGACACACCATTTCGTAGAAGGGATTTTTCATTGGGACACACCATTTTGGTGGTGCATGTTCATTGGGACACATCCTTTGAAGACGTACCGGTTTGTTCTTCCGTGAAGAGGTACCATATCTTTTCGTTGTCTATATATAGAGAGACATCAGCATTCGGTGTGTATACACGAATTATTTTTTTAGATAAAGTGATTGAAGTAATGATTAGAAAGTTAAGATGTTTTTTTTTTTTTAAATTTGTGTAAATTATGATTTGATTGGTGAAATAAAGTAGTATAATAAATAAAATAATGGTAAAAAATGTTATAGAGTTGATAAAGTGAAATGATGAGAGATAATTTAATATTTTTTTATTTGTAGTTGAAGAAATGATTGGTAAAAGAATTGTAAGATATGATGGTGATGTGATGTAAAAAAAAACCCCAAAAAAACTCCACCCAAAACAAACAAAGGCAAAATTGTGTCTCTAAAGTAGTACTCCATTGAATCCTGAGAGAGATCTTAAAACATCTCTTTAAAGAAATGTTTTATACGTGCCTTGTAGATCATTCAATTTTGTTTGTTTTATCACATTTTTTTCTAACAAATTATATGTATGTTTAAGGGGAATTAAGTGGCAATTAATGAAAATAAAGGTGTTTTGGGATTTATTGGTAATTAAAAGGAATTGATGGATTTAATTAGAAATTAGTGTGGAAGTTAATTTTGGCAATAACTTCCCACTAATAGAGAAGTTGTCAGAATCCCAAATTTGCTGAGCATTGTTCGACCTTGCTCTTGAGAAATAGAAGAGAAAACAGAAGAGAAAGGAAAATGTAGAATCTTCAAAGGATCTTGATGATCGTTAATCGGTTTTCAGAAAGAATTGAAGAATCAGAATCAGCGGGACAAGATGATCGTTTTGGTACAAGAAAGCTGGAGTTTTGAGAAAGGTTGGTTTTGCCTCAGTTTTGGTTTCTTCAAGAGATGATCTTGTTTCAAGGTTTTGGTTGGTTTAAATCGTAGTTCTTGTTGTTTAGAAGCTTTTGATAACAATTTGTTTGTCCAATTGTTGATAGAGCTGTTAAACGAACAGAGCCGCTCGTGAACAAGCTCGTGCTCAGCTCGTTAGTGTTCGTGATCGTTTGTTCGTTTAGCTTAACGAGCCGAGCTCGAACATGATTGTAGGCTCGTTTGCTTAACGAGCCGAGCTCGAGCTTGGTTCGAGAACGTTCGATTATGTTCGCGAACATGCTTATTATGTTCGCGAACATACTTATATAATGTTCGCGAACATGCTTATATGCTTATAATATATGTCTAACGAACCGAACTCGAGCCGAATTCGAGCCAAAGTCGAGCCAAAAGACAAAAAATATGTCTAACGAGCCGAGCTCGAACGAGCTCGAACAGTCATGTTTTAAACGAGCCGAGCTCGAACAGAATTTTTTGTTCGTTTAACAAACGAACGAGCTCGAACAGCTCTAATTGTTGATCAAATAGGTTTCCAGTTGATGACTTAGATGTGCTGCAGTGTTGTTTTGCTGCTGTTTGCTTTGCTTTCTTTTCTTGGTAAAAGGTAAGAGGCTCTTCCTAATGTTTAATTAGGTTTATGATGTTTAAGGTTGAGTGTTTGTGGTGTTTTAAAGCTAGAAATCATGCCTACTTGTTGTTAGAGAAGTATGTGATCTTTAGTTATGTAAAAGTGATGTTTTCTGCTATTTTTTTGAGTTCATTGATGTTAATCTTGTTTGGAATCGAGTGGATATCGTTTAGATGCAAAAAACTGAGTTTTTGGGAGTTACAGCGCTTGGTGCGGGCGCACCGGGTGTCCAGAAATCGAAATTCACATTCAGAGCCTTGGTACGGACGCACGTGAGCGGTCGTGCGCCTTTGGACAACAAGTCGTTTTTCGCTTGATCGCTTTGAGCCCCGAGTCTAGTTTTAAATGTTGTTTCTTGATTTAATAACATTAAATGAACTTGAACAAGCCCCGATTAAGCTTATGATGCGTTTAGTTCCGGCACCGAATGTACTCTTCTTCCTAAGAGTTGAAGTTCGGGACCGTCGGAAGAGTATGATTGGCTTGTGCTTTGATGAATTAGAATTCATCAATGTCTGTGTATGTGCTAGGGCTTGTCCGTGTCTAGGGGTCTAGGAAAGAGAGTAGTATATGTTGTTGTGAATAAGATGAGAATGGGTGTGCTCTAAAACAATTATTACTTGTCATTTCGTGCAAGTGGGAGATTGTTAGGTGTAGTGCCCGAAAGACAATTTGTGTAATTGTTTTTGATAACAGAATTTATCTCACCTTATTACTTGTTTTGTGCTTATAAGTAATACACTGCTGCAAACCCTAAGTATATCAGTATGTAACCGCTTAACTCAGTGTATGACATGCACGTTAGGATTGAGTTAGTGGTGATATACTTAAACTGTTAGTCCGTGGTGAATTTAATTAGAGTTTAGGGTCTCTTGATTAAAACACAAATAATGCACCCAGAACACCTTAGGGTGTGATAGTCTTATCCGGACTATCGGTAGAGGGTACCTACGTGGGGCATTTATATATGATGGCATTCATATAGGACTGAACCGATTTAATCTGAATTTCTCGATATAATTCCGTAATCGAGGAATCTTATTAAATCATTAAATGATCATATATGGATCAACCTTAATCCTGAGGTGATCACAGGGTGCTGCTTGTCTCGGGGTAGTGTTTGATGTGTTAGTTACGGTTCACTTAAATATGTGTTCCAAGCCACTTCTCATTGGCACTATCTCTCGATGAGTGAGTTGTTCGATTTTTTCCGGACATGGAATCCATTCCTTCCTGCGGGAAGTAGAGAGACAGTCCCCTTGTTTGTTAACCCTAAGAAAGTGATCGATCGGCCGAGTTCATATTAGACTAATTGATCACTAGTCAGATATGTGAACTAATTGATCATCAGGGGGTTAATGGTAAATAAGGATAAGATATTCTGAGTCGGGTTCACGGAGACTTCCTACTAAGAGTGGACAGTCTATGGAGGGTTGATCCGTATGTAGTGATTATATCAATGGACGCTTATTCACTCTACGGGTTGAGTATAAGCATACATCTATAATCGGTAGAGTTCAGTTTCAGGTTTATGGTGGTGTAATCCCGGAATTAATAATTAATGTACTTATTCTGTTCGATGAATAATTAATTATTGGAGCTACTGGTTATAGGTCCATGGTCCCCGATGTGGCTTCTATAATTTGGGCTGATATTCTTGTTTATTTGGGCCTCAGTGATAATTAATTGGCTGAGCTAATTAATTGATATGCATGGATATTATTTAGTTGGGCTAAATAATATCATACACATAAAAGACATTTTATGTGGGCTTCTAGACCTAATGTGTGGCGCAAATTTGAGTTTATTTAGCACAAGAATTAATTTTCTTGTGTTATGGAAAATAAAAGATATTCTTGTTATAAGATTGGTTGGATGACTTGTTATTTGATTTCCTATTGGTCAGTACATGTCACAATTAGTCATTAAGGAAAATATCTTTTTATTTTGTTTAATTATTTATTTATTTAATTAATTAATACTTGGAGACCAAGGATTTACTCTCCTATAAAAGGAGAGTTATTCCAAGGGTATTGGCAAGGCAAAAATTCGACCTACACTCTTAAAAAGAGAGAAAAAAATTAGTTTTCTTGTCTAGGGTTTTTAGAAGTAGAAAAACTCTAAGTATTTCTTGGTGTTGCATATCAAGGAGGTTCGTTTATCAAGAAGGGTGTCCACCAACCGCCGTTTGGAGAACACATCGGAAGATCAAGGCTTCTCTTCCCGATATTGGTAACATAATCTTAACCCCCTTGTAGTAGTTTAAATCCTTTATTTATGTATTGTGATATATAAATCGTGATCCATCCGCTGCGCGTAGATCTAATTCGTTTAGATCTAAGATCTTACATCTTTCATATGTGAGGGAGCTTACTTGAAAATACTTAGGTGGCTAGTTAACAATATAATAACAAACATACTTGTGTAGTAAAAAGATTAAACATCAATCCATTCTTGGTAAGACACAATTTATATCGCGATGTGTGGGCGTTCAGATAAAGTGGTAACTTCGTAAGTATTTGGACCCTACGTACAGAGGAACACCACCACGTAAGTCCAAGACCCTACGTACGGAGGGACTCCACCGAGCGTGTGCACTATCGAGCTTTCCCCCGTGGCTATTGGTGTGATCCGCTGATAGGTTGCAAACGATACTTCATGGCGAGTAGCACCATGCGTAGTGCCCTTGAATGCTGATGTAACAAAGATAAGCTAAGCTAAAAACCAATACTCACAACATGTTGATGAGCATGAAGTGAACCCTAGAGTTGAGTCGGTCTCATAAAGAAAATTTAATAATAACTAATGAACCTTTCGTTGTAAGACTTAATTATACATTAGCTTCTTCCTCTTGCTAAGTACTTTGGACTTACCTCAATTGCATATGTTGTTGATAGCAAAACACTTAACCGCTAACTTTCACCGACAGAGTATCGGGTCAATGGAAGTATAGTGGTCACAAGGTCGAATCCACATGGAGTAATGTCTAAGTACCAAAGATGACGTATAACTTAGTTCAGGTCAAAATATTAGTGGAAGATATTATACTAATACGGAAATAAAGATTATACTAACGAGTTTTACTTCTAGATATTAAAAGGTATAGCCGAACTATGATCCCACGAGCTACTTTACCCCTAAGGAAGGACTTGACAGGGAGCGTGTCTTAACCGACCTACCTATCCAATGTAGTTTAACGACATCCACGGGTGCCAACTCCTAATTCTAGTGATTAGACTAAACAACTCGATCTAACCACCCTATGTGAAGCTAACCGACTCTCCCTTTAGAAAACTGATTATCCTAACATGATTAAGTTCCAGAGTTGCTCGAACAACGATGACAAACCTCTGTATTAGAAACGGACGTAACAACTAGGCCGAATCTACGCAACGATCCAAAAACCCTTTTTTCCCACATCTCACCGCAAAATGCATCTATAAGTTCGATGTGTGTGATAGTGAACTAGGTGATCAAACTAATTCAAAGACGTTATAATAAGTTTTAGGACGTGGATTAATCGTTTAAACATGATATTACGCACTAACCAATCCCCAATCTCATCTCCCTTTAGGGTTTTCGCTCGCTTTCACATAATTCGTCTACACATGCAATTAGCTACTCATGATTATGCTAATAAACGAAACAAGAATTGAAATCATGCTAGAAATAATAAAAGAGAAAGTATTCATTACCATATAATTGAGGAAAAATCTGATCTGAAAAAGTGTGAAGAAATAATCCACTGAAGAGAGTTTGAGAATGTGATAAACACAAGAGTAAACTTCAACTTAGTTTATTCATTGAGTAAAAAGATGTATAAATAGATACAATTGAGATAGAGAGACTAGCTAGCTAGCTTGGGCGGCCACTTGAGTATGTAGATGTGGGCGGCAAGCATGCAAAAGTAAAAAGTAAAAGTTATGTCTATGACATAAAGTAAACTAGAGTTTGACATATTAATTGTTTATATGACTCACAATTAATATGTCTTTTACAATTAATTTTACAATTAAATAAGGTGTACAAAATATTATGCACGAAATCTAAGGCTCAAAGAATCTGTTTGAGCACCTGTGAAGTCTCAAAGATCCGAGTCTCACGAGTAATATTTCCACACCCCCTCAAACTAAATCAGATATGTTGATGCAACCAAGTTTGCTACTTAGGCTGCTTTGAACATAAGAGGTGGAATAGCCTTGGTAAGAATATCAGCATTCTGATCTGCTGAGGGAACATACTGGAGTTGAATAATCTTGGCATCAATCTGCTCCTTCAGAAAGTGTCTGTCAATGTCCACATGCTTGGTTTTATCATGATGGACTGGATCTTCTGCCATGCATAAGGCGGAATTATTATCACAACAGAGTGTGATAGGTTCTTCGATCTGATTCTTTGAAGTTCGGTCCAAGACTTTTTAGCCATAGAGCTTCACAAATGCCAAGTACAAGTGCCCTTAGTTCACTTTCAAGATTCGCTTGACACATGAGGTTGTTTCTTGCTCCTCCAAGTAACCAGTGTTCCCCATATATATGAGCAATAGCCTGTGGTAGACCTCCATCAATGTGACATCCAAATTAATCAAAGATCGGTGTAGACCTTGATTGATCTATCAAGAGACTTGGTGAAGTGCGTGGCCTTGGCCAGTGAGTGGATTTTAAATACCTCAAGATCCTATTCACTCGCATCCCAATGTTGCTCAAGAGGGCAATGCATGAATTTGATCCGACTGGATCGACCCCATATGCAATATCGTGTCTTGTGTGAGAAAGGTATATGAGTTTGCCTACAAGCCTTTGATATTGTTCTTTCCTCGACAAAAATGTCACCATGCAATGAGGTATGACCTGGGTCTACCTGGAGATCTGAAGAGTTTGCATCCCAAAGATGCCGCTTCCTTCAGTAGGTCCAGGACATACTTCCTTTGGGAGACTGAAATGCCATTGGTGTTTCTAGCTACTTCCATACCAAGAAAGTACTTGAGGTAGCCCAGATCTTTAACTTGGAACACCTTTGCAAGTAGAGTCTTCAAGTTCGGATCTCGATGAGAGTCTTCCCCAATGAGGATGATATCATCCACATATACAATTAGAATGGACCTCCTCTCGGTTGGTTGTCTTGACAAACATGGTGTGATCAGAGTTGCATTGATGATATCCAGCAGCTTTAACCACAGTAGTGAGTTTTCCAAACCAGGCTCTTGGGGATTGCTTCAGGCCATATAGAGATTTCCTGAGTTTGCATACCTTGCCCTGTGTGTGGGATTGACAAAACCAGGAGGTACATTCATATAGACTTCCTCGGTGAGATCACCATTGAGAAAAGCATTTTTGATATCCAATTGGTGTAGAGGCCACCCAGTTGGACAACTAGAGAAATCGTAACCATGACAAAGTGTTGAGTTTTGCCACTGGTGCAAAAGTTTCCTTATAGTCAATACCATAAGTTTGAGTGAATCCCCTTGCTACCAATCTGGCTTTGTACTTGTCAATTGTACCATCAGCAGTGTATTTGATAGTGAATAACCATCTGCAGCTAACTGCCTTCTTGCCTTTGGGAAGAGTTGTGAGGTCCCAAGTATGATTATCCAGAGAGCAATCATCTCGGTTTTAACAAAGACCTTTCCACTTATCATTTTGAAGGGCCTCCCGAATATTTCTAGGGATAGAGTGAGAGTCCAGTCCTGTGTAAACATGGCAAAGACAGAGACAACCGATCATAAGATAAATAAGTATGAATAGAATGATCGGTGCATGATCTTTTCCTTTTCTTAGAGCAATAGGTCCGTCATCAATGTCGATGATCAGCGAGATCTCTGCAGATTCTTTGAGTGTCGATGGGCTCGGGATCGCAGAGCTCGAGTCGGCTTGGTTCTTTGGGGATCGATGAGGGTCTTTGTGAGTCGATAGAGGGTACTGGGGTTCATCTCTTGAGGATCGATGAGTTGCTTTGAGGGTTAAGAGTTTGGTTGAAGGAAGGGTTTAGGTCAATTTCTATCGAGTTTCCATCGTGTGATGCCTCGTGGACTTGTTTGTAGTAGGAGTCCTTTCAAAAAATTTACATCCATAGAATTGTAAAATCTCTTTTCGTAAAGAGAGTAGCACTTGTAACCTTTCTCGCCCTTTGCATATTCTAGAATATGCACTTGTGAGCTTTGGGATCAAGTTTGCTTCATGTTGGGCATGGATATAGACAAACACAAGACAACCAAAGATTTTTGGAGGTAATCGGGAAATAAGATGGGGCGAGGAGTGTGTGTCCAGTAGGGTTTTGATAGGAGTTTTGAAGCCTAGTACCTGCTTGGGAAGTCTGCATGATTAAGTATGTGGAAGTCAAGATGGCTTCACCCCACATATATTTTGGAACATTTGTGGTAAACATAATAGACCTAGCCATTTCAAGCGGATGCTGTTTTTTCTCTCAAAGAACCCCATTTTGTTTGAGGGGTTTCAACACAACTCTTGATATGGACAATCCCTTTATCCATCAAGAAATTACCGAGATGAGACTCATAATATTCAAGAGCATTGTCGGTCTTCAAGATTTTGATCTTAGTGTCAAACTGAGTGGAGACCATGTTGTAAAATTCTTGAAAGATGGGTCCAACTTCGACTTATCCTTCATTAAAAATAACCAAGTGGTTCGTGTGGTCATCTATGAAGGTAACAAACCACCTCTTTCCTGTTATGCTTTTTACTCTTGAGGGTCCCATACGTCCACCGTGAATTAAGGTGAAAGGTGTGGATGGTAAGTAAGGTAATTTTGCATACACAGATTTGGTGAGTTTAGCAAACCGACAAATATCACATTGAAGATCATTCAAATTACAACCTTTAAACAATTCAGATCTATAGACTTTAAATAACTAAAAAGCGGGATGTCCTAGTCTATAATGCCATAACATGATATTGTCTAGGATTTGAGTACAGTGCTTTGAGGCGATTCGGTCTTGATCTTACTGTGTCAGGCGGGGTTGACCACAAACAGACTGAGCAAGGTTTAGCAGTCCCAATCAACGCCTTTGAGGAATGATCCCGAATGAGCACCGATTCTCATTAAAAACAATAATCCAGTTCAAATCTTTAGTAAGTTTATGTGAGATATGAGATTGCAATCTAATTTTGGAACAAATAGGACATTCTGCAGCATATCTTATTAGTAAGTTGCACCCGACCAAAACCTTTTGCACTAGAGATAGATCCATCAATGAGCCTTAATATTGTGGATTTGGGGACATGGCTTAAGTTGAGTAATGAGATTTTTATTACCAAATATATGGGATGAGGCCCCAGAGTCAACAATCCAGGTTTCATTACTAATAGATGAGTAGAATTTACTCAGACGGCATGAGAGGCTATGTCGGTAGAGTGACTACCTCCCTTTGTTGAGTTAGGAAGGCTTTGAATGCGACAAGCTAAGCATTCAACCTGTTGTCATCTTCTTCCTCACTTATGTGTTCCGCCTCGACTTTCCTTGGCGGTGTCCTGAGGTCTTGGAGGAGTTAGGCTTGCCATGTAGCTTCCAAAGAAGTGTCCTTGGTGTGATTAGTGCGCTTGCGCGGTGGTCACGAACGACTTCCCGCTTTTATCGGCAGGCTTCCTCGTAAGCCTCGATAGCCTCAAGCAGGTTCCCGACAATCGGCAGGTGGCACTTTCAAGAGGGTTGTCGGCAGGGGTTCAAAGAAAGATCACTTTCCTCCTCGCTTTCCTCATGTTTGACCTCGGCAAACATGGATTTGAGATTTGGAAGAGGTTTAGTAGCAAGAATTCTACCTCGACATCATCAAGAGTAGGATTCGATCCAAGAGGAATTTGAATACTCTCCTTTTCTCGATAATGTCTTTAAAGAGTGCAAAGATCTTTAACATCATTCCAGGGTGAGTTTCCAACATATCTAGGTGTTGCCATGCCTTAGATAGTTGATTAAAGTATTGAGTTACTGAGATATCCCCTGTCTCAATTTTGAATCTGAGCTTGAGTTCATGAGACTTGGATGTATTGTCCTTTTTGAGTAAAGGTCTCCGGCATTGTCCCAGCATTTCCTTAGCGAGGTCATACATCATGAAGTTCTCATCGATCTCTTTTGTCATAGACCTCGTGAGGATGGTCATGACTTGGTTATTTTCGTGTCCCATGCTTCAAACTTGGGGTCGGGCCAGTGAGGGGTGTTTGGAACTGCATGGATATCCCATCTTGCCCTGGCCGGAGATATACATTTTCATAGACCTTGACCATAGCAAGTAATTGTTACCATCAAGTTTATGATTTGTAAAAGAAGAGTGTTCGATTATCCCATCTGCGAGAAGCAATTGTGAGTCTATCAAGAAGATGAAACTTCGATAATGTTGACATTTTTCCTGAAAAAGAACTGAGTTTTGCAGCGGATTTTTAGAACTCAGTAAGTCTCTGATACCATGAAGAGAGTTTGAGAATGTGATAAACACAAGAGTAAACTTCAACTTAGTTTATTCATTGAGTAAAAAGATGTATAAATAGATACAATTGAGATAGAGAGACTAGCTAGCTAGCTTGGGCGGCCACTTGAGTATGTAGATGTGGGCGGCAAGCATGCAAAAGTAAAAAGTAAAAGTTATGTCTATGACATAAAGTAAACTAGAGTTTGACATATTAATTGTTTATATGACTCACAATTAATATGTCTTTTACAATTAATTTTACAATTAAATAAGGTGTACAAAATATTATGCACGAAATCCTAAGGCTCAGCAATCTGCTGAGCACCCTGCTGAAGTCTCAGCAGACTGAGTCTGCTGAGTAATATTTCCACATCCACCAAAAGTCGAATCTTTGGAACTTGAAACGTAAATCTAAGCTATAAAAAGTGTTTAGAATCAAAGGTTGTTATCTATGGAATCAAAGGATCAAAGGATGATCAACCTACACTAAAACCGCACCACAATCGCCCTAAATATGTCTAAAGTCGGCAGAATATTAAAAACTTACTGAATGAAAGAATAGGGCTGCGTATTTATAGTGCTAGGTTAAAATCCGCTGTTGTGGGGGCTGGACGAGCGTTAGAGTCATAGTGAACGCTCGTATGGCCTGGAAATCTTGATGATATTAGGGTTTCGTCTTCAGTGAACCAGCGTTTACTTGTCTTGAACGCTCGGTTGATGGACCATGTCTTGATGGCAAAAGCTCGTCTGGATTGCATGAACGCCAGTTTGGCTTGTATGAGTGATGAGAGATAAATTTATGATCGTTTTTATGACATTTCACCCCATTTCTGATACCATTTTGAGCATTATTATATCAAATCAAGTCAAAATTACTAAGTTTTATTCAAATGTATAAGTAGTAGTTATTATATAAATTATCGTATTTTTATAAGTTTTTATAAGTTTTGTACCGGTTTAGTAACCGGAGTGTCGTAAATCCGATTTACACGGGTATTTGTGGTATTTTTATTGCGGATTTATAATAAACCAAAACCCAGTGACGACACTTTTTGAAGTTAAAACATATCTTTTGAAGGGTGTAAGAATGTGCCACAAGCTTAAAAGTTCAAGTGGATCAACGTTTCGTAATGTTATTATCGAATTATATCTTCGACGAACAAATGGTCCATCAAAAAGGCATTTTCTGAAGAAGAGTCCTTCATGAAAGTTGTAGATCTTTGAAAGAGCTTTCCAACGCATTTTGAATCACGTCAATCGGAGGTCTACAACTCAAGATATGAATTTTTCAAGTTTCAGCTCAAAACTGGCAGTCCCGGATCGATCCGGCCTTTTCCCGGATCGATCCGGCGAAACAAAAAATCGCCATAATGATGATTTCGCACATGGGGATAGGCTTGGGATAATATATTTTATTCCCGGATCGATCCGGCCCTTTCCCGGATCGATCCGACCCCCTTTTTCTCCTATAAAAACAGAGCATCAAGAACAGAGGCTCTTTGCCCCTTTCTCTTCTAATCTCTTTTCTTTCTCTCGTCCATGCTTCTTTCTTTTTATTTTTTTTATTTTATTTTATTTTTTGGATCATATATATATATACATATATGATATATATATATATATACACACACACTTCATGTATATATATATATTCTATATATGAATATATATGTGATAGATCTATCTATATATTTATATAGATCTGTATCTAGATCTTTTCATCTCGTTTTCTTTTTTAATTTTCTTTTCTAGGGCCCGTATATACATATATATGTCTATTTGTATGTATGTATATATGTTTTTCACATATATAAATAAAATGGTTATAGTATCGTTGTAATGGCGGAATAATTATCGAAGATTGTTGATTTGAAGCTTTGGTATGTTAGATCCGTGGAAACGACTCCGATTCGATAGTCATAACCGGTAATATATTCTAAAATTGTTATGTTTATTATTTCTATTTCTATTTATATATGATATTAAACTAAAAATATATCTAGCCAAGATATGAATCAATTAGTTAATCTTTTGGTAAAATGAATGATCGACTCGTAATAATGATTAAAATCAATTATGATGAATCTCTTTCTTCTGCGCTTAATGAAACGTTAAAATTGAAAGACCGGAGGGTAAAATTGGCCGAGTGAAAACGTGACAACGGAACCCGCTTCTACCCGAGCGATTTGTCTTGGGAAAGATAAATTTTATTGAAATTTGTACTCGCGATCGTAATAATGTTAAATCATCAGCTTAATTGAAACTTAAACCGGAAAGTTGAATCGTCCGGCTTTGACAACCGGAGCCTTTTAAATAAAATTGACCGTTTGACGAACGGAATGACTCCTTTTATCTAAAGGTAGATTTGTACTCGGGACTGCTCGTAAAAACCGTAATGATTGTGGACCTTGGGTGATGCAATGGACATATGACAATTTCATACGCTTTCGTGTGAGGAGGAGTTGTCTAGCTTAGAGTACACCGGTTCATATATAATTGACCTCCTTGTATCAAGGAAAAGATCTCATCTCATTTATTAACTAAAAGATATATTGATTCAAATGACATAATTCTTGGCTAGATCCAAAAATATATATATATTATATTAGTATTTATTTACTTATTTTACTTTGTGCACTACTAACATCTAACATCTAATCGATCTAACTATCTAACCCGAGGAAAATGATAAACCTGCGACTTAGATCGAGTTAATAATAAACTTCTTGGTGTTTAACCCCACTTAAAAGAATTACCATGTTTTCCTGAGAATACGACCGACTCACCGGACTAGCACTACAATTTGACCCGGTACATCGCCGGTTAGGATCTGATAGCCTAGGTAATGTCCGTCGACTTTCCGCGCCGTTTCAAGGTTAGGTTTAGGTCTGTCAAGATTTTGGCGCCGTTGCCGGGAAAACGTCGCTAATTTCTTTCTTTCTTTGTGTCTAGGCGTTACTACTTGTATTAGCTCAAAATTCTCGAGGATAAGTCAACACTCTTCTTATCACATTTCTTTTTTATTTTCCGTTGGTATCTACCTTCTTTAGTTACCAATTTTCTTCTTCTACCAAATTCGAGTTATTTTCTATTTTCGATAGTAGAAAGTAAACGTGGTCATAACAACCCGAGATAAGTCAATACATTTCTCAATCTCATTTGTATTTTTATTTTCATTGGTACCTACCTATTTGGTAAGATATCAATTTTTTATAAAAATACTCGATAAATACCGAGTGGCTTCGGTAATTACCGAGAGAGAGAGAGAGAGAGAGAAAAAAAAAAAAAAAAAAAAAAAAAAAAAAAAACTACTCGGTAAATATCGAGTGGATTCGGTAATTACCGAGGAGAAAAAAAAATGTGGTTTTTTTATCGATTTTGTGTTATTTTCTATTCGATATTTTCTATTCCACAAGAATTGTCAAATCGAGTTACTTAAAATGGCGAAACCGTTGGTGAAACACCGAACAAGGGATTGCTCATGCTCAAGGGTATGGCCAAAACCTTACTCGAAATTTACCTCAACCTAATAACGAAATCGAATAATAGAAATAATCAGAATCGGAATAAGGATACTCGTCGAAACCAGCCTAACCCGAGACCTTTATGTGATTAGACCGTAAGAAGGTACCAGATTAATAATCCAATTCGTTTACCCAATAAAGGAGCAAATAATTTCGAAATAAAATCTCATCTTTTTGGTTTAATTGACACAAGAGCCCAATTTCTAGGAGAAGATGATGAGGATCCACATCATCACCTCTATCTTTTCGAAGAATTGTGTAATACAGCCAAAAGTCATGGTGCTCATCGGGAATTAACGAGGATGTCTTTGTTTCCTTTTTCTTTAAAAGGAAGAGCACGAGATTGGTTTCTGTCACTCCCACATCATTCATTGACTAGTTGGGAGGAGATTCAAACCGAGTTCTTAAAGCAATATTTTACTCCTGGTAGAAAATTGGAATTAATTGTCGAAATTGCCAACTTTAAACAAGGATCTGAAGAAACGTTTGAGAATGCTTGGGAAAGGTTTAAAAAGTTATTAAGAGCTTGTCCCGATCATGGTTATTCCTTAGAGATGCAAATCCAACTTTTATGTCGTAAATTAAGGAAAGACTCACGTGTAGATGTAGATCATGCATGTGGTGGTTCGTTAATAATGAGTGAAGCCCAAATAGTTTACGATGCTATAGAAAAGATTTCCAAAAATAACAGAATGTGGGAAACCGGTTCTAGCACAAGAAAAGTAGTTTTTGCAGGAGAATGTACGTCAAATACAGAAGTTCTAGCACACTTGGAGAATTTGAGTAGGAAATTTGATGGTTTACAACAGAATAAGAACC
Source organism: Gentiana macrophylla (assembly GCA_026214975.1). NCBI lineage: Eukaryota > Viridiplantae > Streptophyta > Magnoliopsida > Gentianales > Gentianaceae > Gentiana > Gentiana macrophylla. Next base: position 103,575,995 of record CM047812.1, on the reverse strand, counting down.
TGAGTTCGGGAAATAGTAAAACAAATGACTACTCGAATCATGATAATGTGTCATTAGGGATGGAAAAACCAGAAGGCTATTCAAGGGAAAAGGTGAGTTTTCTTCAACAGCATAGGAATTTGAACAACGCATATTCAAACTCGTTTAATGCTATTAGAAGAGATCACCCAACTTTTCATTGGTCTGAAACCCCTAGTAAGCAAGGACAACCACCGTATCCAGTTCAATATAAGAATCCATATAATAATCAAGTTTATCAAGGAGATACATCGAATCAGAATCTACAATCATTACCTAGATCGTATCCACAACATACCACTCAAAGCATACTAGTCACCCAAAGTTCAACCAAACCTGAAGGAGTTGATAAATGGGAGAACTTAATGGAAAATATGATGGGTATGGTATCTACTCAAGCTCAAAATATGGAAACTATGATAACTTCTATAGGTACAGTCACTAAGGATATGAGTACGTTGAAAACATATATGAGTGGACATGATACCAGAATAAGAATTATAGAAGCTTCATTGAGAATCTGGAATATCACTTGAGTAGAGAAGTAGAACGTAAAAAACAGAAAACCCTCGGAAGGATTGCCAAGTAATATCGAAAGAAATGCGAGTGGGGTAAATCTTTGTTATTACCGTAAGTGGAAGGATCTGTGGAAGTAATGGATTAGAAAAATTCGGGAATAATGAAGTAGATGATGATTTAGATGGTAAATATAAGAAGAATATGGAATCTAAAGGGCCATTTCAAACCGAACTTTATCCGGCTCAACCTAAATTCACATCGGTTCAACCTGGAAGGGCATCACCACATCCACTGCATATTTTGAAGAAAAAGGTACTGAATGATGACACACAATGTCCTCAAAAGGCACAATCATTCAAGGAAGCTTTACCATCTTCGTTTAACGATGAGAAGTATGCATGTTTTCTCGACACTTTTCGGTGCTTAAATATTAATATCCCTTTCATCGATGTTTGTAAGGGAGAGTTTAGTTTTGGAGTTAATCATGAGAGCGTTGTCTTCAACATTTACATTTCATTGAAATATCCATGCATTACACTAGAATCTAGTTCTTGTGTAGACACTTTGTGTCCCTTGTTGTGGATTGTACTAACACGCAGTAATTGAAGAAGATGACTTTAGCAATAATATGAAGGCTCGCAAACCGAAAGCTCGAAAATCAAAGGAAAAGTTCAAGAATCGTGTGGATTGGTGGAAATTGTCTAACCTCTGTTGGAAACCAAGAAAGAAGAAGGATGCGATGCGTGAGGATGACCCACCACCAGTGCCTTAAAAAATGAAGCACGGTAAAGTCTGGCTATAGACTATAAATGTAGTCAATGACGGGTACTATCCTTCCTTTTTACTCCTTAAGCATTTATTTTTAGTGGATTATGTGCTTAATTGTTACGTGCTTTTGTGAGTAATTGTTAAAGTATCCCGCTTTGTTTAGTATATTATATTAGTTAATCATTATCATTTTGGTCGAGCAAACGACGTTAACTAAAAGCGCTACCGGGAGGCAGCCCGTAAAAATGTTAAATATAATAATTACTCATACTTTGGATGATACTTTGGTAATACTTCGGATTGATTTTCATTTTGTTTCACCAAGTCTCAGGATGAATGTTTGAATATCATTAAAACGGGAACGATTAGGTGGTTATCCGAAAATCCCGAGGGAAAACTGAGAAAATTCAAATGCATCATTTCTTAGACTTAGGTTGTTAAAACAATTTGAAAGAACCCTTGAGGATCTGGGTATAAAAGACTCAGAGTTAATACTTTGTCGCATATTTCATATCATGATTTAGTCTGTTTTAAATTTCAAATAATGTGTGACATGTATTAGTTCAACTACTGTGGAATATTGTGTGTTTTAAATCAATAAAAGTTTATGTGGTGTGTTTATCTACCCTTTTGCATTACACTGTCACACTCCACATACTTTTATTTCATTTGCACACACAAAGGTCATAACTTTGACCCACCCACCCACCCTTTTTATCATCCGAGTATTTGTTTTGACTTGTTTTTGTGCACCATTGCTTTCCCAACAACTTATTTACACTCACTTTACATTGAGGACAATGTAAGTTCGTAAGTGGGGAGTGGAGTCGTTGGTCTAGCAATGGTATTAATGCTTATTTTGTATCAGAAAAACACTTAGTTTTTTTTATTTTTTTTCGAGCATTATTTAGTTGATTAAAATAAATTGTATAAGGTATATATTTCATGGATTTGAAGATGTAATGATCGATTTGGATGTGTATAACCAACGTGAACCGTAAGTGCATTGTAATTCCAAATATATTTGTGTAACATGAATTCATTGTTCACGTAAGCCTTTGATATTGAAGCGGAAAATTTTAAATCGTATTCATTCAAGATCCTAGTGGTTATTCTAGATAATAGCAGCAACTTAGTACCTAACTTTTGAACGTGTACTTCGTGAATATCTGAAGGTTTGAATGTGATAGAAAGGATATAAGTTAAGTTTATGGAAAAAAAAAGATAAAGATGAACTATCTATATGTTGGTTGTAGCTACCAATGATTTGAGTGCGATGAGGCGTTATCACGAAAACGTCCTATATCACTATGAGGTTTAAAAGCTCCCGATCGCTGATGATAGTAGTCCAGCTAGGGTGTTATCACGAAACGTCCTATTGCTGGGAATGAAGGCATATGCTACACATGTGAAATTAAGTTCATCAAAAGAAAAAAAAAAATTTAAGCATGGTTAAAAACTTAGTTATCTTCTGACTATCCCCAGTATAAACTGAATGATATGCTTTAGGGATTATCCTAATAAGTACATGGGAGAACTTTGTGTGGAACTGTTCCTGCCTATACCTAGGAAAGTCATTAGGACTGTCTGAATGGATATTTGTGTGTTTGCTTGAATTATTCAAGAGAGGATAGTGGAAATTGAAAAGGCTTGTCACACACACACACACTCTGTTATACACTTATATTGAGGTTAACGCCTGGTTGTAATTCTAATGGTTGTATTATCTAGTTGTCCCTTATATCTTCTATCTTCATGAATTTATCTCTTATTCATTTTGTTTTATCGCTTGTTTTGATCGAGGACGACCAAAAGCTAAGTAGGGGGTTGTGATGAGAGATAAATTTATGATCGTTTTTATGACATTTCGCCCCATTTCTGATACCATTTTGAGCATTATTATATCAAATCAAGTCAAAATTACTAAGTTTTATTCAAATGTATAAGTAGTAGTTATTATATAAATTATCGTATTTTTTTATAAGTTTTTATAAGTTTTGTACCGGTTTAGTAACCGGAGTGTAAGTGTCGATTTACACGGGTATTTGTGGTATTTTTATTGCAGATTTATAATAAACCAAAACCCCGAGTGACGACACTTTTGAAGTTAAAACATATCTTTTGAAGGGTGTAAGAATGTGCGCATGCTTTAAAAGTTCAAGTGGATCAACGTTTAGTAATGTTATTATCGAATTATATCTTCGACGAACAAATGGTCCATCAAAAGGCATTTTCTGAAGAAGAGTCCTTCATGAAAGTTGTAGATCTTTGAAAGAGCTTTCCAACGCATTTTGAATCACGTCAATCGGAGGTCTACAACTCAAGATATGAATTTTTCAAGTTTCACTCAAATCGGCGATCCGGATCGATCCGGCCTTTTCCCGGATCGATCCGCGAAACAAAAATCGCCATAATGATGATTTCGCACATGGGGATAGGCTTGGGATAATATATTTTATTCCCGGATCGATCCGGCCTTTCCTGGATCGATCCGACCCCCTTTTTCTCCTATAAAAACAGAGCATCAAGAACAGAGGCTCTTTGCCCCTTTCTCTTCTAATCTCTTTTCTTTCTCTCGTCCATGCTTCTTTCTTTTTATTTTTTTTATTTTATTTTATTTTTTGGATCATATATATATATACATATATGATATATATATATATATACACACACACTTCATGTATATATATATATTCTATATATGAATATATATGTGATAGATCTATCTATATATTTATATAGATCTAGATCTAGATCTTTTCATCTCGTTTCTCTTTTAATTTTCTTTTCGGGGCCCGTATATACATATATATGTCTACGTATGTATGTATATATGTTTTTCACATATATAAATAAAATGGTTATAGTATCGTTGTAATGGCGGAATAATTATCGAAGATTGTTGATTTGAAGCTTTGGTATGTTAGATCCGTTGGAAACGACCCGATTCGATAGTCATAACCGGTAATATATTCTAAAATTGTTATGTTTATTATTTCTATTTCTATTTATATATGATATTAAACTAAAAATATATCTAGCCAAGATATGAATCAAATTAGTTAATCTTTTGGTAAAATGAATGATCGACTCGGTAATAATGATTAAAATCAATTATGATGAATCTCTTTCTTTCTGCGCTTAATGAAACGTTAAAATTGAAAGACCGGAGGTAAAATTGGCGAGTGAAAACGTGACAACGGAACCCGCTTTCCTACCGAGGCGATTTGTCTTGGGAAAGATAAATTTTATTGAAATTTGTACTCGCGATCGTAATAATGTTAAATCATCGACTTAATTGAAACTTAAACCGGAAAGTTGAATCGTCCGGCTTTGACAACCGGAGCCTTTTAAATAAAATTGACCGTTTGATGAACGGAATGACTCCTTTTATCTAAAGGTAGATTTGTACTCGGGACTGTTCGAAAAAACCGTAACAGTTGTGGACCTTGGACTGATGCAATGGACATATGACAATTTCATACGCTCGTGTGAGGAGGAGTTGTCTAGCTTAGGAGTACACCGGTTCATATATAATTGACCTCCTTGTATCAAGGAAAAGATCTGTCTCATTTATTAACTAAAAAGATATATTGATTCAGTGACATAATTCTTGGCTAGATCCAAAAATATATATATATTATATTAGTATTTATTTACTTATTTTACTTTGTGCACTACTAACATCTAACATCTAACTGATCTAACTATCTAACCCGAGGAAAATGATAAACCTGCGACTTAGATCGAGTTAATAATAGCTTCTTGGTGTTTAACCCCACTTAAAAGAATTACCATGTTTTCCCTGAGGAATACGACCTGACTCACCAGACTAGCACTACAATTTGACCCGGTACACTGCCGGTTAGGATCTGTATAGCCTAGGTAATGTCCGTCAGCTTTCTGGCGCCGTTTCCAAGGTTAGGTTTAGGTCTGTCAATGAGCTTTCTTGATTCGGGTTGAACCCATCTAAACGTGCGTTCGGGAGTGATTTGGCCGTTCGTCCGTCTAAAAATGTAACTTTCGATGATCGATTGCTAATTGCATGGGCGCCCGTTTGAACTGTCCCAAACGCCGCTTGTCTGAGCTTGCCATAAGCGCGCCGATTTAGGGTAGGGCAAACGCCAGTTTGCCTTGATTTTGCTCCAAACTCGATTTTCCTCCACTTTCATGCTACTTTTGTGCCACGAACATGTTCCTCAGTCCAAAACATTTCCTTCCGGATTCTTGAATCACCTAAGTCCTGCAATAACATATACGAACAAACACCATGCCTAATTCCGCAAGACAAAAGTGACTCGAATCACCAAAGTACAGTAAAGTTGACTCCCATCAGTTGTTTTGTGTGCTTTTGGGGTGAGAAGACAAACAGGTTAGCCTTGATCTCGTTGAGGAGTTCGATGATGATTTGATGACGTTGATGCTACGATGATGCTTTCTTTTTTACTTTTCTATTAAAGGTTGTACTAGATTATGTTTCACTTTCTTTAAGAACCTGTTGTACTTTCTTTGAGATCTTTGTAATACAAGTGTTGTATCTTTCTTTTGGAACATCGTACGTTGTAAGCTTTATATCGTTGTTGTAAGCTTTTTCTTTCTACCCCTAGTCAGTTTGTATTCCAATCTTAGTAACATTCATGGTTTTTTTGCGAGTCTTTTTAGCTTCCGTTTGCTAAACTCAATACGACGTAGTAGAGACTTACGTGTAATATTGAATTTATTTAATATTATACGTGCCGAGTGTTACGTTTCCGGATAAGTACTCGGTATCTGGGAGTGGGGCGTTACATCAAGCCATTCTTGATATGTAAGGACCCCTCTCGGAAGTTGACTCCACAACCGGAAACTAGACGTTCGACACGTATTCAAGGAGCTAATCTCACGGAACATGATATATACTCTTTGACCGAAATTCAAAAGAAAAAACTATAAAAGAAAGCAAAAAGTGGAAGCTAGATCGGATGCACGCTACGATGCTAGTGAGATCTCACATGATCTGAATCACTTGTTTTACGGGGACAAACACACAAACAAAAACAAAATTTACTTACAAGACGAAAAAAACTCCGTCCATTAATTAATGGATATGTATATGTACTTTATGTAAAGAATCGGTGTTATCCTATATATTTCGTAATTGGAATAATAAGCAAAAAGAGATCCATCATAATGTTATCGAGGATATAAGTAAGAATCTGTATCTTCGTTCAACGACGGATCATTGTGAGCAGCCGCCTGAACTAATCTCGGTGGTCTTGATTGACTACTTGAGCTTGCTGACTCTTGAAATTCTGGAAGCCAAGGTCTATGAGGAGCCGTGTTGCTGAAGAAACCTGGCTCAGATGGTAATGGTAAAGTGAGGGTCAAGCTCTGTAGCATGAGAACAACCGTAGCCATTGTAGGTCTACTACCTACATTTTCTTGCACACAAAGTAGGGCTATATGTATGCATCTTATCATGCTTCCCAGAGAATAGGAATGAGCCATTAGCATGGGATCTATTAGATCTGAAGCTCTACCTTCATTCCATATTTTGTATGCCTGAAATGTAGATATAATCATATTTTAAAGTTGGAAAATGACATGACTACAGCAATCGACACAACACAATACTTTTGGACTACTGATGAAAATATAATTCAAACAATCTGGGATTGTCGTACATGGGAGAAACCATACTTACATAGCTAAGAAGGTCCTCCACTCTGGATTCAGTTTGAGAATAGTAGTTTCTTTTCCCACTTACGATTTCCAAAATCAAGACACCATAACTGTACACATCTGACTTCACAGAGAACAATCCATGCATTGCATATTCTGGTGCCATATATCCGCTACAAAAATCCAACATTTTATGAATACAGAGTATTTTAGTGTACGCACAGTGAAAAGATTGAACAACATCAAGAACATGACTTGCTTTGATCTTATGAATTAACTTTGAACGAGAAAATAACACTTCTTATTTCAATAGAATGTTAAAATTGAGCTTACAAGCAGTTAATTTAACACCTTATATACCCATAACAACAGCTAATTAACCGATTACTAAGCTTACAAACTTCCTAATCAACACCTTTTATGATCATATTTCTCTCCTTATATGTTGAACATATAATTTCATCATGGTCGTTCGTATCATATAAGTGATGAGAAGAAAAAAAGAAAAAAAAAAGTTACTGACTTACAAGGTTCCGGCAATTCTCCTGGTATTGGCTTCACTCTCATCCCAAACAAATAGCCTGGCCATACCAAAATCCGATATTTTTGCATTCATCTCTTCATCCAAAAGAATGTTGCTTGCTTTTAGATCTCGGTGAATAATCATCAAGCGCGAATCCTCGTGCAAATAAAGAATTCCCTTCGCAACACTCTTTATTATTTTATATCGTCTGTCCCAATCCAACCTTGATCGATTTACTTGATCTGATTCAATTGACAAAATATTTCAATTAGTTCAAAATATTAATATCGCATTCATTTGATATAGAAATTAGAAAGAAAGAGATAGATGGTTACCAAAGAGGATCTTATCAAGGCTCCCATTAGCCATAAATTCATAAACAAGAAGCCTTTCTGTTTGCTCTAAACAAAAACCCAACAGTTTAACTAAACAGTTATGTTGCAACTTAGCTAGCAACATGACTTCATTCCTGAATTCCTTTTCTCCTTGACCCGATGTTGCGGACAATCTTTTCACAGCTATATCTTTTCCATTAGAAAGAACACCCTAAAATATATATACACACACATTTAACTTAAAGAATAATGTGCGCACCCATTACATAAAATTACTTTGGAAAAAGTGCACCGTACCCGTCTGAAATTTTTTCAAAATTCATTAAGGTTGTTAAAGAGTACCTTGTAGACTACACCGAATCCGCCTCTTCCCAACATGTTAACAGTAGAGAAATCCTCTGTTGCAGCTCGTATTAAAGCAAAATCGTATTGCCTTGTCTCTGAACCACCAATGGCATCTAGTACTACTACTTCTTCTTCTACAAAAGTGATGCAATTAACTTTACATATATGTATGATATAGTATTAAAAATAACATATCATTTTTGAACTTACCGTTAAGTTGCTGTTCTGTATTTGCCGTTTGCCTTCTTCTTCTTGCGATGAAAATGCAGAGGCTTAATGTTAGAACTAACAAGACGACAATGATACAAACGATAATGACTGTCTTTGATTTTCCTGCAAAAATAATCAACAACTTTGGATACCATTAAAGGTGAAATAGTTATAGAACATACACAAATCTTAAGGGAGAAGATTCAAAGTACTAAAATTATATCGAAATTTTCCAGAAAACCTTCATCCAAGAAGATAAGTTAACTAACTTTTGAATTTGCAAAGGGCGGGTAAATATTCTTTTCGTTACAGCAAACATGCACTGCCAAAACAAAATTGGAACTTCTAATCAACTTCTGGGATCTTCAAATGCTGTTTAAACAGACCAGAAAGAATTCAATTTGCTGTTGTAACCAACTATAGTAGTTGTAACCACCTTGTAGGTGTTTGATAAAATGCCTCAATGAGAAAAACAAACACCTCTTTCCCTCTTTAGCTTCAACCGATGTTAGTTTGTGATCTTATTTTTGGTCGGAAATTTATATCCCTTGATCTTGTTCTCAGATTATTCCTTTAAAAATGAACTTAGCCTTACATTTGCTTTTGTAAAACACAAGGGGAAAAAAAAACGTTCTCGGAATGAGTCGGTGAATTGCTTAATCACCGTCCTACATTGTTTATCACATAATGTTTGGTTTTTGTCTCCTTTTGTGTCTAGTTGATGTGGTCACGACATTTTCTATTCCATGGATGAATCGACTATTACAACCGTTTGTATCGTAACTGTTAAAGTGTCATACATAGGGAATTTGTTGCTGTTTCACCCATCATATTAATAGATGGATTGGATTTCCCTCACCTCACAACCTAGGTTTTGGGGATGAGACCCCTTCTCTTATATGGGTTTGGGCCTATCTTTTCTACATGGTATCGGAGCCACCCCTTTATTGTCAAGCGTTGGGCCTCTTTGTTGCTTTGTGTGCCGCCCCCCCACACTGGCGAGGGGCGTGTTAAAGTGTCCCACGTTGGGAACTTGTTGTTGTTTCACTCACCATATTAAGAGATGACTTTGTGTATCGTAACTGTAAAACTACATTTTTTTATGGGGATCAGTGAAGCCTAAAACTATATTTTTTTAAGAACAAAACTACATCTTTTAAATACTAAAAACAATTCCTCAGATCTCAATAGGGTCATTGACCCCACCCTACAACACATAGATCCGCCCCTTGTCTGCATCATGATTACTTGCTAGTGCAAAAACAATGTGTTGTATCACTCTTTGTGGTATAACCGATGCGATATAAATAGTAGATATTCTCTTACGCGAGTGGAAATAAAAAAAAATGCTACAATTACAACAAAATAATCACAACAACTAACATGACATATTTTTACATTAATCATTGGACACATAACTCTATAGTCAATGTTAAGGAAATTAATGTTATTACCATACCGGTAATGACACAATGAGTGACGCAAAAATGTATAGCATCACATACCGCTCGTGAAATATCCGACATTGTGGCTTAACGGCCGTAGATAGCATCACATTTGACGTGTTAAAAATGTATTGTGTCAGTATTTAAAAGAGTAATTAGCGCAAAACAAGTAATCAACTGTACCGGAGGTTGGTGGCGGTGGCAGCGGTGCTAATGATGGTGATGGCGGCAGTACTGGCGGTTGATTTGGAAGCTCATTCAGGAAGGGGTATGTCTCATAGCGAAAAGAACAGCTTGGCGATAAAAACCTTGCTCCCACCCGACTCGAACAGCATTTCAACAAATAATCCGCACTCGAATTCAAGCAAGACATGCAATCACCAGGGGTAATATCGGGAGTACACTGCATAAATCCATAAATCGTCTCTACATTATTAGTGACGTTTACGTCTGCGTCGCTACTTTTCCTTGCTGCGAATTTACGAAAAGACCCATTGAACGCCTGGTTAACAAGATAAGCCGTAAACAAACGTAGCTCCTGACTATACAAATCCACATTCGAAGCATTCTTTTTGTTCACAAGAAAATAAGAAGGATTTAAGGACATGATTCCGAGGATCGTCTTGTTTGTAGAGTATCTAAACATGCATTCTTCAAACCATATAAAGCCTTCTTTATGAGTATAAGGACAAAGCGTCATTATAAGGTATTGAGCTGCGTCGCTTACACAACCACGACATAATGCACTGTCCACATCTCCTCTGCAAAGGGCGATGGCGTTAACCTGATTCATATATAGACGAAGGCATGTCAAGAAATAGTGGATAAAATACGGTATTTTTTAAATATTTTTCTGAATCTATCGCTGACCTGATCAACACCTTGGCCAGCTGTGCCGTTGTAGAAACCGAATTTGTTGACGCCGGAGGCAACTGTTACTGAAGAGAGGATGCTGTTGAGGTTTTTAAGTAATATTGTGTTGTTGTTGTAATTTGAAATTGGGTTTGTGCAATTATGGAACAAAGGTTGGGCAGCTATGTGATGAATTAGGCAAAGATTTATGTAACAAATTGTTGAGAGAATAATTTCCAGAGGACCCAAAAAGGTCGCCGCCGCCGCCATTAAATTATGTCTCAAAACAGACGACCCAAAGGATGGGTTTGGCGCACTACTTTTTTTATTTATTTATTTTTATTTTTATTTTTTTAATATACTCTACTCGTCGGTAGAACTATGTATACAATCGTTTACCTACACATTAATATTGCTCCCTCTGTTGGAAAATAATAACTGAGACAATTATATTTACAATGTAATATTTATTATGTTTTTTTTTTTTACATCTATTCTTATTTATTAAAAAATGAGAGAAAAAATACAACATTGAATTAATTATACATTAAGGATTTTTTAGTCGTTTTGATATTCAAATAAAGTCATTAACTCATATCTTTAATATGTGTGTTTTTGACAACTGTATAATCTATTTTGGGATGGAGAAGTATATTATTACATTTCATTTTATTTAAAAATAGAGTAATGATCTGAAATGCACAATGGTTTGTCTTATGCGATGATCTCAGACTGGCTGATTGATCATGTTAGATTTACATCTGATCAATTTAGAAACATTATTATCAACGGTGCAGATCATCGTTGTGTCACTCATTATGACATAACCGTTGTATATGTATCGTTACTCCTAAAAATAATAATCAATATTCACTGGAAAAACTAGCGCCACAAAAAAGGACTACTTATCTTCCAGAAAGCCAATTGATTGGTCAACAAGTCATGATTCAATCAAAGTAATGCAAATCCAGAGAAAGAAAATATCTTCGATTCCAATAAAAAGAAAAAATGAACAAAAAAAAAAAGTTAGTGGTAGGGGCGAAGTCTCCTACCTTTTGACTCGAGAGAAGCCAAATGCAAGAACAAAACCGTTGTCAAGGACCATTGGTCCATGCCGAGCCTCACGACAATGAGGTCTAGAGTTCTAGTCTTACTAAAAATAAAAAATGTAGGTGAGTATTATCGTTTCTTTAAAAGAGAAAGAATAAAATTGCTAATGACTAAATTAATTACAAATTTTCTGTAGCATATAGTAATAATGAATGTTATATCGATAGTCATATATTGTATTCAATTATTTTTATTTCTTTTCAAGTATGCTTAGCGTAAGAAAGTAGAGAATTTATGATAAAATCTGATGAAAAATAACGAGTTCTTGATCAAAACCAATAAGGACAAGGCGGGAAAACAAGTTGAAGAACTCATAAATCTGCAGAATGTTATTCTGCTCTAATCTGATGTTACAATGAGTAAATTAACAACTTAAACAGATGAGGGGAAGCTTTGATTGTAACTGAAATCAGTTACAACTGCCTCGAAGTTCAACTGATTTCTAAGTTAGGTGTTCGACGTAATGCTCCAGTGAACTTGCTGCCGCTAAATCTTCTTGCCTTTCGGTTTAGATTGCCGTTAGGCAACATTCGACCTTCTAGTATTGATTCTGATTTAAGAGTACGGGAAGTCGATGTTGTCTATACATTTGACTTTTACAATGTTGATTTTGTGAAAATGGTGTGGTGTACCGACAGATGTGGGGCAATAAATAGATTAGTTTTGGTGCGAATAAATGACCAATATATATTTAAGTATCTACAAAGTTGTTTGATACGTTGATTAAACGTATAAACCTTAATCCTACGCGGCTTTATTTGTTGGACACACTCTTCACTTTGTTGAATAGTGCAAACTAGGTCGTTTCTTTCTGATTCACCTAATCATTATTATGTTGAGCTACAATTTTAGTTTACAACTTTTTATTGTTGGAAGTGATTGGCACGCTTGGAATTAATCGAAGACTATGAAGGAATGTTTGGGCGAAGGGAGACAAGTTTCTATTCAAGGAAGCGAATGGAACGCATGTGATGTAAAGCTTAATGATTTATGAATGGTAAGATGTGAAAGTAATTTTCTTCAAGCAGAACGTTTTTCTAGTAGCGGATGGAGATCGAAGACAAGCACATCACTTTCTTCACTTTTATCCTTACTTGGGTGTATTTATTTTCCATCCCTACTTTTCCACATTGGGTTTACCATACATAGGTTTTAAGGAGACATGAATATGGCAGACCCAACCATTAGGCGGCTCAGACGAGTGTCTTAAACCCACCCAACAAGTAGGTAGGGTCCTCAAATACTTGTTTTAATAAAAAAAATCTAATAAGCCTAACTCATTTAACACAATGTCTTTATGCATTAAAATAAATTCTTATAGACCCAATCATCCCAATATTTTTCGGCGAGTTCCATTGGTACCACGTAAGAACTTCCGGCACCACTTCCACATGTAAATTTTTACATGTGACTATGATGCCGGAAGTATTTTTGGGACGCCAATAGAACTCACCTATTTTTATGTATTAAAAAAATTAGAATTTATAATGATACAAATATTAGGCTAAATGGGTATGTCTTACTCTCATTAAGAAAAGGGGGTATGTCTCAACCCAATGATACAACATTTGTGGCTCCTGCCTCATATTAATTTTGAACCAAGGACATCAGTCTACAAATCGTCTAATGCCTCGATTTTCTTAGGGCCGGCCCTAGATAAAGCTACGTTTCAACAACATCTTTTGACATAAGGGGGGTTAGGATATGATATTTTACGAAACTTTTTAATGATTTGTAAATGAAAGGGTATCGTTTATTAAAGGAAATGTTGAAATACTTGTCAAATGTATTAAAACTACACGAATCTTCTTGGAGTGCTGAAAAAACGAGTGAACATACATCAACCACGAAAATAATTGGAAATTGATTAAGATACCGACAATTGTACCACAATATCCCCCAAAATATCACTTTTGTGGTGTAGAAAATTTCTTTATTTATTTAATTTTTTTTTTTTTTTGAGAAACTTGTTTGGTCAACAATTGGTTCGGCATGTTTGTGTGGAAGTTGCCGGTGCCTAAATTACTTTCCAAAATAATTTGAATGGTGATACATATATTATATATTTATTCACAACATCTTTCGCAGCACTATCAACACCATTGATTGTGTTGGAACTTATAATAATAAATAGTCTATCATTTTAATCAATGAATATAAAACAAGTAGTGAAGGTGACACACTGACACTACACAAATGTGTAGTGCACACACAATTTCCAAAATAATTTACTCCATCAATTTTTTTAACTGTCGGAGAGAAAAAAAAATTATACATATTAAGAAAATGATTAATGTTTCTGAAATAGAGTGTAAAATAATAAAAATACCCTTCATTTCTTGTTAATGGAAAATTGTATCAAAATTTGAGACATTGAAATGAATGACAAATGAGAAAAAAAAAAAGAAACAAATAATTCATTGATAACTTAAAATGATAGACAAATAAAAATAAAGTCACTGTTGAAAAAACAAAAAGAATACGAAACTTGTGAGAAACGAGAAGAAAAGTCTTTGGAGTCTTTTCTAAAATTGTATTTCATTGAAAATAATGCCCCTTGACCAGGGGCAGACGCACAATGACCCCACTTTCAGTAGTTATTAAAAATCTAAGAGCAATTGCATTAAAATATTTAAGATAGATAAAATTTAAAATAACGGTCTTTACATGCCGGTAAAAATCATTTATAGAAGAATTTCTATTCAAATATTAGTTAGATGTAATGTACAAAATACATGAGCTTTATTCGAACGATCCGCTATAAAGATGAAGAGGGTAAACGCTTGGGAAGACATTATTCAGAAATACAAGGCGAAACTAAATGCTTGGAAATGGGCTTCTTTGTCTGAGGGTGGTAGATTGGTTCTCATTAAAGCAGTGTTAAGCGCTCTTCGGCTCTTCTTCTTCTCCGTCTACAAGCCTACTGAATGTGTGTTGAAACTTTTAGATAGTGTGAGGTCACCTTTTTTTTTGGGTGGGGATGGGTCCTCCAAAAATAAAATTGCATGGGTTAATTAATTGGAATAAATTGCAAGCTCCTAAATCTTTGGGGGGCATTGGGGTGGGTAAGGTGCAGAATCTTGCTTTGCTAGGGAAATGGTGGTGGAGGTTTTTATCAGAACCAAATGCGTTGTGGAGAAAAGTGATTGTTTCTATTTATGGGGTTGAGGGAGCTTGGGAGGGGAATGGTGTTCGGTTGAGTGGTGGGGGAGTCTGGAAAGGTATAGTTAGTGCTGTCGAAAATTTAAAGAGGTTTGGGGTGGATCTGTTGGGGTCGGAATGCTGAGTGGTGGGTGATGGTTGTAGGGTGAGGTTTTGGGAGGATGTTTGGGTGGGCAATGGTCCTTTGAGACTTTCTTTTCCTAGGCTTTATAGGTTGTCCTTGTCTAAAGGTGATGTGGTTGGAAGTGTGGTAAAATGGGTAGATGGTAGGCGTTCTTTTTATTGGATCTGGAGTAGGAGTTTGAGGGGTTTCGAGGAAGGGGATGTAGGTGAGTTGTAGGTTTTAATCAACTCTGTTTGTGGTAATGCAGGTTCAAATGATAAATTGAAATGGAAGTTATGTTCGAATGGAATCTTCTCGGTGGTTTTTTTAAGGAGATTGATTGAGATGTTTTTTTTTTTTTTTTTATAATTCTTTTTCAACTAATGATCAAGTGGCAAAGTGGAACAAGATGTTACCTTCGAAGGTGAATCTCTTTATGTGGAAAGCAAGTTTCAAAAGAATTCCAACAAAACCGAACCTTTTTAGTCGTGGTGTGGAAATCCATGATTTTTATTGTCCGTT
This sequence comes from Gentiana macrophylla, assembly GCA_026214975.1. Taxonomy (NCBI): domain Eukaryota; kingdom Viridiplantae; phylum Streptophyta; class Magnoliopsida; order Gentianales; family Gentianaceae; genus Gentiana; species Gentiana macrophylla. The sequence continues at coordinate 103,560,422 of CM047812.1, read as the reverse complement.
TTGCTATAAGTTTGAAGAAACAGTTAACCATCTTTTTTATGCTTGCGATGTGTCATTATTGCTTTGGTCTCATATCTTAGATTGGTGCAAGATTGATGGGCTAAATGCTTGCTCGTTCAGTGATATTTATATCTGGAGACCTAAGAGTGCTTCTTCGAATTCGGCATCCTACTTATGGTCAGCTATTGTTGGTGTCACGACTTGGGTAATTTGGTTGCATAGGAACAAAGTGATTTTTCAGTCTCAAGTTTTGATCCGAAATCGATTTTTTAGAGATATTCAGAGATTATCTTTTTCTTGGTTATCAAATTCCAAGGGTCTCAGGAAGTTGGAGTGGGAAGTTTGGAAATTAAACCCGATGATTGCAGCAGTTTAATCCCAAGGTTTGGCTCTTCTTTCCTGTGCTAGTCGAAATGGTGTTGGTTTTCTTTGAATTTGGAACGCAACAGGTTTGCAGCTTGCTACATATGTTTTTTATTTGTTTTCAGTCTGCTTTAGATGTTGGCTGGGAGATTTTTGCAGCTTTTCTGTTTTGGGGTATTTCGATTTCAATAACCGGGAGTTGTTTTGTGATAATATGGACAATATCTTGTAATCTTTATTAGTATCTTGCTGATTAATAAGAAATTTTGGCTATTCAAAAAAAAAAATAAAGATTTTGAGGCATTTCACCATTAGTTGAGAGTTTAGAAGAAGAAAAAAATTGTTTGGGCCTTGTAATAAAAATAACAAAAAGAGTGAGATATGTTAAAGCGTTTTTATACAACATCATAACTATTCAAAAAGAAAAAGTAAAAAACAAAACTATTCAATGGATTCACGTTCTTATCGGTTTTGGTTTGTTATTGTTGGGTATATTACTGTATTTGTTGCAGGTTCGAGGTGTGATAAGGTTGGGAAATCGTTGTGTGTCGAATGACATCGTTTTCTTCTTGAACAAAGGTTGTACTGCATATTTCCGTCGACTGGAACGCACCAGACTGGTTTTAGCGCACGCCAAACTGATCACAAATTGACAGAATGGTTCTGTTCATGGTAAGCGTGCACCAAGGTGACTTAGCGCTCGCCAACGATGCCAAGCAGGGAACAAAATACAATGTTCAGGTTTAGCGCGCGCCAAGATAGTTTAGCGGGCACTAAAGGGAGGCAAAGTTGAACAGAATGCACTGTTCAGTTCTAGCGCGTGCCAAAGTAAAGCAGGATGTTACAGGTTGTTTTGGACAAGGTTTAGTGTGCGCCAAAGCCCCGGTTAGCCCTATTTTGATATATTCTTGTGTACACTACAACCAGATGTTGTTTGGTATGCATGCCTTAGGTGCATTATTTGGCACTTGGAAAAGTCTAGCATCGACTTTTGGTAGCCTCGGTTCAGCACGATAACTGAGACCCTCTACGGGGAGAATGTGAGAGCACCGGAAGGCGACTGTTTAGGCGTTGTGGGATATTGACTTAGTAGTCAATAGTCCTTTTACAGTATGCTAGGTAGCTTAATTAGATTGTCCAGGACTAGATGTTCTAGGAAGCTTTTTTATGTGAATGAATCAGGTGATTAGATTAAATTCGTACTAAACATATGTGATGTTTCTAAAAGCTAAAACACTATAATCATTGGTGAGGCACGTTTATTCTTCATAGCATGAAACCATTACACCTCCAATTGGTCTGATGCCAAATGGACTCGTGTTATCTTCCTCACGGAACTATCCATGCCCTTGAGGTGATGACAGTGTTGTGCGATGTTCACCATGATCTTAGTGTAACAAATTTACTTGAGCAAAGTTATACTAACTGATCTAGTAGGGGATGAGTGAGTTATTCTGTTATAACCTACGTGGTAGTGATTGTATGAATAATTCACGTTATTTACCTGATTATTCTATCACTTACTGAGTATGATTGTACATACACCTTATTACTATTCCCATCCCGAGAAGGTGAATGGCAGGATGATGATTATGGTTATGACGGTGCCAATGACAGAGCTGACGTTTGAGCTCGGGATTACATTGAAAATGTCATCTTTTATTTTATGCATTTCAATATTGTTTGAAAGGATATAAATATTTGTTGTTTAAGAGTGTCTAGACTCCTATCTCTTCCGTTTTATTTGGGATTGTAATAGTTAAACAACATTTATTTCGTTGTTTTATCGTTTAATTTCCTTAGACGTGGAGTGGAAGTGATCCGTTTTGTGTTTTTTGACATTTTCAAGTCGTTTCCTTAGGTTTAATTCATGCTTACTCTGATAATATCGTAATACAAGGCTTACATATATATATTTTTTTATTATTTCAGAAAAAAAAAATATACGTGCCAAGCGTTTTTTTCAAACAAGGGCACGGTGTCTAAGACGAGACGTCACGGTCGGGACTGCCCTAAAGTTGGACGGTACTCCGCCCATATATAGTTGGACGGTACCGCCCATCTACCTGCCACCCCACTTTTGGCCTTTACCGCCCATCTACCTGCAAGACATTTTTTTTTCTTCGTTAAGAACTCCTGTGCAAATTGCAGATAATATGGTTCCACCTTGGATTTTGATACAAATCCTCATCATCGTGGACAAACTCGAAAGTTCTTCTGAATCTAAATTAGTTCCGCAAAATGATTTAGCTGGCTTGGATTTAAGAGATGAGTGGAAAAGAAAAATGGTATCTTAAACTAAACAAAAAATGTGTTTAGAGTTGAATTAATGAATGGATGATATTTTTTCCGTATTTTGATGATTTCATTAAAATTATTATTCATCAGGCAGCAACAGCATACAATTAATGTACATCCTTATGAGCATGGGCGGACACAAAAGATAAGAAGTAGCAGCTAGGGTTTAACCATCATTCTATCCATCATTTAGTCTTGTACACAGAATATATATGTGTACATAACTACATCACCAGTACAATACTTTAAAGTAATAACAATAAGGTCCTTACATTCTTATAGTCTATATTCTAACAGCCCCCTTCAAATTAAATGGGGTATTAACTACATTTAATTTGTGCACAAATAAGTAAATAAATGGAACTTAGAGGCTTGGTCAAGAGTCACCACTTGATCACAAGAGGGATGTACTTGAACTTGCATAGTACCACTGCATCACTTTTTCTCGACAAAATGTGCATCCAATTCCACATGCTTGATCCTGGAATGCATTACAGGATTGTGGGCAAGAGAACCAGCTCCAAAATTATCACACCATAGTACAAGGATCGCTGCTTTGGTTTGATCTTGATTCCTGACAGAACATTTAGAAGCCACCGTGTTTTACGAGCGGCATTGGCAAGTGCTCTGTATTCGGATTCTCGTGGATGACCTGAGACAACATGTTGCTTTTGGAGGACCAGAAATGAGAGAGCCACTAGATATATACAATAAGTCTCTGAGATCTTACTCTTCCTTATCACAGCCCGGTCCAAGATCACTAAAGGCATGAATATGCAGTGGTTGAGAGGCTTTAAACAGCAAACCATGATAGAGAGTGCCCTTCACATATCTGAGGTGGTGTTTAACTTGTTGCCAGTGGGAGACAGTTGGTGCCTGCATATACTGGCTCAAGGAGTTAACTGCATAGGCAAGATCAGGCCTGGTGAAGGTCAAATACTGCAAGGCCCCAACAGCACTTCTGTAAATTGTAGGATTCTTCATAAGTTCTTTTGAAGGAGGCACCTTGGAAGTGACAACCATGGCAGTGGGACATGGTTTCAGATTCTCCAACCCCAGTTTTTGCAACAGATGTTGAGCATAAACATGCTGTGAAAGAAACAGGCCATTCTGATCTCTCACAGCCTGCACCCCTAGAAAATGGTGCAGATTACCTAGATCCTTAAGTGCAAACCTGGAATTTAAATCACTGACAAACTTCTTAACACTGGAGGCATCATTCCCAGTAATTAGTATGTCATCAACATACACAAGAACATACAAGAGTGTTCTACCACCGTGAAGCACAAATAAAGAAGGATCGGACTTGGGTGAACAAAATTCCACACAAGCATCTGCTTTTTCAATTCATCAAACCAGGCTCTGGAGAGCTCGCTTTAGTCCATAAATAGCCTTTTTTAGGTGACATGTACATGTCCAGGCTTGAATCGATCAACAAAGCCTTCAGGCTGTTCCATAAACACAGATTCATATAGGGTTCCATTAAGGAAAGCATTATTTATATCTACTTGCCTAATAGGCCAGTCTAGAGCAACAGCTAAAGCCAAAATAATTCTGATAGTAGAAGCTCTAGCAACAGGACTAAAGGTTTCTGAATAATCCACTCCAGGGGTTTGATTGAAACCTTTAGCTACCAATCTAGCTTTGTGTTTGTTAACAGATCCATCAGGATTTAACTTAAGCTTATAGACCCACTTATTAGCTACAACATTGTGAGCTTTAGACCTAGGAACCAAATCCCAAGTATGGTTCCTCATTAAGGCATCATATTCATCTTTCATAGCCTGCATCCAAGAAGGGTTATTTAGAGCTTCAGACACCCTAGTAGGTTCTGGTGGATGAGTGGAAGGATTAGAAGTAGCAAGATACGAAAAGGTTTTTGGTTTGTAGATACCACATTTGGATCTGGTTTTCATGGGATGTTGATTGACAACAGAGGTATTAGAGGTAGAAACAGGTGTGGAGGATATGACAGGAGATTCATGACTAGAATCAGGATGGATAGTGGGACTGGCCATAGATGGGGACACAGAATCAGACCTAGAGTCACCAGAAGGAGTAATAGAATGAGAGGGAGTAGATGTAGGAATAACAGGAGAAGTAGCAGGGATAGGTGAGTTGTTGAGAGATGGATGAGAAGAGTGAGGAGATTCAGCATCAATTTGATTGGATAAGTCAGAAAACTGATTTGAGGACACTGGTAAGTACAACACAGGATCACTAATACTGGAATTAACAGGATTTGTGGCAATAGTGGATGGTGTATTGGATTCGGAAGAAGGAAAGTTATCCTCATCAAAGGTAACATCTCTAGATATGTAAAGTCTACCATTAGGACTAAGACACAGATATCCTTTGTGACAAATGAGACAAGATGGGTACCATTCCTGGTATGAAACCAAACTTCCTATTATGATAGGGTCCGAGGTAAGGATAACAAGCACAACCAAAGACTCTTAGCATGGTGTAATCTGGAAGTTTTCCAAATAAGCATTCAAAAGGTGACTTATGATTTAGAGCAGAGTTGGTAGATAATTTATGAGTCTAACAGTGTGTGAAAGCTTCCCACCGAATTTGAGTGGTAAGGAAGCTTGAGCTAGAGAGCTAAACCCATTTCTACAATGGCCTGTGTTTTCTTTCTGCTTGCCATTCGGCCATGGGCATGAGGGACAGGATGTCTCAAATTAATTCCAAAATCCTTTAACAAACGTTCAAAGTTTCTAAATTCTCCCCAGATCTGCTTACGAGACATTTAATTTTTGTGTTAAACTGAGTTTCAACTTGAGTTTTGAAATGTGTAAAAGCAGTTATAGCATCTGATTTTGCTTTTAAGGGAAAAATCCAGGTGAACCTAGTGAAGTCATCAAGAAAATGTATGTAATAGGTATATCTAGTTGAAGAATGAACTGGATAGGGCCCCAAAGATCTGAATGAACCAGATCAAAGGGTGCAACAGTCTTAGATGTAGAAAGAGAATAAGATAAAGAATGTTGTTTACCAAGACAGCAAGCTTCACAAAAAGAAAGTCTTTCATTAAGATCAAGAGATTCATTACAGACTCTTAGAACTTGACCAAGAACCCTACTAGAGGGATGACCTAACCTCCTATGCCAAACATTGGCTTTGTTTTGAACAGAATGCAAACTAACAAAAGACTGAGGACCAGACCTAACAGGACTAGTACATGACTTGATGGCACCAGGACAAGACACAACTTCAGAAAGCTGAGTTGATGGAGACAAAACTTCAAAATCTTTGGGTGGAGGAGAGCTCAAACGATCTGGAATAGACATTTGATAGAGGCCATTTTTAAGAGTGCCTTGCAGTAGAATTCTCTTGGTAGTTAGATCCTTCACAAAACAAGAATCAGTGAAATTCAAGGAAAACAAACTCGTGAGCTTAACTTAGAAACACTAAGAAGATTCTTTGTTATACTAGGAACATGAAGGATGCCATTTAAGGAAAGTTTGGAGATACTATCAAAGTGGGAAGTGTGGAATGACCAACATGAGTAATGGGTAAGGACTCACCATTTCCTACCGTGAGTGCATCGGACCCTTCATACCCAAAGCTTAAATGCAAAGTTATTAAGATCATTAGAGACATGATGGTTGCCCATTTGTCCGTCAAGATACCACTTGGATCCATCATAGTGTCGTCGCGAAACAACATAAGCGATGTTTGATCTAGGACTAGAACTGTGATAAGCACCATTTCCAGAGTTGTTAGGGATAGCGAGTCCAAAGATAAGAGGAATCATACACCTGTGATAGCGCTTTGCGACTATGTGCCTGTTTTTCCACAAACTTGGCACACTGGCCTAGGACCTGAACCAGACCTTCCACCTCCTCTATTTCTACCACCTCTATTGCCTCTGTAACCGCGGCCTCTTCCAGAATCTTGGCCACCATAGTTGTTGTTTCCTTGTCTGTTACGCCTATTCATAGCTCCAGACTTTTGAGAGGCCAAATTAGCAAATGGAGATGGAATATCCAGGTTGATTGAAGGATTGAAACGATCCAACAGGCGCTCATGAGTAACAAGCTGAGACTGCACTTCTTGCCACGTCAAAGAACCAATCCTTGATGTTATATTGACAATGACTGAATCATAGTCTTTGCCAAGGCCGCCCAAAGCTGCTAAAATCAGCTCAGCATTGGAAATCGGATACCCAGCTGCAACCAAACCATCTGAATACGACTTCATTAGGGCAAGGTAATCCACCATTGATTTGGATCCTTTGTCAGTTCTGGTTAGGGCTCCTTTATACTCCAGCATGCGTGCTTCAGATCGATTGTTAAACAGTATTTCCAATGTATTCCAGACTTCATGACTCGATTGACAACCAACCACCTCTGTAAGAGCTTGTTCGGTCATTGAAGCCATCAACCATCCCATAAGTAAAGAATCAGTGGCAAACCAGTCGTCATAGGCGGGATTGCTGATAGTGCCATACACAGGAGAAACAACAAATTGAGGTGGACGAATTTGAGTTCCAAGGAGATACCCTTCGAGCCGATGACCTCGAACAATCGGAAGAATAGTTGACTTCCAGAGAAGATAGTTACTCCGATCAAGCTTCACAAGATCTGACTTTGGGTCGATGACCACCAAATGGGCTTGGTGCTGAGCCGACAAGGCGATTTGGTGTCGGAGAAGACATCATAAAGGTGGACAACGGTGGTAAGGATCCAAGAGAAAAACTAGGAAAAGATGGATCAATGTGAGAAACATTTAGATCGGGAATCCCTCGGGTCTGCATGTGACCGGAGATGGTCACAGTCGGAGTCGGAGATGAAGTGTTTCGAACAGTATTTTGTGGAATTGGTGTGGTCATGGTGCTGCTGGAAGATAGAGACCCTGAAAGTTGAGTATTAGGACCAGAAGAAGAAACGACCGGTGGCGTTGGCTCACCAGACATGACGGTGGTGTTTGCCGCCATAGAACCCGTTTCTCTGATACCAAGATAAGAAGTAGCAGCTAGGGTTTAACCATCATTCTATCCATCATTTAGTCTTGTACACAGAATATATATGTGTACATAATTACATCACCAGTACAATACTTTAAAGTAATAACAATAAGGTCCTTACATTCTTATAGTCTATATTCTAACAACAAATGTACTCAAACAGGGTATGTGGAAATCGTTAAAATGATAAATTATTTAAAATTTACCTAAAAATTGCATTTATGGACACCTTTGATAAAAAGAAAAAGTTGCTTTTAGAAAACTTTATGGATCCGGCTAAACAAAATCCTACGTCTGCCGTGCTTATAAGCATAAACCTTGTCTAAAGACATTAACACAGAAATCTTTCGAAAATTGTAAATTGTAAATTGTTTTAAACAATTGATGAATGATAAGTTTGTAGTTGAGTTCCAGCTGGAACATTTTCAGATGAGATGAAGGTTTTCAGATAAGTAAAATACAAAAAGCTGGGCAGTAGATGGGCGGGACCGCCGAAAGTGTTGGGTGTACCAGCATCCTTAAGCGTAAGATGATTCGATTGAGGCGTAGAGAAATTGTGTTGTGTTAAGAAATAAAGTAGCACATTTATTTACACCAATTGGTTTTAGTAAGGATGTACACGGTTCAGTTCAGATTGGTTAATGGCCGTAACCGAACGGAACCGAAATTTTCGGTTAATTGAAAATCCGAACCGAAACCTTACCGTTTGTAAAAGACAACCAGTTCGGTTCGGTTAACCAAAAAAAAAATCAAAAGTAAATATTAGAGATAACCGAACCAAACCGAAAAAACCAAATTTCATCCAAATTATACAATTACAACAGTTTGATTCACTATATGGTTATAAACGGTTTGAATTTTCTATTTGGTTTCGGTTCGGTTTGGTTCGGATATAAACGGTTTGGTTTTCGGTTTGGATTCAGTTCGGTTTTGGTTTGGTTCGGTTCGGTTAATTTACAGCACTAACTGTAACCGAATTGAAAACTCCGGTTTTTCCATTTTGAAAACCGAACCGTAGGACTTATTAACCGAACCGAATTACCCGGTTCGGTTCGGTTTTCGGATTATCCGTATCCATGTACACCCCTAAGTTTAGTAAAACGGTAAGCGCTTGATCCTAACAACTTGTATCAGAGCGAGGTCATGACCGGTTTGAATCCCGGCAGCAGCATGCTCATGCGTAATGATTCCACTGTGTGGTTGGGGGCATGCTGCGTAATGAGCACCCTCAAGAGATCGAGGATTCGACTGAGGCAGATGCTTGGGGCATGCTGCGTAATGAGCATCCTCAAGCGATCGAGGATTCAACTGAGGCGCAGAAAAAATGTGTTGTGTTAAGAAATAAAGTAGCTGTTGGGACAGATTGCCCACACTTAAATGATAAGAAATAAAGTAGCGCATTTACTCGCACCAATTGGTCTTATTCAAAGCCAGAGGTCGATGGATCGAACCCTGGTTGGAACAATATTTAAGAAAAATATGCAAGTGTTGGGAGAGATTGCCCACACTTGAGAGAGGTGTTGGGACAAATTGCAAACACTTCAGGGGGGTGTTGGGACGGATTGCCCACACTCTTAAATGATAAGAAATAAAGTAGCGCCTTAACTGGCACCAATTGGTCTTAGTACAACGGTAAGCGCTTGATCTTAACAGTAGCATCTTTGTTAACACCAATTGATTTTAGTAGAACGGTAAGCGATTGATCCTAACAACATAAAGTTGGGCGATATTGTCCAATTTTGACAATCCCGACCAACTTTAAGGCAGAAAACAGAGATCGAATTTTGAAACTGAGAGAGAATTCGTTAAATTTTAGACAAAAAGTGTACCGTTTGAATTTCACCATATTTTTTATTTAGTGCACCTTAATGTGTGTTGGAAGGGAAAATTTGCAGAGTTACTTATTGAAAAGTGAAAACGTTAACATGAAAAAAAAGGATACAAGCAGAAAACGACATTCTTCCGTAAAAGAATATAATTCCGTCATCATTCTCATTGATGTACTTTAACATATATACAATTGACAAACCTTGATTCAATGTGCTAACTTAAGGTAAGCCTTGATTATAGGCACTACGTATGTGATGGCCGTTTTATAGTATACCAACTTTGACCGGCAGAGTACCGAGTCGGTTGTAGTATAAAACCAGCGAGCAAGGTCGTAATCCCACAGGGAATCTAATTACGTACCAAAGCTAGTGTCATCTTGAGTTTAGATCAACAAGATTTAACAGGAAGATTATCACAATGTCACGTGCTAAGTTTACAAATACTAACTTAAAACGAAGGTTTTAAACGGTTAAAAGCGATAGCCGAGCTATGATCCAATCAACTACTTACCAAACCCTAGCTATGCCCGGTGGTATTCTTGATTTACATAAACGGTCTTGATGTCATGTAGGGTGTCGTTTCCTGGCTCTGAGAATAGACATTATTTCATTAACCTACCCTCCTATGTCAGGTTCAACAGTCCACTCAACGGATTTAACTGACCTCACATGGTCTACGATTCATGAAACGCTCGACAAGTCGATACAAAACCTCACAACGAAACCGAGTCTGAACAACTCAGTCGGTTTTACACAGTGATCCTAGTACCCCGGCTCCCGTATCCTCTCGCAAAATACATCTATAAAGACGATACGTGTAAATACGTTTATCGAGTCGCGAGTTCAATAAAGGTCATTAAGAATAAGTTCTAGGACTACAAACACATCAAGAATAAAAAAATCAAACATCAAGAATAACACATGGACAAGCTAGGATCCAGTTTCGATGATTATCGCATAACTCGGCTATAAGATGATTAGCTACTCATATTAACTATCAAAACACAAGATTTCATCATACAATAAGAACAATCAAACGAAAGATAAGGATTGGAAATACTTACCAAAACTGAAAACCGATAGAAATCTGAAAACGAAGAAACTGAATATAAAGCTATGCAATCCAAGACGATCCAAGTGTTTGTTACAAAGGATTGGGCTAAGAAAGCTTGAAAAACTAATCTATGGTGTTCTTGGAGAAGAAAATTGCCTAAAAGTGCTGTAAAAAGTAGTCTCTCTCTCCAAAGCTCAAAATTGAGCTTTTATAGTGTTTGTCAAAATAGCATGCTAGGCGTGCGCCTAAGGAAAGCTAGGCGCACGCCTGTCGATTCTTCAGAAAGTCTCCAGGGGCAGGTAGGATGCTAGGCGTGCGCCTAGCATTTATTAGGCGTATGCCTGTCAAATGAAAATCACGTACTGAAACATTGGTCCAAATCAGGGTCTTAAGCGTGCGCCTAAGGAATGCTAGGCGCACGCCTAGCATGTGTTTTCCCCAAAGTGAGCCTCTTTGCATCCCGAAGCTCCGTGTCATGTTTTCCGGGCATTCTCGAGTACCTAGTTCCTGAAAAACATCAAAGTACATACCAAATGTAACCCCTACGGGACACTAGGGTGACCGAGAATGAATGAAAAACACAGAAAAAGGCCGAGATTCACGGATTATATACCCGAGTCCCGGAATGAGCAAAATGGTGTAAAATGCACCAAAACTTAGCCGAATACTCCCGGAATTACACAAAAAGAGTCGTTACGGGGCACAAAATAAGTAGAAAAATAGAGTCGAATTGACTCCCATCAGTATGATAACTTAAATGTACACAATAAATAAACAATATTACAAAATATACTAGGATATATTTTATATTCTAACACACCCCCGCAGTCGAAACGGGAGGCTCACGAACGCTGAGACTGTTCCGGAAATCCTCAAATAATATTAGCGGCAACCCCTTCATGAAAATATCCGCAATCTGATACCTCGAAGGAACATGATGAACTCAAACTTCGCCCCGTGCCACCTTTTCTCGGACAAAATGAATATTCATTTCAATATGCTTCGTACGTTGATGTTGAACTGGATTCCCGGACAGATATATGGCACTCACATTGTCGCAATACACCAAGGTAGCCTTTTGAATCGGACAATGTAGTTCCAGAAGAAGATTACGTAGCCAACACGATTCAGAAACCACATTTGCCACGCCCCGGTACTCGACTTCGGCACTTGACCGAGACAGTGTTGGTTGTCGCTTTGATGACCAAGAGATGAGATTGTCGCCCAAAAACACACAATACCCTGATGTGGAGCGACGAGTATCCGGACACCCTCCCTAATCCGCATCCGTATAGGAGATCAGGTCCGCCACCGAGGATGGGTAAAGATGCAAGCCAAGATGCAGGGTACCCTGAATATGTTCCTGCTGTGGATCATGCATATGGAGACACACCTGCTGAATGGCATAGGATATATCTGGTCGAGTGAAAGTAAGATACTGCAGTGCACCTGCCAGACTTCGGTACAAAGTTGAATCTGCAACCTTGTCACCTGCAGACGCACTTACCTTCGCTTTGGTGTCAACTGGAATCCGGGATGATTTACACGATGCCAAACCCGCACGGTCAATGATCTCAGCCACATAAGTACGTTGAGAGAGAAATAGCCCGTACGGATTGCGAGTCACCCGAAGAACCAAAAAATAATTCAACCGTCCTAAGTCCTTCATAGAAAACACCGAACCCAGTTTGTCCATGATGGACTTGCGGAGACCATCACTCGAAGTAGTAAGAATGATATCATCCACGTACAGTAACAAATAAGCCATTTCTAAACCATTCTTATAAATGACCAACGAATTATCAGATTTGCTGCTCACGAAGCCCATGCCAGACACAAAATCCGTAAATCTCCTGTACCAAGCCCGAGGTATCTGTTTAAGCCCATATAAAGATTTGCGAAGCAAACAAACATACTCAGGATGATCAGAATCCCGAAAACCCATTGGTTGATGCATATACACTGTCTCTTTGAGGTCGCCATGTAAAAAAGCATTTTTACATACATCTAATGAATCTGCCAATTGCGTGCTAACGAAATACTAAGTACCGTCCGAATTGTGGCCGGTTTGTGTCACGGATTTTATTAACAAAAGCAAACAAGTAATAATATTTATAAATCCGGTTTTCCTCAAGTATAAGGATCGTAGTATAGAGGTTGATACCGGGTCGATCTTACAGGGAACTGGCGATTGTTAACCCTAGTTTTTGTCTAATCAAATTATGTCACGGAAACTAATCTAAACAGCGGATAGAACTTAAACGAAACTGAAAACAAACTTAACTAAAACGTAAAACTGGACAGAAGATATGATCTAAAGCCAGGAAAGATACGGGTTGCGAACTATTTAAACTAAAACTAATATGAAATAAAAGCAACTAATCTAAACAATTCAAGTTTCACGGGATTAAATTCAAGTTTTAATGAACAAACGAGCGATTGATCCACCTATCCTAACAAGTATCAATTCCTATCTCGATTATATTGCGTTTCTAACCAAGTTGTGGTTACACCTCGTCTAAAACATGAACCCTAATTTCTTAGGTAATTCACCTATTAATCTATATCTTTCGATCTAGGATTAACGATTTTACGAATCAAAGGTGTCAACTTTAACCTAGAAATCTAACCTATTAACTCTCGTTATGATAGATTAAACAACTATTCCTTATCATGGTGATCTAAGGCTTATAGAGACTTTCATCAACATAAGACAATCATAACATGCAAATCTTTCGATACAATTGCAATTAAACAATATAAACAATGATGAAGGAAACAACTTTAGATAAAACTCACAATATAATCGCAGAAACGGAATCAAAACGTGTTGGATGGCTTCACAATGCTCGTTTGATGAAGCTTAGCCTCTCAACATCCTCTGGAAACTCGAAATTGCAGGAAACACTAACATAAAACTGCCTACTTTTAATCTAGAATTTGGAGCATAAAAACTGGAATAAAAGAAGTAAAAACGCAGCCTAAAGCCGCCCCTAGGTTTAGGGTTTCGAATAATGAGTATATGGTCTCTCTAATGTAGAGAAAACGGCTGCTATTTATAGAGTCTTGAGTCGGTTCGCCAAAGTCGGTCGAAGGACGCCCGTCCAGACTTGTGAACGCCCGTCCATATGGATCTGGATTTGCTTCAGACGCCCGTCCACTCAGCGTCCAAACTCTCTATATCAAATTTCTTCTCCTGGACGCTCGTTTGCTTTGATGGACGCCCGTCCAACCTGGACGGGACCTGGACACCAGTTCAATATGATCGAATTCTGATTTCTTGATCTTTATCTCTTTTTTCTCTATCCCATTCCTTCATTATCTCATTTATCATCAATTAGCTCGAACTTAATCAACTTTTGATCATCTTTTGAGCCTCAAACATGTATCTATAACACATAAAAACATCGCAAAAATGTAATAATGTCCAATTAACCATAAAATCACAATTAAAACACCAAAATCAACCAAGTTTGCGATTAACTTGTTAAAAACCTCATTTACTCAATACTTCCGTTAAACACTCGTTTCTTATGCAATTTTATACGAATATGAGGGAAAATATCATAGAATATAGCGTTATAAATCGTATAAATTCACCCTTAACAACTCCCCCACTCTTAAGCTTTTGCTCGTCCCGAGCAAAACAAAACGAAAACCAAGGCTCGGAAAAAGATAGACATCTCGGCAAATATAACATACATTCAATAACTTCGAGGTTCACCCTTGTGTGTGTGCAAAGCCATAGAAAACTTCCACTAAATCCAAACTCGAGAAACTCAAAGCAAAACTAGCTAATACCCCCTCGTAGACTAGCAATAATTGATACTCATAAGATGTACCCTACAAACGTAATATATCCCGAAAAGGATGATCGAGTATATCTAGGGCCTTTCTGAGATACTCAGAGGATAATCCCTACAACATATCTATCAGTTTCTACTGGGGATAAGATAGACGATAACTTAGTCTTTCTTCTAACTCATACCACTTCTTTATAAGTTGATTTAATTACTTCACTTTTAAACACACATCAGAATGAGCTCTTGCCCTGTCATAGCAGAATAGGATATTCGAGATATATGATGAGAGAAAAATACACCCACTAAAATATTGGTCCCCGGAAACGGCGCCAATTTTTGATGAGCTAAAATTTACCCTTCAAAAATACATTTATAAAGACTCATGGCCCATGGGTAAACTAACTCTAACCCAGCAGAGTCTGCGCCGATTGTTAGAATAATTCTACAGAGTCAGACGGTCGTCCCAAGAGAAATGTGGTTGTGAGTACCAAAAGTCGAACGTGATTCTTAGTCTAGGCGATCAAAGTTTTAAGTGGAGTGTTTATACTAATGCGAAAAATAAATTTTAACTAACGAGATTAACTAGGTGATTAAAAAGCATAGCCGAGCCATGATCCAACAGTTATCTCCCCACAGAAAAAAAACTTGATAAGGAGTGTGTTTTATCCGATTCGATTCATATGATATTCACGGAGTCAACTCTTTATTCTTACGTTAAGATCTCGAATAATTTCTTAACTCCCCACACTGTGGTTTATTAACCCTCCCTTGTAGAAATAACTCACCTAACATGGTTGACCAAAATAAAATACCACTTGAAAAACCTCACAAAAGCATAGTCCCAACACGTCACTTTGCGTTGTCAATCTAACGATTAAAGCTATGTTTTAATGACTTTAATACATGTTTCTACATCTCATAGCAATGAACAAGATTGTCAATCTCATTCAAAACTATGAAAATGATCAAAACAAATTTTAGAACATGATTTTATCATAAGAACGTTTAATTAAGCGCACACAACTCCCATCTCGTTTCCGAGGTTGATTTTACCCGCTTTCACATAATTCGGTATGTTGAGTTTAACTACTCATATTAACGAAAATAACAACGAAAATAACAAAACGAAAGAAAACAAAACGAAAAAAGATAACTACAAATTATATAGATATATATGATAGATATAGATGTATATATAGATATATATAGATATATATATATATATATTTTATACTAATTGCATAAAATAAAAGAAAGCGAATAAAAAGCGAAACGAAATTATATTAAAATTATAACTAATGTCGGGTTATTACAATCGACATTATAACGACATATATATATTACATATATAGCCTCAAAACATAATTAAAAGAAAGGAAAAGAAGAAGAGAGATGGGGAAGAAGGGGCGAAGATCACTCTCTGCAAATGCTCTCTTTTATAGATGAAATTGAAGGGGGCCGGACTCATCATGGCAAATCATTTCGAGTAACTAACCATGTGCAGCTCCATGTGCAGCATTTGTATGTATATATAATTATATAATTATATATTAAACTTCTAAAATTATCTCTCTCGAGTTGTAGGCTCCAAAAATCATGATTTAAACGTCATTAGAAAGCTCTCTCGAAAACTCTACAACTTTCATGAAGGACACACTTCTTCGAAAACGCTTTTTTTTGATGGTATTCCCATTACGCCATGTCGTTTTGGGATTTTCATTGATCTGAATCGATTAATTAAACGACGACCATCATTTGAGTTATGCAAGTCCGATTGACTTAATTCAAAATGCGTTGGAAAGATTATTTGAAGATCTACAACTTTTATTAAGGTCACTTCTTCAGAAATGCCGCTTTGAAGAAGTATTTGTTCGTCGAAGATATAAATCGTTAGTGAGTCACTAACCACCGATCCACTCAATGGCTTAAGTTAGTGGCGACACTCTTTTATCCCTAAAAACACTCTTTTAGGCGCCAAACGTGTCGTTACTCGGGATTTTGGTCAACCTATAATTCTGCAATAAACCACCAAAATACCAAACGTAAATCGACATTTACACTCCTAAGCATTAAACCTTAAGCAAAAACTAAGTAAAAACACATAAAAAACGATATTTTATAAAATAATACGACTTATACATTTTATGAAACTAAGTAATTAATGACTTAAAATGATATAAAAATGCTCAAAATGATATTAGAACGGGGTAAATTGTTATCAAAATAATGATGAATTTTTCCGTCATCACAACCCCCCACTTAAACTTTGGTGTCGTCTCGAACAAAATAAGCGATAAAATAAAATGAATGAGGAAAAATTCATGAAGATAAAAGGTATAAAGGACAACTGATTTGATGATCACCAATTCGAATCATAACCACACATTAACCTTAATATAAATGTATAACAGTGTGTGTGTAATGATAAACCTTTTCAATTTCCACTATCCTCTCTTGAATAAATCAAGCAACGCACAAATATCCATTCGAGATAGTCTAATAACTTTCCTGGTATAAAAGCAGAATAGCCCACACAAAATCCTCCCGTACTTATTAGGATAATCCCTAATGTCATGTCATTTAGTTTATACTGGGATAGTCGAAAAAAAAAGCTAAGTTATAAACCATGCTCTATTTTTTTTTTTTATTTTTTATATTTTTTTATATTTTTTTTTAAACGTGTAGCATATGCCTCATTCCCAAAGAATAATAGGATGTTTATTGATAACACCCTAAATTTGATTTCTATCATCGAGCGATCGGGAGCTTTTAAGCCTCATAGTGGTATAGGGCGTTTAAGTGATAACGCCCACCGCACTCAAATCATTGGTAGCTACAACCGATATATATATAGTTTATCTTATTTTGACATTCTTTCTATCACATTCAAACCTTCGGATATTCACAAGATACATGTTCGAAAATTGTACTAAGTCATTGCAATTATCTCTAATAACCACTAGGATACTTTGAATGGATCTGATTTAAAATTTTCGCTCAATATCAAAGGCTTACGTGAACAATGAATTCATGTTACACAAATAAATTTTTGGTTAAAATGCACTTACGGTTCACTTTGGTTATACATATCCAAATTAATCATTACATCTTTAAATCCATGAAATATATACCTTATCTGATTATTTTAATCAACTAAATAATGCTCGAAAAGAATCAAAAACTAAGGGTTTAAACACTTACGCCATTTCTAAACCAACCAGACTTTTACCCCCACTTACGATTTTGCATTATTCTCGAGTGTAAATGAGATAGAGAGGAAGACTTAAAGCTTATAAACCAGCAGAAAAGATGCTATCGAATCCCGTAATGACCATGAAAGCACGATCCGAATCCCTATACCAAAACTTAAAACAAAGAAAACACGGACATGGTCCTCGTGCGCAAGACATCGAATAGGGATATGGGAATAATAAGATAATGGCCCTCATTACGTCGTAAAAATTCGATAGGCAATATATATATAGCTTTAGATGGAAAAATAACCCACACGGGTAAAGCAAGCACGAACATCTAGCAGCATATACGTATCACACGAGCATATATCATAGTCAAGTCACTATTCCTAAATTCATTTTTATTACACACGCTTTTATTAAGGTGGGAATACTCACCACTATACTACAACGACTGTAAATTTGAAACAGACTAGATCATAAAATGAAATGTGTGAAAGAGTATTGAGTCTTTTATACCCGAGATCCTCAAAGGGTTCAATAACCTAAGTCTAAGAAATGATGCATTTGAATTTTATCTTTTTTCTCCATCGGGATTTTCTGGATAACCACCTAATCGTTCCTTTTAATGACATTCAAACATTCATCCCGAGACTTGGTTGTATTTTGTGTTCATCTTTCATACAGATTCTACATTTCATTAAGACTAGTCATATCCAAATTATCATTATTATTATTATTAACGGGTCGCCTCCTGTAAGCGCTTTTGTTTAACGTCGTTTGCTCGACTAAAGTAGTATTTACAAGTTATCAACCAAAATCGTAACTTAAGAAGATCAATAGCTTAAGAAAAATTAACAATCGAGAACCAAAGAAATTAAATTGTCTAGAAACGTTACCTCGTTTGGCTCTCGATGCCATCCTCCTCCCGGCCAGAGAATCTTCTTTTATCGATCGTCGAACCATCTTCTTTGCTATTCCATAAAGTTCATCCATTGGGGAGTACACAAAGCGGACCATGAAAATTCATCCTCACAGAGTGGGCGAATGAAGTAATCCGGGACCGATATATTAACTATTACCAACTCTCCCGGTGGCTTTACTAAAGATGGCCAATCAATCTCTCGCCTCTAACTCTGTCATCTCCAAATCTTGCACTTTTTCTTCGCAAACCGAATTATCAACCTTATTCTCAACTCTGAACTTCTTCAATGATAACCTCATCATCATCCCTAACCACCTCACATGTCTCTGCCTCTTTCACATACCTCACTAATTCAATCAATTGCCCCACCTTGTCTTGAAGATTTCTTATAAGCGAGTCGAGATTTACCTTGAACTCCTCTGCATGTCCAACGATCGCTTCTTCCAAGATCTGGTTCAATCGTTCTAGTTGCTCTATTTGACTGTCGGTGAATTCTTCTTGTGGCATGGGGCGCGCAGCGATCATACTGACTTTGATTCATCGGAGGTGAGTAGTAGTCCTCTTGCCATTCCGGACAATCGATCGGATGGTGAATATGGTTAAAGCTATCAACGTCTTTGAGTATGAACACCGTAATCCTGATAAGCATTAGGGTTCGGGTAACCTCGTAATGTTGTGGCTCATAACTTTCGAATAACCATAATTCCGGTCCTGGTATGCACTTTAGGGCCGATAATTCCATGAACCTTGGTTATTCTCTTTGTTGATATTGAGGCTCGAGATACCTAACTCGTTGTTGATAAGGTTGGTAGGGGTATTGTTGTTCAGCTGAGTAGTTTTGATTGAAAAATCCATCCATTTAAGCTCAATCTGCAAGATCTCAGAAAACAACAATAAAACAATAAAATTTTTCTTTTTTTTTTGTTTTTTCGTTTTTTTTTTTTTTCAAACACACGATATTTAGACCCTCAAAAAGTTATGGTTGCGAAGGCCCTAATCCCCGCTTTAGCCGGACTTACAAGATATCACCTCCGAAGAGGCTAAGTACCAAAGTCGTATTCAAACCGAGTTCGAGACAATATCACTTCAAAGATCCATAGCTCTTTGTCGACATCTAAATAAAACAAGAAAATAAAAACCTAGGCCCAAGCCTTCGGTTCACTTACAAGATATCACAACAATATCACACATTTCCCCGGCAACGGCGCCAATTTTTTGATGAGAGAAAAATACACCCACTAAAATATTGGTCCCCGACAACGGCGCCAATTTTTGATGAGCTAAAATTTACCCTCAAAAATACATTTATAAAGACTCATGAAATCATGGGTAAACTAACTCTCTGGCTCAGCAGAGACTGGTCGATTGTTAGAATAATTTCTGAGTGCAGAGTCGTCGTCCCAAGAGAAATGTGGTTGTGAGACCAAAGCGAACGTGATTCTTAGTCTGAAGCGATCAAAGTTTTAAGTGGAGTGTTTATACTAATGCGAAAAATAAATTTTAACTAACGAGATTAACTAGGTGATTAAAAAGCATAGCCGAGCCATGATCCAACAGTTATATCTCCCCAGAAAAAACTTGATAAGGAGTGTGTTTTATCGATTCGGTTCATATATGATATTCACGGGTCAACTCTTTTATTCTTACGTTAAGATCTCGAATACAATTTCTTAACTCCCCACACTGTGCTGTTTTTATTAACCTCCCTTTAGAGAGCTAACTCACCTAACATGGTTGACCAAAATAAAATACCATTGAAAAACCTCACAAAAGCATAGTCCTAACACGTCACTTTGCAGGTTGTCAATCTAACGATTAAGGCTATGTTTTAATGACTTTAATACTGCTTTCTACATCTCATAAGAATGAACAAGGTTGTCAATCTCATTCAAAACTATGAAAATGATCAAAACAAATTTTAGAACATGATTTTATCATAAGAACGTTTAATTAAGCACACACACAACTCCCATCTCGCTTCCCGAGGGTTGATTTTACCCGCTTTCACATAATTCTACATGTTGAGTTTAACTACTCATATTAACTAAAATAACAAATGAAAATAACAAAACGAAAGAAAAAACAAAACGAAAAAAGATAACTACAATTTATATAGATATATATGTATAGATGTATATATAGATATATATAGATATAGATATATATATATATATATATATATATATATATATATATATATATATATATATATATATATATATATACTAATTGCATAAAATAAAAGAAAGCGATAAAAAGCGAAACGAAATTATATTAAAATATAACTAATGCGGGTTATTACAATCGACATTATAACGACATATATATTACATATAGGTCCCCAAAACATAATTAAAAAGAAAGGAAAAGAAGAAGAGAGATGGGGAAGAAGGGGGCGAAGATCACTCTCTGCAAATGCTCTCTTTTATAGATGAAATTGAAGGGGGGGCCGGACTCATCATGGCAAATCATTTCGAGTAACTAACCATGTGCAGCTCCATGTGCAGCATTTGTATGTATATATAATTATATAATTATATATTAAACTTCTAAAATTCATATCTCGAGTTGTAGGCCTCCAAAAATCATGATTTAAACGTCATTAGAAAGCTCTCGGAAAACTCTACAACTTTCATGAAGGACACTTCTTCAGAAAACGCCTTTTTGATGGTATTCCCATTACGCGTGTCGTTTTGGGATTTTCATTGATCTGAATCGATTAAATTACTCGACCATCATTTGAGTTGTACAAGTCCGATTGACTTAATTCAAAATGTGTTGGAAAGATTATTTGAAGATCTACAACTTTTATTAAGGCCACTTCTTCAGAAAATGCCGTTTTGAAGAAGCCATTTGTTCGTCGAAGATATAAATCGTTAGTGATCTACTAACCACCGATCCACTCAACCACTTAAGTTAGTGGCACACTCTTTTATCCCTAAAAACACCTCTTTTAGGCCTCAAAACGCGTGTCGTTATTCGGGATTTTGGTCAACCTATAATTCTGCAATAAACCACCAAAATACCAAACGTAACCGACATTTACACACTCCTAAGTTCTAAACCAAGACAAAACTAGTAAAACACATAAAAACACGATATTTTATAAAATAATCACGACTTATACATTTTTATGAAACTAAGGAATTAATGACTTAAAATGATATAAAAATGCTCAAAATGATATTAGAAACGGGGTAAATTGTTATCAAAATAACAGTGAATTTTTCCGTCATCAATATACCCTACCTTACTTAAATCATAAGGCAGCTTTTTCTGACTGTCGTGAGCTTTTAGTCATCATAGTGGTATAGGACATACGTGGTATACCCTATCGCACTCAAATCATCGACTAGCTTCCGACACACCTAATTAATACATTTATTTACTCAACTTTTTCATTTGACAATAAGTTACGTGTTACTTATCACATTCAAAACTTAGATATTCACAGTATATCATACTCCGGATCTAAATACAAACTATCATAAATCTCAAGATATATACGTAGAACTAAGCACATGACTTATAAGAAAACAAAGATCACTCGTCCAAAAAGGGGTATAACTTTATAAATTAGCTCATCGTTCACTATGGCTCGTGAAAAATAGATCTCAGGTGAAACAACTAACTTATCAAACATATGACATATAGCTTCAATGACTATAAAAATAACGAACATTGAATTGAATTGCCTACTCGGGACAAAACAAAAACAAAAATGTCGAAAAATTTCGAAAATTCTAGCTCATTTTGCATAGAAACATAACGAATGTAAGCAAATGTATAGACACATATCAAATCATTCCCCCCCCCCCCCCACACTTAAAGATCAAAATGTCCTCATGTTGTGCAGAAAGTAAATAGAGAAAGAACTTAGCTGATTTTAACAGGTACTCGAATCGTCGGTCAGGCCGGAGCCTACGTAGTGACACTTAGAACTCGTAACCATACAAGGTAGCTCGACAAAACCGCTAAAAATATACCTGCACGACTTGACAAACACGGAAACATCTCGGGGAAAACGGGGAATTATACCAGAATGAAAAGAGATAGCAAAACCGGGTAATGCCAAAAGACGAAACATTAAACACATTCATAAGTGAAACAAAGTAGAAATGAAAGTACTGATGCCTTATGGCTTACATGATCCATCAGAAAGAATAAATAGTAGCGAAATGAAAAATACAACAAATCACGTAATCAAAAGTAGCAAAAATATACAATCACGGTATCTAGGACAAATCAAACTCGAAAAATAGACAAATAAAATCATGACTGGCCCGGAGCCGCAGAATCATCGGCCGGAGGTACATCAGGCTGCTCCTCATCCGAAGAAGACTCAGAGTCCTCCAAAACATCCGCAATGGCCTGCTCAACCGCATCAGAATAGATATAATCCATGGTGCTTGGATCGAAGATTCTGTCGTCCCTTGGCTGCCGGCCCTCACTGATACACTGCAGGATCGTCAAAATGTTGTTTTGTGTAGTCCGGATATCCTCCAACCAGTTCCGCACACTGTCGCCCATACTCAACCTCATCCGGACTGAGGGAGATATAGTAGGAAGCGAGGATACTCGAGGCGGTGCCGATGACGAACCAGGCTCCTGTGGTGCCCCCGACTCAGAATGTCCCGAAGACTTACCCTTTTCTCTCTGGATAGGCCTCGGGTTCTTTGGTCTATGATCCGCTCCATACTCAGGCACACCGGAATCAAGACATAAACCGTGAATCAAGTGAGGGATAATCATGCTACGTGTATAGATCTTCAGATTGATAGCCACCTCATCGTATAATGCTTGTCCCACGTTCACGTTTAGGCCAAAAGTCAACACATATAGCATGCCTAGGTCACCAATATGGAAATGTGTCAAGTTGTTCTTTGGCAACAACCGACTCTGAATGAACCTACACTAGACTTTCCAATCTTCCGTCCAGGTAGTGGTGACTAACTCCTTCCGGTCTCCACCCGGCCTCAACGTCCAAACCACCTCCGGGCAAACTCTCAACCGTAACTCCTCCAAAGGATCCTGCCCCGTACTCTGTCTATGAACAATCTCTTCCTTATAATCCCGTCCCTCAAAAGCCGCCAAGTTATATTTCCGATTAATCACCTCTGGCGTAAACGGAAATTCTACCCCTCGAACCACAACTACCCCCGTCTCCAAGTCGGTTTCCGAGCAATTAGCGTAAAATTCCCGAACTAGGGAACCATTGACCGGGGTAGTCGGGATCGTCATCAAGGCATCCCATTTCCGGTCTTTTAGCAACTTAACGAAACCTGGATCGACCTTTGCCTCCAATGTAGCTCTTTCAATCAACATGGTCCTCGAGAAGTAGTGTTTAGTATAAGCGTTGTGGGCTCTAAGGTTCACGAATCTACGAGACATCGGCATAGGGCCTACGGTTTTTGCTTTTTTCCTAGGTTATGCAGCCCTAGTCTCCACCGGTTCCTCTTCCCGAGGAGCATCCATAGCCTCCTCAACCCTAGACGATGCTCCACCCCTCTGAGCTCTAGGCATCCTCACCAAGGGAATATCATCATCCGTCTCAGACTCCGAGGTTGGCTCATCCCTCAAAGTAGCCCTAGTTTGGGTGGCTCTATGGGGTTGCTATCGAATGCTAACACCCCGGTTCGGATCAACTAAGGTGTGATCAAACTCCTTGCGTTTCTTTCCGGCCTCCCTAGCCACATCCTTACCATGTCGCTTCACTACCGACTTCTTATGAACCATAATTCAAGCCTAGACTAAACCAAAACAATCCCAATTCACAACAAGGTACCCGTTTAACATCCAAAGCGGGATTTCAAAACAACCAAACCACAACCACCACCATAATCAGCACCAAACAACCCATGCATCACCCATCACAACACCATATCACCATAACAGAGCAGAAAGAAACCACAAAACCAGAAAAAAAAAAACGAATTAAGGTAATATTCAAGTGAACGAACCGACCCAAAGATCGAACTCACAAAAACGTGAATAAAATCCGGAGAAGTTGTTACTAACTTACCAAGTAGGGTGAGTAGATGCTGATCGAGATGAAAATTAGTCCAAACAACACAAATTGGGCACTCAAAATCGGATTTTTGCCTCAAAAAGTCGGACTGAAGATTGCACTGATTCACCAAAAAGATGGTGTGTTGGGGAATTTGGCTTTGAAAATCGAAGAGAGGGGATCAAGAGTGGTCTATAGCACTTTGAATCGCTCGAAATGGTTTAGAATCGAAGATTTTAGGGCAAAAGGATGGAAAGGGGTTGGGTTTCGCGTTTGAAAAATCAGAAAAGTGAGGTTCAATTACGGAGGGGATATATATAGACAGATGTTGCACGCTCGTCCAACTCAGTGGACGGGCGTCCACTGGGAAATTAGATGAACTGGACGGGCGTCCTGATTTTCAGACGCTCGTCCATACATTTGAAAACTGAACAGGATTGAAGGGAAATAATCGGACGGGCGTCCAAAATGTTGGACGGGCGTCCGCTAGATACACAAGGCAGACGGACGTCCAGTCCTCTAGACGGGCGTCCATTGCAGTTTCTCAACAAAATCATCAAATTCTCATGCAATTTAAATTCAAATAGGCCGTTTCTCATTAAACTTAAATAAAACTTCAAAAATACAAATGGAAATCAACGAAGTACATAAAATTACTAGAAAATAACTAAAAACAAATAGAAAATAGTGTGTTGCCTCCCACCAAGCGCTTTTGTTTTACGTCGTTTGCTCGACGAAACAACCTAAGAACGCTAGTCATCGTAAATTTCTGACCAATCTATCACCCGGATAAGACGGCGGAGCATGTCAATCGCCGGAGGGAAGTCATACTCATCCTGCAAACCCTAATCCTCACCAGCTACATCAACACCTTGAAAATGTTCAGCTTGCAGCACTAGCGTTAAATCTGTCAGCATCGGATCATTCAGGATTGTGTATGGACGTCCTAGAGCTGCCTGTAACTCCTCAGTAGTGAAATCTCCACCTCCCGAACAGCGGGGAACAATAAGAACAAAGGTGACAGTCCTGACGCGGGTACTAATATCAAAGTCTACGTGCAACACTATAGTCCCTCCCGGTCCGTCATCTACGGTGATAAGTGGGATCCTCCTAAGGAAAGGTAACTCCTCTGGTAGAACTCCGAAATCCATATCTAGAAAGCACAACTAACTGACAGATATAAACAAAAACAAAACTTAATAAGGCTAAAAACTTAGTAAACTAAACTTAAATGCTAAAACTACAAAAGCATAAACAAAAACAACTAATACGACGATATCTAGGTTGCCCCCTAGTGGCGCTTTTGGTTAATGTCGTTAGCTCGACACTGTTTAAGCTCAGCCTGGATCAGGCCATTTGACTTTTCTGCCAGCCACTACCTCGTCTAGACTTTGATTAGCAGTTTGGCTGCAGAAACAGCACCTAACACATGGGGTAAAATCTTTGATAGCTTTCCAAACACGTTTAAACTTCCCCATGGTTGACTTCTTCATCTTCTGAGCCTTCTGATGACGTTTCAGCTGACGCTCCCTCTCATACTCTTCCATATCCCAACTACCTGCTAGAACTTCTTCAGATCGACCACTACCGCCATCCTCTGAGAACAGGTCGGGTGAAAACTCGTCAAATTCTTCGACTTTTGTAGCACCACACCCGAGGATATCGAGGAAACGGACAATCAAAGGTTTCTCTTTAGGTTCACCAATATAGTGCTTGCACCTTTGACCATTCACTCGAAACGGTTGGTCACCATAACCGCGTAGTTCTAGAACGCCTCCAGGAATAATTTGGAGAATCTCAAAGGGACCGGACCATCGTGTCCTCAGCTTACCAGGGAACAAATGTAACCTGGAATTGTATAATAAAACTTGTTCCCCTACTTGAAATTCTCTTTTCTTAATTTTGGCGTCATGGAGGAGTTTCATCTTATCTTTGCTAATCCTGGCACTTTCGTAAGCCTGGAGTCTGAATTCGTCCAACTCATGCAACTGTTGCAGTCGGTGCTTACCACAAGATTGGGAATCAAAGTTCAGAAACTTTGTAGCCCAATAAGCTCTATGCTCTAACTCGACTGGCAGATGACATGGCTTACCATAAACCATTTGATATGGAGATGTACCCATAGGGGTTTTATAGGCGGTCCTGTAAGCCCATAGTA
The DNA here is from genome assembly GCA_026214975.1 of Gentiana macrophylla. Classification (NCBI taxonomy): domain Eukaryota; kingdom Viridiplantae; phylum Streptophyta; class Magnoliopsida; order Gentianales; family Gentianaceae; genus Gentiana; species Gentiana macrophylla. Next base: position 103,533,819 of record CM047812.1, on the reverse strand, counting down.
CATCATCCAATTTCAAACTCCAGTCTTTTCTATGACTATTGACCGTTTTTTCCAGGATTTTCTTAAAACTTTGGTTACTCCTCTCAACCTGACCACTAGTCATCGGATGATATGGTGTGCCTGTTTTGTGACGAACACCATACTTTTCGAGCACTTTTTCTAAGGGTCGGTTGCAGAAATGCGTCCCTTCATCACTGATCAAGGCACGTGGACTTCCAAACCTCATGAAGATGTTTTTCTTTAGAAATCTCATGACCGTCTTATGATCATTGTGAGGAGTGGCTTGAGCCTCCACCCATTTAGACTCGTAATCCACACAGACTAAGATGTATTTTCTACCACAAGATGATGGGAATGGTCCTATAAAATCGATGCCCCATACATCAAAGACTTCGCATTCTAGGATGGGTTTCAACGGCATGTCGAAACGCCGTGTTAACGTTCCGGTTCTCTGACACCTATCACAAGCTTTACAGAAAGCTTTTGTATCTTTAAAGATCGTGGGCCAATAGAAACCGGATTGGAAGATCTTAGCAACGGTTTTCCAAGGACCAAAGTGACCTCCAGTGGGTCCACTGTGGCACTGCTCAATAATATCGCGCTGCTCAGATTCTGGAACACATCTCCTAAGCTGACCATCTTTACAGATCTTAAAAAGATAAGGTTCATCCCAAACGAAAGATTTCAAATCAGAGAAGAACTTTTTCTTCTCCTGATAGGACAATTCTGGATCGAGATATCGGGCATGAAGGTAATTTACAATGGAAGAATACCAAGGAACATCTGGAGGGCAGCCGTCGATAAGCATGATATTCTCTAGAGGAAAGTAAAGATCTATATCATCTGGATCATCCTTCTCCTCACTTAACATTCTCGAAACGTGATCAGCCACTACGTTTTCACTACCCTTTTTGTCTTTAATTTGAACGTCAAACTTTTGTAGGGTTAGTATCCAACGCAGTAGGCGCGGTTTAGCCTCCTTCTTAGTCATCAGATATCGCAAAGCAGCGTGATCAGTCCACACAATCACTTGAGCTCCTAACAAGTAACTACGAAACTTGTCCATATCAAAGACTACGGCCAATAATTCCTTTTCAGTAGTAGTATAGTTAACTTGAGAGGGATTCAATGTGTGACTGGCGTAATAGATTGGCTAGAATTTCCCTTTGATTTTCTGTCCTAAAACAGCACCAACTTCATAGTTGGATGCGTCGCACATAAGCTCAAAAGGTAGGTTCCAGTCAGGCGATATAAGAATTGGAGCAGAGATTAAACGGTCCTTAAGCTCCTCCAACGCTTGCTTGCAGCTCTCATCAAAATTGAACTCAACGTCCTCTTTAAGTAAAGTAGACAGGGGCTTGGCTATCTTGGAGAAGTCTTGAATGAATCTTCTGTAGAAACCGACATGCCCAAGAAAGCCTCTCGCTTCACGCACATTCTTGGGATAGCTCATCTTCTCGATAGCTTCTACTTTTGCCCTGTCAACTTCTATTCCTTTGGCGGAGATTTTGTGGCCAAGAACTATTCCCTCATCAACCATGAAATGGCATTTTTCCCAATTGAGCACTAAGTTCTTTTCAACGCATCTGGATAACACTTGGTCAAGGTTGTCAAGACAATCATCAAAGGACTGACCAAAGACCGAAAAATTGTCCATAAAGATTTCCATACACTTTTCTACTAGCCCGTCAAAGATAGCCAGCATACATCTTTGAAAAGTGGTCAGGGCATTCTGAGCCGAATGGCATTCGCTGTAGTTTAATGTACCATAAGGGCAGGTGAAAGTGGTCTTTTCTTGATCAGCTGGATCAATGGGTATTTGAAAGTATCCTGAATAACCATCCAGGAAGCAGTAGAATGCGTGTCCCGCCAGACGCTCAAGCATCTGGTCAATGAATGGAAGGGGAAAGTGATCCTTCATGGTTACCTCATTGAGCTTCCTATAGTCGATGCAGACTCTGTAACCAGTGACAAGTCTCAATGCTATTTCCTCTCCCTTCTCATTCTTCTCAATTGTAATTCCACCTTTCTTGGGAACTACCTGAGTCGGGGAAACCCATTCACTATCAGCGATGGCATAAATGATTCCCATGTCCAGAAGTTCGATGATTTCTTTCTTAACCACCTCTTGCATATGAGGGTTGAGCCTCCTCTGGGGCTGTCTAACACATTTCGCACCCTCATTAGTCTTGATCTTATGCATACAGATGTCGGGAGATATCCCTCTGATATCTCCTACTTGCCACCCAAAGGCTTTCTCGTTCTTTTTCAAGACGTTTATTAACTTCATTTCTTCTAGTCGAGACAGCTTGGCAGATATAATCAATGGAAGCTTGTCACCTTCTCTTAGAAACACATACTTAAGATGTTTAGGCAACAGCTTCAACACCAAATCAGCAGGGGGGTCTTCTAAACTAGACTTAAGATCTCCACCTTTCAACTCAACATCGCTGAGTTTAATGAGCGGTCCCACTGCCAGAGCTTCTCCTCTGAACAACTCATCCTCAAACTCAGCTTCTAACTGCTCTAGACTCACCACACCATGATTGTTCAAATTATCAACCAGTCGCTCATACTCCGTTGCAACAGCCATGACTTGCTTTTCCATTAAATCATCGAAGTCATCAGACGTCTCCTCAATGGAGAAACCGGTTGGAGGACCAGAGGGTATTTGAATGGATTTGGAGACATTATAGCTTACCTCTTGATCACCAACACGGATCGTCACTCGCCCACCATCGCAGTCAATGAGGGCTTTAGCTGTAGACAAAAAGGGTCTTCCAAGAATCAGAGGACATTTTCATCTTTTTCAATGTCTAGGGCGTGCTCAGTCAACGGAAAGGTAAATCATCGATTTGAACTAGTACGTCTTTTAAGATTCCCGCTGCTTTCTTAGAAGATCTATCAGCAAATTGCAAATTCATGGTAGTGGGTTCTAGAAGATCAATTAAACCCAGCTGTTTGCATACAGACAATGGCATGAGGCTTATAGATGCACCCAGGTCACACAAAGAGTTAGGGAAGACCAAGCCTCCCATTAACACGGTAAGCACGAACTTTCCAGGGTCACCTCTCTTGGTTGGTAAGTTTTCGTAATTGATCATTGAACAATCCTCACCAATCAGCCTCTCCATGTCTGACAACTTCCTCTTCGAAGAAACAACATCCTTGATAAATTTTGTATACTTAGGCATTTCAACCAAGACCTCGGATAATGGAAGATTTACCTGAGTATTTTTTAAGAGATTTAGCACCTTTTCATACTTCTTATCTTCACTTAAAGGGATGTTGCTCTTTCTTGGTGGAAATGGAAGCTTCTTCAGATCATTCTCAGAAAAGACTTTCTTTGAAGATGCATTGACAGCTTTGTCTTCCAGATCCTTCCATCGAACAGCTTTTTCAATCTTTTTATTGGTCAGGGGATCAGCCTCCTGACTTCCACTTGTTTCTTCATTCCTCAGGGGATCAGCCACCTGAGGACTTCCAACTTTTTCACCTCTCAGGGGATCAGCCACCTGAGTATTCTCTTTTGGCCAAGGGGAGTGTAGGTGCTCAGCTTCCCCTCCTGCCTCATCAATGGCAGGAGGGGCTAGTGGTTTCCCTGGTGGGAAGGACCACTAAATTGAGTACCACTTCTTAGATTCATTGCACTGGCCTCCTCTCTACCGTATGGACGAGGTCAGTACATTGGCCATTGTTCAAGTCGGTTTGAGCAACTTGACCACCCTTGGGATTTTTCTCAGTGAAACTGGGCAGTTGCCCTGGGGGTCGAGAAGCTAACTGTTCAGCCAACTGCCCGATTTGCCTCTCAAGATTTTTCATTGATCTATTTTGCTCCTCCCTAAAGGAGTCCCATTGAGCTTTGATATCACTTGAGTACGAGGGGCCTTGAGAGTTTTGGAGATTCTGCGAATAGGGCTGGCTGGGCCGACTTTGAACAGCAGGATTAGAATTGGCGGGCCAATTCTGATTGAATCTTTGAGCAGGATTGGAAAATTTTGAGTTTTGGTTCTGATTAAAACCAGGGTTTCTATTGAAATTTTGATTCGAATTAAAATTCGAATTAGGATTGAAACTAGAAGATTGATTAAAC
>CM047812.1:103232494-103529626 GCA_026214975.1 Gentiana macrophylla | reverse complement strand
GGCCAAATATGAAGATTATACAGGAAATCAAAACCCACTTGGACACTACTTTCAAAATTAAGGATTTGGGTCGACTACACTACTTTTTGGGGGTAGAAATTGCAAGAGGATCTAAGGGCATTACCTTGTCACAGCGCAAATACACATTGGATCTCCTTTCTGAGTATGGATTATTAGCTTGCAAGCCAGCTTCCACTCCGATGGTAACCAGTGTCAAGCTAGCCAAAGCTGATTCCACCCTATTACCGGATAACACCAAATACCGAAGTCTCGTGGGCAAGTTGATCTATTTAACCTTCACTCGGCCGGAGATAAGCTATGCTGTTCAACAGTTATCTCAATTTCTTGATTGCCCGACCATCAATCACCAGCAAGCCGCCATTCGCGTTCTCCGTTTTCTCAAAGACTCCCCAGGTCAAGGGTTGTTGTATCCGGCCGATTCTGCCACCCATCTTCAAGCTTTCACCGATGCCGGACCTCGGATGTCTATGCAAGCATTCTCCGACTCCGATTGGGCCGGATGCCCGGATACACGCCGATCTGTTACCGGCTGGTGCATATTCCTGGGATCGTCACTTATCTCATGGAATGCGAAGAAACAGAGCACTGTTTCCCGTAGTTCGGCAGAGGCGGAGTATCGAGCTCTTGCTTCAACCTCTTGCGAATTACAATGGGTGGTGTATCTTTTGCAAGATCTTGGTATTAACACTCAATTGCCCATTCCACTTTATTGCGACAATAAAAGCGCATGTTACATTGTGGAGAACCCGGTATTTCACGAACGGACCAAGCACATCGAACTTGATTGCCACTTGGTTCGTGAAAAATTCCAAGCTGGCCTTCTCATTCCAACGTCCATCTCTACGGATACACAGCCAGCCGATATTTTCACCAAGCCTCTCGACGCACCACGCTTTCATCGACTGTGCACTCAGTTGGGACTCTACTTTATTTACTCAAGTCCAGCTTGCGGGGGGGTGATAAAGCTTCCAATGAAAGCCAAAGTCTCGAGCAAACAAAAGAATAAAATGACCAACAAATATCTTGGAAGGAAAGTCAAACAAACATAATATTCCAAGTATATTCTTAGTATATTCTGAGAATATTCCTTTCCTGATGGCATATTCCCAGAATATTCCATCTTTGACTAGAATATTCCAAGAATATTCCTCTATTGACCTAGCAAGGGAAATGTATATAAACAGGCTGAAATGTACATATCAAGTATGCAGAAAAATAAGAAATAAAATGATTCCAATACTTAAGTTTCATTTTTCCACAACTTTCGTTCCGCAAAGCTCAATTTCAAGCTAGGAAATTCTTATTTGGAGACTCCAACATGGAGAGTAGCCTATGTGGCTTATTCTAGACCACACAGGTTATGGATACATATTTATGATGCTGGATATCCGAGGAGTATGTTTTTGGTCTGACTTGAATGTTTTGTCTATGTCACATGACTCACATTCACCTTCTTGTTGTCGGAACTGTTGCTGACAAAAATATTAAACAGAAATCAGAAACAGAGGCATTGGTGCCGTTGGTTGCCTGTTCATTGGTTAGATTTCTTGAAATGGGTATGCATAATAGCAGAAGTGGTAATGTGATTATTTGTCATGGTGACGGGCTGAAGGTTGTGTTTTTCAGGTGGACGGGTTGGAAGTCTTTTTGACGATGATCCTAAACTATGGCGTATATGCTGATTTTATTGGATGTGCAGGAAGATAGTGTTCAAAAACCTTGGTACTTATTAGCTATTGCCTTGCATAACATTTCAATTGAATGATAGGTTTTATTGATCTATCTTTCGCAGTATCTTTGATCTCAGCATTCAACTCTATCCTGCTTATTTCTTGCCTCGGGCTTCTATCGGTAATCTGACCAAGGTACTTTATTTGGTGCAAAGATTTTGTCTTCACAACTACTGTACAACAATGATGATGTATAAATCGTCACAGGTGTCCTTGCGGTGTATAGACGGTGGATATCTGGCTGTATTTAAGGTGTGGTGTTACTCCGGCGGGTGGTGGTATGGAGGAATGAGAATGGACAGAGCTTTGGCTTGCAAGTATAGTGTGTATTTCATATCCTTCTTGTTTACAATGACCACCCCTTATATAGAGGTGGGTAACTTAGGGAATAAGTAATCTATTAGATATTTTACTAATAGCTAGGTTTAACTTAGATACTAAGCAAGACGAAATATCTAAGGTACAAGTGGGGAAAAGATCTCGATCAATCGGGCGCCATCTCTCTCGAGGTCGCAAGAGCCAGCCTTTCCCGGCCTCGCCTCTCTTGATTTGCCTAGACGAGATTCCTAGGATTCACATTTGCCTCGACCGCAAATGCTTTGGTCGCGCGAGGTGAGACACAAAGTACGGCCGCCTTTGGCGATTTCTCTTGTCATGTCGGAGGTGGCCGCAGTGGGTTGTCCTCACCGCTGAGGTGGTGGAATTATTTATACCCATCAATGGCCCCTACTCCGCGCTTTAACGATATTCCCGAGGATATGAAGGATGGAGTGATTATCAACACCTTTATGACCTCGCTGCCTGATGCGACTTGTTCACTAAGGGCGGCCGTGGCTTTCAAAGCATGCACCTTCGGCAACTCGGCCTGCTTTTGCGACCTTGTCGCCTGATGCGACTTGTTCTCTAAGGGCCGTGCTTTTCAAAGCAAGCGACCTCAAAGTAACTTTGGTTCGGCTTTTGCGACCTTGTCGCCTGATGCGACTTGTTCACTGGCGGCCGCGCTTTCAAAGCACGCGCCTTCGGCAACTCGGGCCTGCTTTTGCGACCTTGTCGCCTGATGCGACTTTGTTCACTGGGGGCCGTGGCTTTCAAAGCACGCGCCTTCAAGTAACTCGGGCCTGCTTTTGTTGGGCGAGACCGCCAATCGTGGTCGACGCCACCCTTCAGTTCTCCTCTCATGAATGATGCGCCGCTTTCAAAGAATCGCCAGGTAGTTGTACGTGGGCACTGACTGGACGCCAGATTTCAAACCGATAACCGCCGCTTAATTCAACTGCTGGATGAAGCGCTCCCAACCGCATTTATCGTGGGCCCTTTGCCTATATAAAGCTTTCGCTTCACCCTTCTCACACTTTTAGCGCTTTCTTATTTTCTCCGTTGTTTGTTGATTTAGAATTCTCAAGTTTTTCGCGTAGCTTTGAAGGTTCAACGGCGCTCTCTCGTGTGGTTCTAGGATTTCACGGTGGTTCTTTTGAAGATTCCGCCACCTCCTTGAGTATTTCCCGCTTTTACGCGTTTTCCCATCTTTCTCAAAGAAATCGTAAGAAATCCTTTCATTAACTCGCTTACTCATCCATCCCTCGCTTTGTTTTTCCATACATATCAATTTTGTCATTCTTTTGCTACGGGATGCAACATTGCCTTGTTTCCGATTAATAATGGGGTTTTTCCTGGAGAGATTATAGCTTTCGGAAAATTGGGGTTTCACCCGCCCCTCGCTATCCTCTCAGAATTTTATTTGCGATCTCTCTTGCAAAACGGAGGAGGCGGTATTGAAGCTGCGTCCGATCACCTTCCTGGCTAATTTATTATTATACCAGTCCGAAAGCTCCACCTTTTTCCTCCCTTGTTTTTGCAGATGTCGGGAATGATCATTCGCGATGATTCTCATGGAAAGGAGATTTACGATTATGCCGAGATGACCCCATATTATCTCGCGCCCTCGCTGGCGCATCTACCTCGGACGAGGTTGAAGTGGAAAGTACTGCGCAGATATTGGCGAGATTATCGCCGATGAGGTCGCTACTATGGATGCCGACCTTTTGAGCGGGAGGCCTTTGTCTCGCTAGAAATCCGCCAGCAGAGTGAGCCTTAAGCGAGAAGCGCGCGGGCTCAAAAATCTCCAACCGCTCACGGGCCGAAAAGATCGCGCCCCCGGCCGGGCGGACAAATCATGTCCTGAGTACTAGCGGCGCCCCGACCACGACGGCTTATGTTCAGACGCCGCAGCTCATGAGTTAATGGGGTCCAAAGTGAGGATGAAAATGCTGAATTGCCTCGAAGGATATCCGATGCCCGCAAAAAGCGTAAGAAGAAGAGGAAAATTGCGAGCCAAACCATGACAAAGCAGAGAGGCCGCCGCGGCCGCTACCTACCAAGAGCTCTCGCCCCAACAATCCTCGGCTATGCGAGAGTTTGGGATCATGACGGCGATGAGAAGGACGTTGATAAGAAATGGTCCCGATCGCAAGAGCAAATGATCTCAACAGACCATTAATAGCATATTCGAATCGACACCGGGCAGTGTATCGGTTTTCTTTTTTCGATTATGAGAAGGAGTCCGATAAATTTAAACCCGGGACCATAAGGATTACGTAAGCGCGCGCGCCGCCCGAGGACACCCTTATCCTCCACTTCCATCATTTGCACGCGGGTCTCCGAGACCGCCGATCCTTTCTTTGTGAAGATCTCGCAGCGAGATGCAGCGCTCTCCGATTTTGCCGCCGGGCTATTATCCGCTTGATGGCCTTCACAAGCATGCGTCGGATTCAAGATCGAGCCGACGTTAACTTTATCGGGGCAATTTTATTCCTTCGCCGGACGCCTATTCTCGACAAGTCTCCTCGAGGCGGCGACTCTCGCTTACTATTCCCGCTTCCCAATAAGTTTCACAAATGGGGGCGCTGGTACCAAAGTCGAGTCGGCGTAGTTGGCCTTTCCTGTAGGCGTAAGTCCGCGGAGGCAAATCCACGCTTTTAATCCTTGACCCCGTGAGTGAGCGGCGCTATGTAAAGGGGCCGATGACGCAATTCTAATGACGGGCGGCGCCATCTCGAGAAATGTTTCTTGGGTTGAACTTTTGATCTCGCCGAGCCTTTTGTATGTATGGCGGGCCTAGCGGGCAGGGGAATGCCGCGCCTTGGTACGAATGGGTCCTGAGAGCCGCGATCCGGACTGGATTGGGGATTGTCATATCAACAAATGTTTTCCCTCCGAGTGTCCGAATGTGGGGGCGATCCATACTTAGGCCGCTTTGTAACTTTCTTTGTCCACTTGTATTTATTTGTAAATGCTCATTTTGTTTTGTTGGGCTCTAAACCGCTTTCCTTTGTAGGTATGGATCCAAATGCTCGCAGGCTCACCGAAACAAGCTTAATGCGGAGGCGCATAAGGCAGCCAATGCTCGATGCGAGGCTCAAGAAAGCTCTGTGGAGAGTGCCCGATCCGTGGATGCCTCGATTGTCGCCGAGACACCTAACCCGGAGGTCGCGACATCATCCGCCTCTTGTTGCGAGCCCAGTCGCCGGGCCTCGAAAGACTCATCCCCGCGCTAAAGAGTCGCACGGGCGTAAAGCGACCTCAACCAGAGAAGGCGGAGGATGATCGCCTACCCAAACGGTCCGCCTCCCATCCGTACATCTTGAAGAGGTTGAAATTCGTGAAGAAGAGCGCCCTCCGAGACATCGCCACAAAAACTTTGCCTCGAGGCTATTCTCGGGAAAGAGGCCCTTCGTTGATCCGAAGCCACCCAGTGGTCTCGACCATTCAAAGTTTCGCCAGATTGGCGGCAATCGCCGATGTGATTCCTCTAGGGCCACTTCCTTTGACTGCCCCGACATCGTTTCAAGTGGAGATTGGTCGGGCATATTAGCCCGCTTTGCGCTCAAGACAACTCTCCGCCTCAAGATGAGATTGCCAAATTAGAGATCTCAGCGGGCGCTTTGGCTTGTCGCTTCTCGTAAGACCGCTTTTTTTTTTTTTTTTTTTTTTTTTGCTAACTGCCCTCTCTGCTTTCCACACCGGTGCTCGCTTAAATAGGGTACTTGAGGTCACTGAGAGGCGCGAGGCGTAGGTGAGAAAAGTGACGGCGCACTGGGAGCGATCGATAAGGCAAGGGTCACCGCCGGAAAAGAAAGCTAAGTACGCGGGGTCAAGCAGGTGGAAAAGATGAAAGCAATCATGGAGGAGCACTCTAAATTGATGTCGAGATCAATGAGAAAGTTGCATCTTTGACAAAGGATTATGCGCGGGGCGCAGGAGAGATCGCCACGCTGAGGGGTAAGCTTGCCGAGGCGGAGACGGCCGCCAAAGAGGTCACGAGAAAGCTATCGAGGAAGTCATAAGAAAACGGCCGAGGCCACCGAAAAGAAAATTGCCGAGGCCGCCGAGAGGCTGTCTCCGGCCGCCGCCGCCTACAAGAATTCGGATGACTTCTTCGACCTCACGAGCATAGCTTTGACCAGTGGCTTTAGTCACCTAGCTCGTCAGATCCGGGCCGATCGAGGCGGGAGCACATTACTCGAAGATATGCCGCGTGGGTGAACACGCACTAAGGTCATCCCGATTTAGTGGTTTTTCACCCGAAATCCCTTATGCAAGCGAGCTTGTTACCTCGATATGCATCGAATAAATTTTAAACGTATGCGAGCCTGCTTGGGATCCCGCTCCGTTAATCCCGTAAACTTTGAGATGTTGAAGAAGCCGCACTCTCCGAGCAAGGCGACGAGTTCATCAAAGACTCCCGCCTACCCTCATGCTCTAGATTTCTTGGATTTTTCTCATGAGCCCTTTGAAAACTGATTTGTAACTTTGACTATTTATCTTTGTGATTTGACTCAATCTTGAGTTGTAATATCTTGACAATTTACTTTCGCATTTTTCAATTTATAAAACTTGATTTTTCCCCGCCCCGATTCGATCCGCGCCTTTTCGCGAGGTCGTGATGTGTTATTTTATTTTCTCTCAGGCCGCCCTCTTGATTCGTATGCGAGGTCCGCTTCAATAATTTGGTGGCGCTGCGCCCATGAAACGCCGCTGCCTCATTCTAACCATAGTCGCTATGCGACGTTAATTTTTCAAAGTTTCAGCCGCCCTATGAGAGAGCAAGGTTGCTTTGCCGTAAAACCGAGCCTCTCGAGCGTACCTTTGACCGTGTCATTAACGCAGAGTTATGACCCTAATGACTAGTGTCGCTTGTAATCAGAGCTATAAATTTCGGCCTCTTTATGGTCCGCGCCCCGTTGCCTTGGTTTTCGGGCGCTTTGCATATCCGCCCTAGGATCTAGCTTAATCCCAACCGCTGATTATGTCCTTCTCTCGTATAAAAGGGGTTACTTTGGAACTCACTCTACCTCTTGCCTCATAATCGAATTTGCTTTTCTCCTCAATCGCTCATTATCCTCTTTACCGCTTATCCCTCGACTTATGTCTCATCCAGGAAAGCACTGGTTCGACATGGAAAGCTCGTCCCTATCCGGGATGTTTCCTTTTTTCACCACCGCCCCCCTTAGCCAAGAATTATTTCGGATTATTTTGAGTGGCGTGATATTACGAGGGAGAGGGGTTTAAATGAACAACGAATGTAAGACGGCTCCATGCCGCTGCTCGCTTTCCGGGTCGGGTGGGAATTTATTGCTAAGCCTCCGCAAATGATAATGTTACCATGATACGGGAATTTTATTCCGTGTTGTCCGAGGTAGCTCCGGCGGGCAAAGAGTAGCATTTCTCTCCGGGTGTCCCTGCTATCTTTACTCCGGAGAGAATTAACCAAGTTTTTAACATACCCGCTTATAAATCCCTCCTCCCATTACGAGATCGCCTCGACCTTGCAGATGAGGAAAATAGGCAGATTCGCTCTTGTATTGCAATGTATGAGCTGCTCCCCGAGCATCGGGTTTTGTCTTTGGGAGTGATCACGGTCCGACCTCTCTCGCAAATGACTGCGGCGTGGAAGAAGTTTATAAATTCCCGCGCTTTATCTTTGCCGATGTTGATGTCAGCACGAGAGCGGCGCCTTCGCGACGCCATTCGCGACCATCGAGTGGATATAGACTGGGAGTGTTGATCCATCGCGAGGCACTAAGATATGCGTGCTCGTGGGTCAAGCTCGCCGAGGTACAGTGTCGCCGCATGCCTTTCGCGGTCGATAACCAAATTATGCAAAGGCGCCAGTGGTTCCTTCCATACTCGACCGATATGTTTGAAAAACTTATCCGCGGAGCCCTTTGCAAGCGTGGTGTCGCTTTTGGACCTCCACACATGTGATCGGAGGAAGATAACCATCCCGCAGCTTGATGGAAGTTTGTCCAGCTTGATCGATATGTTTGAAAAACTTTTTTTTTTTTTTTTTTGACGATGACGAAAAGACAAGAATGTAAATACAATTTGGAAGAACAAATTTTATTTGAATTAGCTTGTTACATATAGTATTTTTTCGTGATTGTCTCGCATGCCATGGCCTATTATACTCATGCCCTCCTTGTCACTTAGCATGTACGCCCCTTTTGATAACTCACGAAACTGTAGGGCCCTCCCGCTTTTCCCGATAGCTTTCTTTTTTCGCCTCATGGCCCGTGGGCTTGTCTTTTTTGTGTAACGAATCCCCGACGGCGTAAGTGATGATTGCGAATACGCTTGTCGTGATGACGCTTTGCCGCCTGCTTATAATTGACTAGACGATCAGATGCTTGGATGCGCCTGCCTCTACTAGATCAAGCTCGAGTTTACGCGCCACAGATATTGACCTCGCCAGTAAAACGACCTTGTGGCTTGGTAAGGCCATTTCCACAGCGCCATAGCCTCGTATCCATATGTTAAAGCAAAGGAGTTTCCTCATTGTGATTTTTCGCGACGCCCCGAGTGCCCATAGAGTCGCTGGAAGGTGATCCGCCAAGGGCCTGCTTTCACCCAGTGCTCTTCTTTAACACACTTAGACTCGCTTGTTGGCATTTTCGCTTGCCCATTTCTCATGGGTAGCACACGGATGATTGCCAATGTTTAACATTGTTCTCTTCACAAAATCAGCCGAATTGCCTCGACCGAGGTCCGTGATCGGAAACCATCACTCGAACACCAAATCTTGTCCATATTTGATCGAGCAAAAGTATGTTATGTCCCCTGGTATTGGTTTTTACCAAGGCCTTAGCCTCACCCATTTAGTAAAATAATCCACCGCGACGACCACGATTCGCAACCTGGAGCGATTCTTCTTCAAAGGTCCGATGAGGTCGACCGCCCACATGTCGAAAGGCCAGCAAATACCACTATGCTTTGTTCGACCGAGGGTAGCCTGGGGATACTTATGAACCTCTGGCAAGCATCACATGCTTGGGTATAAGATTTGGCGCCTTCGCTAATTTCGCCAATAATATCCGCCAGTAGTACTTTCCGTGTAAGTGTTCGATCATGGATGGCCGCCGACATTCCCCTCATGTAGTTCTCGCGAATTCCCGCCACCTCCTCAGTCGACGACGCAGGCGGGTTTTCGAGAATGAATGACGGTAAAGCACATCGCCCATAATCATATATCTTATGCCCTTTACTAAGGCCTTAGCTTTGCAAGGATCGCCGAAGCTCCCTAACTCAATATAAGACTTCATGATGTCGACCCAACAAGTGTTCCTCAAGTTGGAAATCCATGATCTCGACCGAGATGGCGGGCTCGAGATAGTGTTCGACCATGATGTCGGGATCGCACGACGCCGCCTTTGCCGGTTAATTTGGATAAATAGTCCGCTTCTATGATTGTCCTCTCGAGGATGTTTTTGAATTGACAATATGCAAAGTCGCTGAGTCTTTTGACGAGGTTAATATACCTCAGAAAATTTCGCAATGAATGCCAAAGGACCCATTGATTTGATTAACCACCAACCGTGAGTCGCAAAATACTTGTATATTTTCGACTTTCATGGCTTTGGCGAAGTTTCAACCAAAGAATGACGGCCTCAGATTCTCGCCTCGGTTATTGTGAGGCGGTGAAATCGAATCTCGTGAGCCTCGCCAATTTCTTCCGATGTGCCCGCTCTAACAGATTATTCCCGCCGCCACACCCTTTGTGATTACGCGCGCCATCGACGTAGAGTCGCTAACAAAGCTGACTTGGCCTGATAGGCTCGCCCTTCCTGTGGGTGACCTTATCCTGGTCGATTTGGAGCGCACTGCTTCTTTCACCTCTTCGCTGCTTGTTGTTTCGCTTATGAAATCTGGGAGAGCCTCGGGCCTTTATAGCCTTCCGAGGCTCATATCGGATATCGAACTCAAGAAGTTCGATGGCCCATCGGAGCAAATGACCGACAGTCCGGGTTTGTGAAGAACCTGCCTTTAGCGATGCATTTGATAAGACTACGATGGTGTGCGATGAAAAGTAAGCCCTTAATTTGCGGGCAAATATAACAACACAATAAGCCAACTTTTCTACATTAAAATAACGACTTTCAACGGGCTTGAGCTTTGGAAACATAAGAAACTCGCTTCGCGAGCCCTCCTCCTCTTACAAGTGTCGCGCTACGGCCCTATCTCGAGGTCGCCAAATACAAAACAAAATATCCTCGAGCCTTGGGTCAAGTTAACAACGGCGGTCTTGACAAGTATTCTTTGAGGTCTTTAAATGTCTGGGAGCATTCTCGTCGCCCAAAAGAAGCGTACCAAATTTCTTTCAAAATTTTGAAGAAAGGCGCACTTCTTTCATGGATTTCGAGACAAACCTACCCAGAGCCGTGATTCTCGCTGCTAAGTCATTGCATTTCTTTAATACCGTGGGCTCGCCATGTTGACCAGGGCCTCGATTTTCTCGGATTTGCCTCGATCCCCTTTGACTCACCATAAAGCCTGTAAATTTTCCCGCCTCGACCCCAAAAGTACATTTCGTAGGGTTTAGTTTCATTGAGTGGCCTCTTACATTGGCGGGTTTTCACAAGGTCCACCAGTGACTTCGGCGACTTGACTTTACGACCATATCATCAATATAGGCTTCCATGTTCCCGCTTATTTGTGTGTCGAAACTCGGTTTACTATTCTCTCGATATGTCGAACTCAAGGTTTTTAGGCCGAAAGGCATCATCTCATAGTAATAGAGTCCACTCGCGCCCTCAAGGCCGCTATTTCTTGTCTTCATCTCGCCATTTTGACTTGGTGATAACCGGAATACGCGCCCGTAAAACTCAAGAGCCGAATCCGCGATCCCGCCGACCATTTTGTCAATCCGGGCAATGATAAGGGTCTTTTTGGGCAAGCTTTGTTCAAGTTCAGAAGTCGACACACATCCGCCACTTGCCGCTGTGTTTTTTACCATCACTACGCTTGCCACCATGGGATATCGAGCTCTTGATAATGCCTCGCCGCTAAGTTTTTTGACTTCGCTTTTATTGCGATCTCTTTTTCAGAGAGAATCGCGCGTTTTTGTCAGATTGGTCCAAGTCAGTCGGCATTTAGATAAAGGTAAAGCGACTCTCGACTCCACGCCTCATATCTCGCATTTCCTATGCAAAGGCGCTGTTGGCTTTTAAGCCCGATCAATTCTTCCTCTCTTCCTCGGTGGTCCTCGATCCTATTTTTATCTTTTGATCGATATTTGTCGCTTATTATAACCTCGATCAACTCGCCCTCAAAGAGTGAAGTCGGGCTCGCCCCGAACTTGCAATGTTTCCACTCTCTACCGCTTTCTCCGGGATTTCTTTCATCATAGCAATCTGATCCGTAGTCGCGTTAAAACCATCCGGGTCGCTTAGAATCGACTTCCTGCTTTTGGTCATATAGTCGAGAAAGCTCCAGTCGGCCGATGGCGACCCCAATCTCTTCCCCTACGTGAAATTTGACCCTTGGTGGGAACGGACGCCACCATTTGAAATTTTTTCATGGCCGGGATCCCCAAGATAATGTTGTAGTATGAGGGAAGATCAATAACTAAAATGTGATTATCTCGCTCGCATGGCTCATAGTCGCCCAAAGTGACGCTGAGGTCGACTGCCTTTGACCCGCACGGTGTCATTGGTAAAGCCCTCGAGCACCCCGAGGTAAGGTTTCAACTTAGCTTCTCCAACCGACCGCTTTTAAATAAATAAATAGATGACGCCGCTGACTCACACTTCGTGGTCGATCATTACTCGCCGACTCCATGTTTGTCGCTTATTCCGATTTTGAGAACAAGGGTACCTCCACTGGGCCCTCGACGTACCAATTCGCTTAAGGAACATGATTCCTTCTCGCTTTCCCCAATACCACCTCGCTTTCAAAGCCGCGGCGCATTGATCCGTGTATCCGAGATTTCACCGATCGTTGTTGTGATATCCCCATGGATAACTTGGACCTCTTTTTCGATAGACGCTGGGCGAATTTTGATCGGTACCAAAGATTCCCATCTCGCTTTATACTTAGTCGTCCTCGCGATTAACCTTTCTATTTCTCGCCTTAACGTGAAACATTCATCCGTGATGTGACCATGATCCTTGTGATAGTCACAAGATTTGACTTGTCGCGATCGCCGATCGCCTCATCATAGTTTGGGCTTGTCAAAGTGCTCGCGGATTTCAACAATATTTGAGATGCTTTGGTGTCGAAAGGGTAAAATTGTCCTCGCCGAATTTATAAGGCTTTTTTACCGCGTCATGATTAGCCTCTCGCCTTTTTTTCCTTCTTTTTTCCTCGCGCGCCTTCTTTGTGAAGGTCGCTCGCTTTGGGCTTTGCCCCGCTCGAGGACGGCGCCACGACTCCCATCATTCGAGCCCTTTCCAACATTTCCCCGAGACCCGCCAGGGGGGCCGTAGTTGAACTCGCCATCGACCCTTGGCGATCCTCGCGAGGAAACACGTGACAACCGTGATCATCCGAATGTTTTTGTTTGATCGTGATATTCTCGATGAAACGCTCGTAATACTCTTTTCCGATTCATGTCCTCCCATGCGAACTTCAGATAGTCCTCTATAGTTTTCTTTGGCCTACTCGCCGATTCAAACTTTCGACGACTTTCTCGGAGAGATCCTCCCACTTTTTTATCGAGCCACGGAAGTCCACGATTCAAGAGGCGTCCTATCTCGCATAAGCTCCGACTAAGGCGATGCACCAGCGGATTTATTTTGGGTCGCCAGGGTGACGCGACTCTGGAAAGCCGTGAGCCGCTGCTTGGGGCAAGAATTTCCATCAGAGTAATTATAGCTCGGGTAGCTAACCTTTTCGTGGATCGGCAGCAATGTTTATGTAATTCTCTCGGCGAGTACGCCAATTCCCGAGATCATGCCCTCTCGGCCGGCCTCGACTTTTTCAATTCGGGCGAGCTCATTTTTCATTATTTCCATTTGCTCGCCAAGACGGGTCAAATCGGGCCGCAATAAAGGCTCGTATTCGCTTTTCCGCTCAAGGCTCGACTTCCCGCAGCCTCATGACTCCTCCCGACGGGCTCTTTTCTCACGTATGATTATGCGGGCGTCCGTGGGTCCCTATCTTGGGGGAAATCTTTCCTCGGAAGGTTGAGACGACTGGGGCCGAGGCCTTGTCCTTCTCACCTAACCTCAAGGCCGAACCTTTTCGTGGTGACTTTTCCTCTCGATGATCGCGATCCGAGAACCGAGGTCCGCACAACGCCTTTCCAGTCCTTTGCGACTGATGAACGCGACGCTTTCCTCTATCTCGATCCCGCGAGTCCGGGCTTGCCGACCTTTATTCACAAACCGCAGGAGCGATTTCATTTCTGTGAGGATTCGGGGTCGCACCGACATTGAGTTTGGCCCTTTGCCACTAGACGGGAATTAGCTAGTACATAGTTTCCGTGATACCTCGCTGATTCCTTATTTCCACAACCTCCGGATCCTCCCGAGATCCGCTCGCCTCGGGAGTTGACTCTGGCTTTGCTGCGGATCGAGACGATCCTCTCGATTTTCCCATCCAAAGTCGCTACGACCTCTCTTGACTTAGCCTTCGATTTATCAAATTTCGGCATCGCTAGGCCAAACTCCCTTTGTGATCCTTCCCACCCGCTATGTAATCTCTCTGCGCTCTATCGCGACGCCACCTTGTATATGTGTTTGTACAACGCCTCGCAGAGTTTGGGGGTCCAGCTTGTCCTTGCTTCCACCATAGGTTATGACTATTTGTGATTAGATTTCGCCTGGGTCGGACTTCCCGGCAACCTGATGTGATCTTTAGATGATGGAGTCGGTCGATGGACCGCTGCTTTCGGATTTGTGTGTAGTTTTTATGAACTGATGAAGCTTTTTTTTTTTTCCCGGTAACTGAGCCAACTGATGATGTATAAATCGTCATGTGTGTCTCATGCAGTATAGACGGTGATATCTCAACAGATGGCGCATGCATACATTACTCCATGGGTGGTGGTATGCTGAGGAATGAGAATGACAGAGCTTTCATTGCAAGATAAAGGTGTATTTCATATCCTTCTTGTTATAAATGACCACCCCTTATATGTAGGCAGAATTTAGTGAATAAGAATCTATTGGATATTTTACTAATACTGCGCTTAACTTGATACTAAGCAAGCATTTAAATATCTAAGCGATGTTTTAAAAGATCTCTGATCAATCAAGCGCCATCTCTCTCGAGGTAGCAAGGAGCCACCTTTCCCGGCCTCGCTTCTTCTTGATTTGCCTGCACGAGATTCCTAGGATCTCATATTGCCTCGACCGCAAATGCTTTGGTCATGCATGAGGCTGAGACATGTGCGCCGCCTTTCACGATTTTTCACATGTCGGAGGCCACAGCAGCTGGTCATTCTCACTCGCTGGAAAGCATAATTATTTATACCCATCAATGGCCCCGATGCATTGTTATTGGTGGTCCTATGTTGGCCATGGCCTTCAATGTTGGATTGACAAACTTGACGAAGGTTCCATGTTCTTACATTTTCGTGATTGATGGCCAGTCTCTGTATTTCGCATTTAATGTCATTTGTTTCGATCAGTGTGGAGTCCACCTTCACGGGGTTATTGTTGGCAGGGATTAAAGGACACTACCACAGAGATTACCTGATTCGGTAATTTCCTGCTTGATTCCATGAGTGAATTATCCGATCCCACGAATCTGCCTCCTTTCACTTCATTTGATGTAATCTCCATGTCATATATATATATATATATATATATATATATACTGGAATGTGGATTTAACAATATTTAAGACTTTGATTTTACCTCATTTAATAGGCGCATGTTAGCGATTGATGAATGGCTTCACATTGATGTTCTGACACCACATATATGCAATATGAGATTTTACAGCAATCAAATATGCAACAGGAGATTGTGCAACAATCAATCCGTGTAACATCATGCATGGTACGGACATGTACTCTTTTCTTTTCACTATATTGATTTAATAGTGTGCCCATAATACAGCTATATGTCCTGTCAAAGTATTCTTCTTTCTAAATCTACTTGAGATTAAATACACTTGAAATTTTCATTTTCATTTCTCTTTAAAGTATGCCATGGAAAGCCACCCCATTATTTCAATCGCCACATTGATCCACAGTAGCTTCATTTGTTGTTCGTCTTTTGTTTATTACACAATTTTCGGAAGGATCAACATTTTTTTGCTAGAGTTATTCGATCAGCAAAACGAGATACTGTGGAGCTATTTCTTTCTTCTCTGTATGTAAATTGCTTTTTTTTCTTTTCATCATTTCATTTATAATTTTTCAGCACTGCGTATTTTCTTCATTACACAATTTACACCCCTTTAATATCTGAGAAATTAAGGAAGAATATGTAATTCTTTCGTTAACACATTGTTCGTCTGTATTATTCTACCCTTCAATTGGTTTGCATTTGTTTTAGGTGTTACCATAACGGCGGAAAGAATTTTTATGATGACTAATTAAATTCGTGCATAAGGTATTTGATGAAATGATCATTTATTTAATATTTTTTTGTAGCTGTAATCCAAGAAGCAACACCAGATTCATCATTTACTGTTGTAGAAGGTGAGAGGTTTATGAATCTTTCTCTCACGCTGTGATTTTGTGTTGCTTCAATATATGTATATAAAATGCTAAAAAGATGAGTTTTCCAGGTGAATGTGTACAAATTTTTTTTTTCTTTTCTGTTCAGACGTTCGTCAACATTTTCATGGTGAATGTGTTTTGGGTCTTAAGGTTTTTTTATTTTTATTTTTATTTTTAATTACTATGAATTATTGATGAAGTGATCGCAAGGAGAACGCGATTGGGATTTTAGTAACATTTTAAGTGATTTCAGTTCATTGTCTATTAATTGGCAAAATATAGGTTTCAAATTTCATTGGCGTATTCAATTTTTTGATTCTGATGCATGCAAGTAGATATGGATGGAATTTGGGGAACCAAAATCACATTCTCAAGCACTACGGTGGTTCCGGTGAGTGGCAAAGATATGGCCGTAGATGAAAGTGATGGTGATGGTGATGGTCCTGATATAAAGATGTTAAATCTTCTAAATCTACTACCATCTGGCTGTTGGGTTCCTCTCAGGTTGACATCATTTTTGGATTCGTGTCTTTACATAGTGTCTTTGTTTCAGTTTTCATTTGTTTGTTGCAGGCTATGGATCCTTGCTAAAGGATATCATTTGTTCCGTTGGTGTGGCCTTGAGGTTTTTTTTTTGGAATTGTGATGCTCTGATATGATCTTTGTTGATAAACGGTTATGATGCTGGGAGATGCTCGGGTTTTTTTTCCCCACATTTTGGCTACCTTTTTAGATTTTCAATGGAAATAATTACTGTTTTTTCAGATTTTTTATGTTTTTTTTTCCTTGATCGATATTCAGGTGATCTGCAATCGCTACATTTTTCTTTTAGTGAATTGATCATATTCGAACCATTTATGTTGGAATATCTATTTTCTTATTGCTTTCACAAACCTTAATGGGAATAGTTCATCTTTCATTTTAACGAGTCTAAAACTATTTTAATTTTCATGTTTCATTCTTTTAAACTTGGTTCAACTCACACTTTTTCTCTTCATACTCTCCCGGCATTAAGCACGGGTTTTTTTTTGGCTAGTTTAACAATACCTTACAATATAAAAAAAAAAAAAACATTCCCTCCTAAAAATAAAAATAAAAAACCCAATACCTTACAATATTTCAAAGCAATATCATCGTTACGAATAAAGTCATTACATGTAAATGGAAAATTAGGAGGGAAAAAAATCAAGAAAATTGCCAAAACATTTTAAGGAATGAAAGGACTAAAGGCTTTACACTCTGTTGAAGACTTTTGGTCTCCATCTTCACAAAAATAAGCTTAAAGGACACCGGTACAAGCAATTATTTCCCAGCCTCAAGTTAACTGAACCCGGTTGCAGACTCCAAGAAAGGACCCGGTACGGGTCCGATTAAATAATTACCCCCAAGCAGTAGCCTGGCAAATGGTGAAACTCCTTCACCCGGAACCAGAACCCGCAGTGTGTATTGGGTCGGTATTAAACCCGAGAACTTGTTGTTTTCCAAAGCCAATGCTGATAGTTTCGGTAACATACCCAAGAAAACGGGTAAGAAGCCTCGGATCTCATTATTACTCAATTCAACAGCTATTAGCTGGCTATCCACCACCGGATTCGATGGGGTATCAATCGACCCGTATTTGTTATCCGACAATGTGAGCTGTTCTAGTGATGGGTGAGTGAAAAGACACGCCGGAACTGACCCGTTGAGTTGGTTGTGACTCAGGTCCAAGACTTGTAAATAAGCCAAGCTGATGATACTGGCCGGGATGTTCCCGCTGATGCTATTGTTTCTCGCGGAGAGCTCCACAAGGGCCGGCGGAAATGACGACGGGAGGAGGCCGGAGATACCGTTATTGCTGGCGTCGAGGAAATACAGGTTACTGAGTTGACTCAGAGTAGGGAAATCGCCGGTGAGGTGGTTTCCTTGAAGCTCTAGCCTTTTTAAAATTTTCAGACCGTTGAGGCTTACTGGGACTGTACCATTTAGATTGTTATTATCGAGGTACAACTCCTCAAGCGTAGAAATAGCGCCGACCGAGTTAGGAATCGACCCAGTCAGCGAGTTACGTGAGAGAATAATCTGCTGAACTTGAGAAAGATTAGAGAACGATTCCGGAATCTCGCCGGAAAAGTAATTACCCGAAAGGTCCAATTTCTGAAGATACGACAAGTTCCACGAAACATTACTAATTGAACCAGAATACCCTGCTTGGTCAAGACCGAGTTCGGTGACTCGGCTAACGGAAGAGACGTTTACATCACACCGGAAGCCGCAAGTGAATTTATCTGAAAAAGCAGAGTCGCATGGGTCGAAATTGAAGTCCCATGAGCTTATGCAGGAACCGGGTTTTACTGAAATTGGGTCAATGCTGTTCTTGAGCTGCTTCAAGACTAGTGAATCTTGCCAGTGTGTTATTGAGTGCGTATGCAGAAATGTTAGTTGAAGAATGATAATGAAAAGATGAAATGGGAAGAAACAGAGAGTCCACATGGCTCTGTAGAGATATTTGAAACAGGGGAGGAGAAGGCTCTTTAAAGAAAAAGTGAAGGCGTTTTTTCGGGAATGTAGAATATAAAAGCTGGGTTTTTTCTCTTTTTTTTTTATATGTAGATACCTTATAGGTGAAGGCTTTCATTCATTCATGGTCACGGGTAGAGTGTCAGAGTTATTTTTGAGTGAAAAATTGTCAGGCATATGACAGCCATTATTAACTGAGATCTCAGTATTAGAAAATGCTACGTCCCACTATATAAAGACGTAGCTGATGACGTTGTTTTTGATCAAGAGAGAAATATTTATTTTTCGTGGCCCCAACTAAACGATGCACATGATGACGTGATGAGATAAGTGAGAATGATGTAGCAGCATTCATCAAAATTATACACACCTTTCTAAAAATAAAGAATAAATATGACGATGTCCGAAAAATCATCGGGTTATTTTTGCGGGGAAATTGAAGCTTTTGATATAACTCCAACTATATAAACCGGAGAATTTATTGAGGAAGTATGATTGTGTTCATCTATGACAATAACGTAGTTCTTGTAGATGGATAAGGGTCTTTATATGCAGACATCTATCATGATTGGAGCTTAATGAATAAATCTTTGATTCAGAGCCAGAACGCCCGCTTCCCACAAAGTTGTGTTATTATTTCGAAAAGAAACGCTCGACACGTATAATATAAAATAAATTCACATTATACGCCACCTTCTATTACGTCAGATTGAGCTTTAACAAAAACTAAGAAAAGACTAGTGTGATAAATTTTTTCCAAACAACCAAGAATAAACTCAAACTAAAGATAAATATAATATTTATTACATCTAAGAAACCAAAAACGTAACAACATATGAAAACCTCTAAAAGAAACTAAAAATTACATAGTTCCCAAAGAACAACAAGTTTAGTATATAATAAAGAACATAAAGTAAATGTTTCAACGCTCGGCATCCTCAAACAACAAAGTCCTCATCGAACCGGATCTACTGCTCATCTTCTCTCCCCAAACACATAGAAAAAACAATGATTTGGCGTAAGTACAAAGTACTCAATGAGATGTGTTTTACAAATTAACTAAGGTCATTAACAAGTTTTAGAATAAATAATTATCTTTACGCGAATCGACTCAATCTAGTGCTCACTTCACGTTTATCAACACGCCATGATTATATCGTGATCTAGCTTGACTTATCTTGGTTACATCAAAGAATCAACGGCATTACGCATGATGTGTATCCATCACGAGACATCATTGCCAACTACGGTGAATAGCACTCGATAGTCCCGGATCCCCGGTATGCATATATGCTCCGCAAATTTCTCCACCGCCATTCGCTTGTTTATAGGCTAGCAACGTTGTTCGCTTATCAACATGTCACATAGCATGACGTTTAATCTTTTAATAAACAAGTATGTAGTTTATTAAGTGTTAACTAGCCACCTGTGTGTTTTCAAAAAGTGGCCTCTCACACCTACTTCTCTCTCCTGTATCATTAGACACGGACAAGGCCCAACAATTACATTACCCATTGATGAACCCTAGTTCATCAAAGCACAAACCCTTTCATGCCCTTCCGACGGTCCCGAACTTCAACTCCTTTAAGAGTACATCCGTGCCGGAAGTAAACGATCGTAAGCTCAATCGAGGCTTGTTCATGTTTAATTAATGTTATAAGACCAAAGAACAACATTTAAGACTCAAACCATAGCTTAAATCAACTTATTCATAAAAATAGGGCCAAGGCCATACCACACTGATCCAAAGGCCAGACCGAGCCTCTCAGATGTAAAAATATGACTTTCGCTTATCCAGCCGCCCCACACTGCACTTCTAAACGTAAAAACGACTTTAATGTTCTTCCAAAGGCGCCCACACTGATCTCGTAAGGCCCGCACTAAGCTGTAAACTCCAAAACTCGCTTTTGACCCCTAAACGATCCTTAATCGCTTTTTTTTAAAGCAACTTTATTTTATTAATAAACGAAATAAAGAGCTACAAAGTTGAGTGCCATATCCTGGCCCGCCCCAAGTTTACGTGATAGAGTGCATAGCATGACCTCCTTAAACCCTATGTGTGGCAAACCCAAGCAGTAGAAAATCCACCACATAGGGAAGAGTACTCGCTTTATGCACCCCCGAAAAATTCCCTGCCCTATAAATAATTACATCAGTGGGATTCAGAATGATATAAATGTTTTCCTCTATGCATGAAATGCCGAAGACCCATTCGCATCCTCGTCTGAACTCGAAGAAGCTTGCTGCCCTTCCTCTTGAAACTTCGACATGACCCATCCGTAAAGTGAGCTACTTAAACCCATACTACTAAGTCGTACCAAACACATAAAGGGGCAATATCAAACACCGTAATAAGTATGAGCACAAATGTTGATCGCAAAAGCAACAAAACACCTGGTTGCACCCCTAGCAATGTGGTAGGGTGCGCCCAAAGTCAAGACAATCCGCCACGCCAGAGCCATATGTAAGCGCCAGCATAAGCCGCAAGGTGGTGATCTCGTCCAGAGCATAAGCACACCAGATAAACAACATATAAACCTGCATAATAGTAGAGAAAGAACAAAAGACTCAATTGCACCCCAACAAAATTGGAGGGGTGCGCCCAAATAATCTGTATTGGTGGATATAAGTGTGTCGCGCAATCGGGTTCCTCCATCTCCACGATCGCTAGCTTCATCGACCGCACAAAGAGGAGCACGCAGATATGGATACAACTGATGAAGATGAGAAAATCAAATGAGATAAGCAATACGACCCGGTTTGCACCTCTTCACAAGTGAAGAGTGCTTCCCAGGTTATCGCGATATAATGGATATGAGTCGGGCCGTATAAATCATCGTGGATAAGATTCCGAATATGCGACGGGACTTCTTTGATGGGTGAAAATCGATCATCCCTCCCAACGCCGCAAGCGCAATGACCCTATTGCATTCCCTATGTACATGCGAAATAAGTGTAATGAAGTGATCGGAGGATAGCACATATCCGAGTGACGGTGAGACACAGGGCCACCCCCACCACTAGCTCCAGAGATCATACGATAAACATGAGAGAATCGATTCGATGTCCATATTTTGTGCGTGAGTGCGCATGCGAAGACCCCAACAAAGCAGAGCTTTAGTCTCAGATCTATCACGCCCCGCCCAAAGCAAGCGTGGAAAGCCAAAATAAACCCTCCATCGTGAGTCCCCGATGATACCACCACCATAAGCAATGCCATTCCCGACACTCCCATCCACATTTAATTTAACATTGCCCGCTGGAGGAGGCGCCCATCTCGTAGAAGTCACTCTCTCAACGGGTTAGGTTTGACCCGAAAGTGGTTGGAAGAAGCGGAGTTCCTCTATCACCTCTAAGACTTTAGCTTCCAGATTCTTCCGAAAGGCAAGTTGCCGGATAGCCCGCTCAATGTGTATGATGGTCCGTCAGATGGATGGTTGGACTTCATCATGCCGGCACTTGTTCCTTCACACCCAAAATGCCCCAAAGAAACGATGATCGGAACAATAAGCCGGGCGTCAGAATACTAGTAGCCGAAGTTTCGCTGTATGAAGCATAGGCACAATCCCTCAAGCAGGGTAAACCGCAGTCGGGTGATTCATAAAGTACTTCCAAACAGAGCCGAAAAATGGCAATCAATAAACATGTGTCGCAGTCCTCCCCATGTTGGCACGCAGCATTTAGAAACTAGGGTTATACGCGTCGTCGAATATTCGGTCGCTGGGGAGAATGTTATGCAAAGAACCGCCAACAAAAGAACGAGATCTTTGTGAGGAAGAAGGTTGTTCCAAATTATCTTATAAATAACACTCTGGAGGGGTGAGGAGTACGAACCATGTTCCACGTGGACCGAGTGTTAAACCGCCCATCGTGGCCGAAAGGCCCAGATAAGCTCATCATCCTTCTCCCGCATGAAAGTGGATAAGAATGATCTCTTCCACTATGTGACTAGGAAGGTGAGAACGGGCGGAGCCGTGGTATTCCATAGTCTATTCACCCAAAACTCATTAACCTTCCAAAACCGGCCGTCCGGTGGTTCACCCAAATTAGCCGTCGCCCACTTGTCTCTCCGTAAGTCAATGTTCCCTCGATTTAGCCTCCATGAAATGAATTGTTCTCGCTTTGTCTCTCATGCTCCACACTCTTCTTAGCATAGGCGCATCGACTCTCGGGCTCAGTGGACATCCAAGGGAGACTTGTCAAATACGAGGTATTGAAAATGGCCTTAGCCCAAATACCCTGCTTCGACGTAAATCAACCCACAACTTTATCGCAAAAGTGTCGATAACATCAAAGAGGTTCTCACACCCACCCACCTTCCTCAATCGGTGTACACAATTTGTCCCACGATCGCTAATGTATATGATTACCATCCGCCCACTATCCCATAAGAATTTATTAAAAATTCGATGAAGACGATGAATAACTTCTTTGGGGGAACCAAAGACTTGAAGTGTGTAGATCGATGGACGTTAAGACATGCCTGAGAAGAATTAGCTTCCCACCAAAAGACAAAAGCCTGCTTTCCCAGATGATGAAGCTTCCTCTCAACCTTATCGATTATGTCTTGATAGAAAATGGTACAATTCGCCCCGGAAGAGGGAGCCCTTGGCATCGCAAAGGCATGTGTTCGCGCAGAAGCCTGTAACATTACGCACCCATCCTCGCCTTAATAGATGTCAACCTATGTCCAATGAAAGTACTTTTGGTGGAGTTGATACGCCGCCTGCACACAAGCTCATAATGGTGGAAAAGCTCTTTGAGGCCCCGTAGCCCTTTCCTATTACATCGAGTAAAGAGGATCGTATCATCCGCAGCGGCCAGTAGTGGATTCCTTTAACTTTAGATTGAAACCGCATGCCAGGATTCTCGAGACATGTAATCATTAATCGCCTCCAAATACTCGCCGCTAAAACAAATAGAGCAGGGATAGGGATCTCCTCGCTTAACTCCGCGAGTCGCATGAAAGGGAGTAGAAGGCACGCCATTGAGCAGACGCAAAACCGCTATCGAGAGTTCGGAAAATAAGGTCAACAAAAGGCTCTCAAAGCCAAACATCCTCAACATCTTCATTATGAAACCCCAATTCATACGATCATATGCTTTCTCCATATCTAATTCAAGCATAATATCGGGGCTACGGAGTGGTTTATTGACATTTTTGCAAAGCTCCCGGCCAGAGGATATTATCGCAATGCATCTCCCAGAACAAAGCCGCTTTGTCGGTCCGCAACCAAAGATGGGAAGAAAAGAATTCACCACAACAAGCAGAATAATTTTGGTTATAATTTTCAAGAAAACTGCGCACAAAGCTAATAGGCCGAAGTCCTTCCATTTATCCGCCTATCTTCTTGGGCAACAGAATAATCGTGGAGGTGGAGAAGTAACGAGGAAGATGACCACCTAGAAGAAATCACCAATCGCATTCACCATATCCTCGCTTAATAATCTCACAAAAGAAACTTTGAAGAAATGCGAGGTGTATCCATCGGCCAAGAAGACTATCTCGAGCTCATGGATAGATAATCTGCTTTTATGAATCTCCTCAATGCACGGAGTAGCTATGATGGCCGATTCTTCGCTGTATGGGATATTTGAGGAGAGAGAAATTAACAAGAGGAGTGCCCATACCTTCCCTATCCTCGGAGAAAAGTTGCTCATAAAAGTAGTAGAGGAAGCACGGATGTCTTCCTCGATTGTCAATCCAACTATCACATCCGCCTTAATTCTATGAATGAAATTCGATTCCTCCTCTCGCTTACAAATAGCATGGAAATACTTACTATTGGCATCCCTACTTCAATCCATTTCACAGACGCTTTACGCTTAAGGAACCGAGTCTCAACATCATTACACCTCTCGCACTTCTAAGATGGCCTGGTCAAGATCTTCCTTAGCCATTATCGACTTCTTCCCGATCATGACGAATGGTCTTCTCATGAACCGCAGACAACGCCTTCTTAGTATTGTCAAAAATATTCCCAAAACCATACGATTCCACTCGCTAATTTGTATGCCGCTTTTTGAGCTTTCTATAAGAAGACGCATACCCCGACCTTCCTCATGCTCCTCCCAAACGGACTTCACAAGGTCAAGGAACGTGGTATCCTCACCCAAACATTTACTACGGTTTAAAGGAGGATTTACTCGGCTCTTCTTCGAACCACATAAATTGTAATTGTAGAAATTTTTGGATCAACTATTGACCATGGAAAATAGAAACACAAGCCGTAAGAGGCAATGATCGAATGAACCCGGGCAGTGAGACACTTTCGTGACATCAAATTGCTCCATCCACTTGTCATTAAAGAAAACCCTATCCAAGCGCTTGCAAAGTCTTGCTTCTATACCATGTGAATTGAGATCCTCAAAAGTAGCTTCAGTGAGACTAGCCCTCCGAACACGCTATCAAGTCCTCGCATGTCGTTGACCCTGTGGAGCGGCCCTTTCCTCTCATCAACCTCGACGATTAATGTTGAAATCACCCCAAGTATCCAAGCTCTATTGTTATTCTCGGGCCCGATCCTTATCGCTTGCCATAACGCTTCCCTAGGATGTCTACTCGTGTTTTTATGTGAATCCTCAAATGTAAAATTTATCCCCATTCTCGATCGGTAATGTCTGTCAGTGCACATCCGATCGCAATCTATATCCATGGAATACCCACCCCGACCATAGGAACCAAATTTTCCTCGCAAATGATTGAGAAAAATCAAACCCCGCTTTAAGACGAATACTAGTAGTGAACTTTGCGTAACAAAGAGGTTCAATAAGCACAAGTATCCTAACATTATTCTTCCCGCAAAATATTCAGAATGCAAGTTTGAGTCCTATCATTACCAACACCACGCACATTCCAAAATAAAATATTTATAGGACTATACATCGGAAGAGCGTAAATGGTAAGTTTGAGAAGGTACCGACTCTTGTAGCACAAGCGAGAGCTTCCCTTTTTTCCTCCCTTTTTTCTTCGTAGAGTAATTGGAAGTGCCAGGGATATTGGAAGGTCCGTCTGCCTTGTCGCTGTTCTCTGCCGGAGTCACTGACGGATCCAACGCTGAGTTTTCATGGCCAGTGATCCCCTTGGTCGACATATGGTCGTTTCGCAACGTAAGATCATCTACCACCAAGTCACTCACAGAGCCAAGAGGGTCTTTCCCTTTATCACCATCGTCAACCTGAATACCACCGCGATCAACCTCCTGCTCAGGCACAAGGTTGTCCTCCACGCTTCCCATATTTACATCAATACCGTGTTAATCAACCTTTGGTCTAAGGTGGTATGAAAGTCCATCAAATCGGGCAACGCCAGTAGTACGTAGCATCATATCCACCGATCGCGCCTATTTTCCACCTCGCTTTGTTCTATCTTCCTTCATAAGTGAGTGATGAGCGCTTTCAACAATATCCTCACTGAAGTTTATCGCAACACATGGAAAGAGTTAGAATTTTCTAAGAGTTCTCAGGTCCGAGGGCTCAAAACCGGGTTATGAGCAAGATTCACCGCAGTAGGAATAAGAATTGTAGGCAAATTTCCTTCACTATTGACAAGAGGACCAAAGATTCGTGGAAGTACCATTTTGCTTAACCCGATAAACTCGCTGAGGCTGCCTCATGATCGGGTCCATTATTCCACTTCCCGCTTGAGGTCAACGGTCCACCGCCAAGATTCTCGTGAAGTATTCTAAGACGCATTGTGGTTGGGTTTCTTGCGTGAGCTTTCGGGATGGGGGATTCTTCCTTAAACATTTGTCCTCGTAATGACCAATCCTATGACAAAAGGTGCAATAATCAAAGCCAAGATTCAAAGATGAACCTCCCGCCAAAGTCCCTTATGAACATCTTCACCTAACCGCATTCTAGTACAACGGGGTTTCGGATATCCACTTCAACCAAAGGCCCTCGCAAATGCACGGTCTTCTCAAATCAAGTAGCCGCGATCCGTCAAGCGGTCCGCCAATAAGGCCACCAATTTTACTTACATATCGAGGGTTAAAGCACGGCAACGATAAATCAGGAATTCAAACCAAATAGAACCATAGAACAATCCGC
Organism: Gentiana macrophylla; assembly: GCA_026214975.1. Classification (NCBI taxonomy): domain Eukaryota; kingdom Viridiplantae; phylum Streptophyta; class Magnoliopsida; order Gentianales; family Gentianaceae; genus Gentiana; species Gentiana macrophylla. The sequence continues at coordinate 103,503,376 of CM047812.1, read as the reverse complement.
ATTGCAGTTGAAAATCAACCGCCCATTTGGAAAACTCAAATCTATTAGGACCCATATTCCACTGTCGGCGTGTAAATAGACGATTATAGTCCTCTTGACAACCAGGGTGAACAAGGACGTGCTTTGTATCAAGTAAACCAATTTTACAAGAAGCTTTTAAGTCTAGCCGAACGAAAAACTTACGTATATCATCAATTCACGGCCGATAATCAGGGAAACGAGCAACCAGAGCATTCTCAAAAGGACGTGCAAGAATTTCAAGCTCCGCTCTCGAAACAAAAAAAGTCGGTTCTCCCTTACACGTACCATAAACACCAAAGTCAGGGATGTCTAACTTATTGCCGCCAGTTGCAGCCGCATATGATTTGGGAGGCTGCAGTGCATCCTCATGTTGGGACGCAACCACGGGTTGGACCCCCGGTGGGTCCGCCATGCCTGGAGAAACGCAGAAGAGTAACTTGTTGAGCAAGATAAAACACAGCCGTTAGATGCCCCCACCGAGAAACGACCCCACGGCCTCGGGCCGGAAGCCACCGCCACAGCCCCCTGAACGCCGGTAAAAAGGTTACAACGCAGCGAAGACCTCAGCAGCCAGGAACTAAGACGCTGGAAGGAGGCAACCAGCAAGAACGCCGCTTGTCAATAGGGTCGATCCCTAATCGTTTCCAAACTTGTTCAACATCATAATACTCTTAAAATAGCGTAAAAACACAACTTTTATCTACCATAACAACTCTAGATCCTTAGGCAACATGAAGGTATGATTTCTAGCATAAAATCATATCAAATCCTTAAATAAACCCTAATAAACCGTAATCAACTTGTAGGAAAATCCTCTTACTTGATAGAAAGCTATCCAATCTTCAAAATCTCAAAAAAAAAAAAAAAAAAAAAAAAAAAAAGCAAAACTTGAACCTTTATTGCAGGATACCTATGTGATCAATTCCAAAACAGGTTAGATTCGATCACACGCTTCGATTGAAACAAAACTACGAAAGCTATGAGTTTTGATCTATACAAATTATCCAAGAACACATCTAGGTCGAAATCACATACCTTGACAAAGCTCCAAACTTTTAGTACTGAAACGATGCCCTCTTCACGACGATTCCAACGCTTTTCGTGAATCTGAAAACGGTTAAAAACTCCGTGAGATATTGTAGAAAATCTCTCCGCTCTCTCTTGCTCCCACCACGCTTTCTCAAGAACGTGGGAGTGAAATTGATTTCTAATAGGTTTTACGATAATGGGAATTATTTTTCCTTAAATAACCATTCTCAAAATATAGACATATCCTCATTTTCCTTAATTTCCTTTTACTTAAAATAATCGATTTTCTCTCCATATATATATACATAACTCGACTATATATATACATCAAGGAAATACTTAACTTCAATAAAATATGTAAGAATAATAATATTTCGCCTTCGCAAAATGACATGTCTACCATTTCCGATTATCGTAATATTACAAGTAGGCTTGTGATTGAGGGACATTATAATATCAATCGCTGGTCAATCATAACTCAATTAGGTAAAAATCGTGTGATGTAATCAATAATGGGTTATGATAGTTGATAAGATTAGTTGTAGGATCTTGCCTCATCAATACGATATAAACATTTTTAGAGGCCGAATCTACATGTTCCGCCATGAGCTAAATGTATGGCCCTAGTTGTTTAATTGTTGTTTAAGTGAGGATGCATGTGTTGAAATAGTGTCCTAAACCCAATCGGTTGGACCGATCCGACCGGTCGGATCATTTCTACTATTTCTTTATGTTTGTACATATATTAAATGGCTTTTCTGTTGTCATGTATTTGTTCTTTTAAAGAACTAATTATGAATTGTTATATGATAACGCCTTTAGTATTAAACTGTGCTAGAGAAACCATGATAGGCGATTATGGTTGATGAGATCTCTAATTACTTTAATAAGTTTGATACTTAAATGTCTCTAGGTCGATGTACTATTAAACAGGCATTGATAGTATAATCAAGTTAGCACGTATTAGATGTCTTCTATCTTTAAGTATGTGGATAGATCTCGCTCTATCAAAGTGTAGACACTTGGACCGCACGTGGACGCCAGATTAGAGAATGCGTATGTTAGATCGACCCACTTACACCGTTAAGTGTCACACTATGTGGCGCTTTGTAACTATCCTCAGACCGTAGTCTACACATGCATCACGGTGTGGATTGTCATGCTTTGACACTATTGATGTTTTCTTAGCCACGGGGCGATCGTGAAAGAAGTGATTGGGTGTGATATCAAGCACGCGGAGCATACATGTTTGGTCGTCCGAAATCGCGCACTTATCGGTAGGGGTGAATATCCGGTGCGCCTTCTTATAAGGAATTTCTTACTCTCGTGAATCTTTAAAAAGTGGGAGTAAATGAGTTACTTCGAGAGAGCATGATATCCAGATTATAAGATACGGTGGTTGATGTTTGACACTCGACAAACGACCATATGGATATTATTACATCAATAGGATTGTAATTTACACGGTAACTGTTTCACATGAAAGGTAGTAGTCATTGCATTTGACTCTTCCGATGATCGGGGTCACGGTGTGTTGCTAGCGCTATCTCGTGATCATTAGGCATGAAGAGCATTTTCGTAATTTGCACTTTGTGTCTACGACCAACATATTCGAAGCCTATCGGGTCACACACATATGAACATCTAGCCGATTAAAATGTGGTTATAGTGATAACCAAATAAAGAAAGTTTATCTCAAGACTATAAAGGTTATAGTGGTAAATTAATATGGTGGTATTTATTTGCAAATTAATTAATCATTACATTATATTAATTAAAGAAAATCTCAATTCCCAAATTAGTGTGTGAGAGAGGGACGCTTTTTTGTGTATATGATACATTTGAATTGTGCAAATTTAATTAATAAGATTTCCATGATATTAATATTAGATATTAATTGATTTTGAAAAATAGATTTATGGTAATAAGATAAAGATATATTCAATATAAGATATTGACAATATATATCTTGGAAATATATTTAATATAAGATATTGAATATTAATGAGATAAATTAATCAAATGGATTTTCCTTATTTTATTAGAAAAATGTTTTCTTTCTCACTTAATTGTATAGGATTTTTGGTGTACCATAAATAACAATCGGATGGGTTTAGCCACCCTAAGCCCTTAAATGGCTCCGCCCTTGGCAAAGCGATATTGTTAGCTTTGGAGAAAACGGTTCGTAAGGATTTTCGCATCGTTATATTTGAGAGTGATTGCCTATCTTGTGTCCGTGTCCGTATGTTATCTCATCCTTCCGATGATCAATCGGTGATGGGATGTTTAGCTCGGGAATGCTAATCCCAATTGTAGTCTTTTGCTTCCGCTCGCTTTACGCTTGTTAAATGTACCGTAATTTATCGCATCTTTTAGCTAGAAATGATTTGGTGGCATCTCGCCATGTGTAGACCGGGGCATCTCCTCCTCACGGTGCAATATTTGCCTCGATTGTGGATTTGATTTAATAATACAAGTTTCTTTCTTTGAAAAAATAAAAAAAATAACATTTCAACCGAATATTACTCAATGAATACCAATCAAATAAAAATATATCAAATTTTCAAAAGAACCAAAATTCATAAAATTTCAATTTCATTGATTATAAAAGGTGCTCTATATGAAGATGTTGAACCGCACTGCACTGTGTATTGCAAGTATAAAAGTATTACCAAAGTGATACGTGTAAAGTCCCACATCAAGAAAGTAGTGAAATGTTCATCCCATATAATTGTGAGACAATTGTCTTTTCAACTCGGTCACCATTTTAGACCAAGTGAGGACGACGGTCTAAGCCGCTGAACGAATCATTTATAACTCATTTAGCGCTACTACCCCGGTCCAGGCGTTATGAATGGTATTCAAAGCCGACTATCAGGCGGAAGTATGCCTTGCATCGTTAGAGACGGTGTAAGGATAGCCTCTAGTTACCTCTGGTAAGGACGAAACTAGGACAAGTCCACACGGACAAGTCTTGCCGCCCTAGTTAGACGCCAACCCTTCATAAGTGGGGAGAATGTAAACTCGCACATCGATAAAATATATAGTAGAATACTCACTCTCATATAAGTGTGAGACATGTCTTGTCAACTCAGGTTAGCCCTTTTAGACCAAGCGAGGACGATGGTCCAAGCAGTTCAACGGATGCTCACCCCCCATATAAGTGTGAGACATAAAAATCTTGTCAACTTGGGTTAGCCATTTTAGACCAAACGAGGATGACGGTCTAAACAGTTGAACGGATAATTTCTGACTCATTTAGCGCTATCAGGCCCAGGGTCTGGGGGCGTTACAATACGTCCCTGAACAGAGGCGGCTACAGGATTTTTGACATAAGGGTCAAAAATTTAGAATTTTTTTCTCTACTATTTGTATATGTTTTTTTTATTTTATTTTAGAGGGTCGGCGACACTCTTGACAAAGGATGGAGCCGCCCTTGTCCCTAAATGGGAAATTGAAGTTTTACACAGGATGAGTATTGTTCGGTAAAAACTAGTTTTATAATTTATAAACCGAAACACCCCAAGTATAAGGATCGTAGTATAGGGTGTTTACGGGTCGTCCTAAGGGAGTGGAATGTCTATCGGATTCAGATATAAATCTATATCAATTATGTCACAATTATGAACTAAACTACTAAACTAAGGCTGAAACTAACTAAAACCTAAACCTAAGAATTAAAACTAAAACAAGAGTAAAACAAACAAGAAAAATAAGAAAATGTAAAGCGCATTTAGCGCTCACTTTGGTGAACAAGCGTCTAAAACGGAATCTAACGGACGGGCGCTCGCTATTGCGGACGAGCGTCCCAACTACGAATCAAATGTAAACGCAGCGAAAACTTGCGTAAAACCAGTGGTTTATCAAACTAGAACTTAACTAAACTTAATCTAAACGATTTAATTAAAACAATTAAAGGAAAACACAAAGAAGGCTTACTAGATTCCACCTATCAACCAACAATCCCAACTAGATGGTGATTAAAAAGACATAGTTTTTAGTAGTGATTTATTCACTAATTCAATTAAATATCTTCAATCAAATTCTAGGGTTTCGCTTATCTTTTCAAACAAACTAAACATGCAATCAACACGAAATCACGAGATCGTTTCCAAACTCTTACACAACTAAACATGCTTAATCTCTTATAACATGATTAGATGCATTACTTTGAATAAAATCAAACTCAAATAAACATACTTTCATATATTGATTCAAGCATAAAATAAACATAGATCGTTTCATCAAATCTTAATTCAATAAAACTTAAACAACATAAAACAGATCCAAAGTAATGAAAAACTATGAAATAAACTCACTAAACATAAGCATCGAACTCTAGTTGGTTTGTGTTGTTGATAGACTTCCTCCGTCGACTCACTGCAGTAAAGCTTTTAGCCAACAATCATGATGAACACGATTGTTGGGTTGGAGAAGTTCATCTCGTGGAATTAGGGGTTCGCCGCGCAGCTTTTTGGTGTAAAATTGCGATCTCAATTATGTGGTATGAATTAGGGTTAAGAGGTCAGCTATATATATAGAGTTTTAAGTCGGTTATGACTAAGTCGGCCGTGGACGCCCGTCTCGCCCATCTGACGCCCGCCCGTAATGCCTGACGCTGAGTAAACGCTGCTCATCCTCCGTCCGAACTCTCTCGAATGTAAAATACAATTCGACGCTGCTCACTTTATCAAACGCCTGTCTGGAATGGACGCCGCACTTAACGCCGCCCAAGATGCCGAGGGTCGGATTTCTTCATCTTTATCCAATTTCTTCAAGCCAATTCCAACTCTATCTTGAATAATTCGACTTGAGCTTCATTTATCCTCTTTATGCACTCAAAATCAACACCTACATGATAAATAAACAATGCAAAAATGTAATAAAATCCAAATAATAATAATTCCATTAAATTAACACTTAAAATCATCAATCTTGCATACAACCCTCTTAAAATCATCTTTATTAAATAATTACACTTAAACCCTTAATTCTCATGTAAATTATGCAAATGTGGGAAAAATAATAATGAAATAAACCTTTAATAATCACATAAATATGGCCTTAACAACTCCCCCACACTTAACTTTTTGTACGTCCTCGGACAAAACAATCAAAACTATAGCTCAACTTTATAAATAATCCAAATAGATCTCTAACTCACGTAACAACAGATACAACAACTATAGCAAATGATACCAACACAGAGATAGATTCGGTGTAAGTGTGACAAGCCATTCTCAATCTAGCAAGCCTTTCAAAGAATTATCCTTTCAAAAATTCCAATGACTATCCTAGTACAGCATAAAGAATGTGCCCCACTCAAAGCCTTCCCACGCACTCAAGCAGATAATCCCTACAAAGATATCATGCGGTTCTACTGGGTATAAGATCCATGATAACAAAGACTTCACTTTATTCTTACTCATCATTTTCAAATTTGACGCATATCAGAATAAGCTCTTACCTCTCATAGTAGAATAGGACATTTCGTGATAACACCCTACCTTACTCAAATCATAAGGTAGCTTCTCCTGACTGTCGTGAGCTGTTGGTCATCATAGTGGTATAGGACATACGAGGTATACCCTACCGCACTCAAATCATTAACCAGCTTCCGACAAACGTATTTATTAATAATTGCTCACTCACTTTATTCATTCACTTTTCAAAGTCATAAGTTACATCTCACCTATCACATTCAAACTTTATGATATTCACAGTACACGGTCTAACTAAGGTGTTACTATACTGACCTTCCTAAGATAAATCATTAAAACAATGAAAGGATATAGTTCAAAAGTCATGCTTCAAAATCAAAGGCTTTCGTGAGTGAAAAACGAATACTATCTCCATAAAAGTAAAACATGCTATAATTATCTCACTAAGTCACATACTATCATCGTTAGAAAACTACAACTAGCAAGCATCTAGTTCCAATTATATGCTCGAGACTCACAAAAAATTTTAAATTCCGCAAAAATTTAACATTCACTCATATTTCAAAGGATATAGCATAAAAACATACCCAATTTACCCCCCCACACTTAAATCACATTATGTCCTCAGAATGTGCAGAATAGAAGAAAAAAGAAAACTTAGCTGGTTATGAAGTGGTTGTCGGATGAAAGTTGGCGTGAGCTCAGCCGGAGCATGAATATACCGCAACAACTCGAATAGACAACACCGACAAGAGTAACTCGAAACTCGCTCAAAAGTATCCGCAACACTCGACATACCATATAATCTCGGGTACACGGGGTATATGAGCAACACATAACACAAAACACTTACAATGAACGTAGGAGGAATAACCATCAACACAAAATCAACTAAAGTATTATTTCTAAAACAATAAAACAAAACAACCTAAGAAAAGGAAACGAACAAAGAAAACTAGGTTGCCTCCTGTGAGCGCTTCTTTTAATGTCAATAGCTTGACACAAAGTTCAAAAGATCAACCCGGATCGGGCCACTTTGGTTTGACTACCGCCATCTTAGTATCGTAATCGTGAGCATCAAGCGAAATGATTTTCACCACAACAACAAGTCAAGTGTGCTATAAGATCATTAAACTTTTCTCTCCAAACTACACCGACTCTCTTCTTCTTGTTCTTGCGGATGATAGGCATAGACATAGTGGTATGATCGTAAGTCTCAACAGTAGGTACCTTACGGGTGGATATAGGAACGCCATCATCATCCGACTCAAAGAAATAAGACGGAATCTCTTCACAAATCAGACATCTCAGATTTCATCTCTTCTTTGGAAATAAAGAATGTCGATTTTCCTTTGGTTGCCCAAAATATTTCTTAAGTCGATGGCCATTCACTTTAAAAGCTTGATTACCATACCCGCTTCAAAGTAATTACTCCACTTGGATTAACCTCGAGAATCTCAAATGGACCGACCACCTAGACTTGAGTTTACCAGAAACAAATGAAGTCCGGTATTATAGAGTAAAGCCATTTCACCAACTTTGAATTCTCGGTCCTTGATCTTAGCGCCATGGAGCATCTTCGTTCTTTCCTTGCTAAGCTTAGCATTCTCGTATGCACGGAGTCCGAATTGCCGAGCTCGCTCAATTGTAACAATCGCTTTCTCCCCACGAGTTGGCTATCAAAATTTAAGAATTTAATTGCCCGTAAAGCTCTGTGTTCAAGTTCGACAGTAAATGACAAGCTTTGCCATAGACCATTTGGAAGGGTGACGTGCCCATCGGGGTTTTGAATGCAATCGATAGGCCCACAATGCGTCATCCAACTTAAGACTCCAATTAGATCGATTATTGTTCACGGTCTTCTCAAAAATTCTTTTCAAGCTCTGTTTGCTTACCTCGACTTGGCCATCGGTTTGAGGATGATATGGTGTACCAATCTTATGTTTGACACCATACTTCTCAAGGATCTTGTCAAGCGGCGCATTGCAAAAGTGAGTACCTTCATCACTAATGAGTGCTCTCGGACAACCAAATCTAGTAAAGATATTCTTTTGCAAGAATTTCTTCACAACCTTGTGATCATTAGTTTGAGTAGCTATGGCCTCGACCCACTTTGAAACATAATCCACACAGCATTTGATGATATACTTATTACCACATGAGGATGGAAAGGGTCCCATAAAATCTATGCCCCAAACATCGAAAACTTCGCATTCAAGAATGGGCTTAAGTGGCATTTCCATCCGACTACTCTGCCGTCGCCTTCCTCGCACCTATCACAACCTTTACAAAAGGCTTCAGATCTTTAAACAGAGTCGGCCAAGAGAATCCAAATTTTGAAGAATCTTTGCAACCGTCTTCGGTGTTCCATAGTGACCTCCCGTGGGACCACTATGACATTGCTCCGAATATCCCATTGCTCGTGTTCCGAACACACCTTCTAAGCAACCCATCTTTACTGCACTCAACAAATAAGGATCTTCCCATACGAGATATTTGAGATCGAAAAGAACTTTTCTTCTCCCCGATACGTCATATCCTCTAAATGACCACTCGCTAAATAGTTGACGTAGTCAAGATACCACGGCCTAACCGCTTCAAGCTTCATCAATTGCTCGCTTGGAAAATCAATGCCTATATCATTGTGATTTTCTCACACCCTCATTTACTAAGCGAGATAAATGATCACCACAATATTCTCACTACCTTTCTTATCTTTAATCACAAGGTCAAACTCTTGTAGAATTAAAATCCATCGAAGTAACCTTGGTTTGGCATCTGCTTTATCCATAAGGTAGCGTAGGGCTGCATGATCGGTCCAAACAACAACTTGAGACCCGAGAAGATAGCTTCTAAACTTGTCAATGGCAAAGACGACGGCTAAGAATTCCTTCTCAGTCGTAGTATAATTGCATTGAGCCGGGTTCAAGGTACGACTCGCATAATAGATGGGCCTGAACCTTTTATCAAGTCTTTGACCTAAAACTGCGCCTACGGCGTAGTTAGAGGCATCGCACATCAACTCGAAAGGCTTGGTCCAAATAGTGCAACTAAAATAGGGCATCGATAAGCTTATCTTTCAAACAATTGAAAGCTTCTTTGCACTTTGCATCGAACAAGAAATCGACATCTTCCTTCAAGAGATTTGATAAAGGCTTGGCAATCGTAGAAAAGTCTCTAATGAAACGCCCGTAGGCTTTCCAACATGTCCTAGAAAACCTCGTACTCTTTCACTGCTTTTGGGTACGCTATCCGCTCAATGGCTTCACCTTAGCCTTATCAACTTGAATACCAAAGATTGGACACCTTATGTCCCAAAACGATTCCTTCGCCTACTAGAAAATGGCATTTCTCCCGCTTAAGCACCGATTCTTCTCAACGCAACGTTGGAGTACCATATCTAGGTTCTCTAAAATTTCATCAAAACTATCGCCGTGGATCGAGAAGTCATCCATGAAGACCTCCATGCATTTCTCAACAAGTCCATCAAAATGGCCAACATACACCGTTGAAAAGTCGCGGGTGCATTGCATAGGCCGAATGGCATTCTCATGAACGCAAAAGTACCGAGATGGACATGTAAACGTGGTCTTCTCTTGGTCATTAGGATCAATGGCTATCTGGAAGTAGCCGAATAGCCATCAAGGAAACAATAATACTTGTGACCACTCGCCTTTCAATTAGTTGGTCAATGAAGGGTAAGGGAAGTGATCTTTTGCGTTGACTTCATTCGATCCTACGATAGTCGATACGAGACTCTCAGAGCGATCCACGAGACGTAGGCAACTTCCTCCCTTTTTCATTCCTTTCAACCGTAATACCGCCTTCTTTGGCACAACTTGAGTAGGTCGACCCACTCGCTATCGGCGCGATTGCGTAGATGATTCCCATGTCAAGCCACTTTATAACCTCCTTCTTGACAACCTCTTGCATATGCGATTCACCTTTCACGAGGTTGTCTTACCTTTTAGCTCCTTCCTCCGCTCGGATTTTATGCATGCATATGTCCGGGCCGATCCTCGGATATCACCCACTTGCCAACCGAACGCGAGGATGTTTTTCTTAAGCACTTCTATCACCGTGCTTTTGCTCGTGGTCGAGTTTCAAGAAATGATCAAAGGCAATTTATCTTCATCCTTAAGAAAGATATACTTAAGGTGTTTTGGAAGCGGTTTGAGCTCTAAATCAGTAGGTGGTTGCTCAACACTAGACTTTAACGGGCCACCTTTCTCCTTATGAGCTTGAAGTGGTTGACAGTAGAACACCTCATCTTCCCGAGGCTCAACCCCAGAAAGGTACTGGATCAAATCATCCATCGGAATCCTCCGGTCAACACTTGCTTCCTTTTTCTTGTGATCGATCATTTTTCTTAACTCTTCATCTTTAAGCTCTTCTGCCAGCTCTTCCCAATCATCAACTTCCCAATGAGTAGCTTCTCTCCAAAACTCTCTACCTCGTCCCAACTACCCATCGAGCTTCTTCTTCACCAGGGATGAAGTCTTCCCGACTCGATTCTTTGAAATCATCGTTTGTTGTCGGGCCTCTCCATGCTTCTAACTCAATAACAGCCCAGATGAGCGAGTGAAGATGACTCGCCAATGCCTACGGCTTGAAATGAATTAGAAGATGGCCCGCAATCACCGGATCCTCAATGTCCATGACTTCAAAAACACCTATCTCTCGTAAGCTCCATTGCATCTTCATAATAGGCATCTCCTCCGTCCTCATATATGGCTTTGACAAACGATATTTCATCAATTACGGCTCTTTCAGTGATGTGTCCTCGTGTGAAGGTGACAGATGTGTCACCGACTCTAAGAGTAATCATCGCTTTGCGTAAGTCGATGAGAGCGTTAGAAGTGTCTAAAAGGTTCGGCCTAGAATTAGAGGCATCTCCTTATCGTGTGGATAGTCTAGAATAACCCAATCGGTAGGGAAGACCAAATGTTCAACTTGAAGGAGAACATTAGCTACACAACCGGCCGCAGATTTACTAGATTTGTCTACCATCCAAGAGAAATGGGGCGTTCTCGCATTCTTTTGTCTAGCCCGAGCTTCTTGCATACATTTAATGGCATCACATTGATGGAGGCCCCTGAGTCGCATAAAACATTTTCGAACAAATGGCCCTCAATCTCACAGGAGATTGAAGGTCTGCCAGGGTCACCTCGCTTAACAGCAATTTTCTGTGAAACCATCGCGCAATCCTCGCGAAGCACTTCTTCAGCCATCCCCTGAAGTTTTCTCTTACTCCTACGAAATTTTTAAGATACTTAGAGCATTTAGGCATTTCGGTTAATACCTCGGCTAAGGGCATACTAACTTGAGTGTCTCTAAGCATCCTCCTCACCCCATCATACTGCTTGTCTTTGGCGAGGGTTCTCTCTTTCCTTTTTGGTGGATAAGGAAGGGCTTTATCATTCCCTGTAGCTTGATTCTTTATCGCCTCATCCTCCTTATCCTTCCATCTTACAAACTTTTCTTTCTTTTTCTTAGTCGTGGTACGCCTTCTGACTTTCCTTTCTCTCTCATCATCGTAATTATTTTCGCCCTCCGAAGAATTGTCACTACGCCTCATCGTCGCCGCTTTCTTGGCATGTGGTTTCTGATTTCCCCTCCCGAACTCATGGCGCCGGGAGGGGCTACTCGCTCCCGACATCTTGCCGGGTCCAAATTGCTTACCACTTCTCAACGTTACTTCATTCAACTCCTCTTCTTGTCCATACTCCCATTGTGGTGTAATGGCAAAGCAAACATTCACATCGCTTTTGGGTTTCTCTCGGTATAACTCGGGAGTTTACCGTGAGGTCCGCTTGCTTGTCGGGTCCGCCATTTGACCAACTTGTCTCTCAATTGCTTTAACACTAGTAGACGAGTCTTCACCATGTCTACCACCATCGAATTTGTGTTGAGGACACATGAGGTGGTATGATTGTTGTTCTGAGTTTGATTCCAAACACCTTGAGGCCTTTGGGAGTTCTCGAATCGGCCTTTGATAGTTCGAGTTGAAAAAATTCGAATTTGAAGGTCCAGTGGTAACTTGGCTTGATTGAAGTTTTGTCTTTGAAATCTGAGTAGTTCGGCTTTGATTGAAGTTTCGGAAGGGTTGGTTTTGATTATCCATTAAATTTACTTCTTCCGTCATCTCGGTTCCTACCGCATTACGGATCGTAAGGCCGCGTCCTCAAGATTGGCTAGCCGCTTGCTTATCAATTCCATCTCGAGCAACCAACATTTGTGTATCGATTGCTTGCGTGATTTCTTTTTCTTAACAACATTGGTCTTCTTGGGAGTCGACCACATATTGTTCTTGGCGATGGTCTCACCACTCTGTAAAGCGGCCTCATCACCTCCCCTAAGAAGGATCCATGAGTCAGGAGTCAAGATAGTCTCTATTAGGTTGAGAGACACTCTATAGAACAGATTCCGACAACTCATGTCTGTCATATCCGTGATTGGGGCATTTCCTCATCAAGAGATTCAATCTTTCCCAAGCTTTGCCAACAGCTTTCATCCTCCAACCGCCAAACGTAGCTATTTCCCGCTTCATTTCCATAATCTTGCCTCGTGAAACCCACTTAAGAGCGAAGGCTCTTTTGACATCATTCCATGTATGGAGGAATGATGTGCTAACGACTTAAACCATCTCGCTTGCTTCACCTTTTAAAGCAAAAAGAAATAACTTCAACTTTACGATCTCGTAATCAACACCAGGATAATGGCACGCTTCACGATTTGTGCGAATGTGGACAAGAAGTCGTGTGGATCTTCCCGAGCAATACTATGGAAAGAGCTATTCTCAACCAAAGCAACAACTCCGTTCTTTAGATCAAAGTTCGCTCCTCCCATGTCGGGAGGACGAATAGAGTCTATGTCCTCGAGAAAATCTTGGTTTAGATATGGAGTGTAGGGGTCCTGGTTCGATTGATTAAGTTTGTTTTTTCTAAATTGTTGAAGTTGTTGATTTATGCCACCTTGTCGATTCTCGTTGTTCTTTGCAGAGCTTGCATCCGTTGAAGGAGTAAATTTAATCGAGCTTGGGGTCGATTTGGAATTGGTGGATCTTGATCCGCCATTTTGTCCAAATCGTGGAGAAGCCTTCTTCTAAGGATAGATCGTTCGTGCTCGGGATCAAAGATCGAAGTCCCTTCTTACTCCTCGCTTGCATAAACCAAGAAAGGAAAGGAAGAAATCAACCCTTTGGGGTTGATTAGAACAGTTTAGAAAAGATTAGATGGTTTAGAGGAGAAAAGAAAAGAGAAGAAAGGAGAAGAAAGAAAAGAAAAGTGATGATTGAAATGATCAACGCTCGTTCGCTTGAATGAACGTTCGTTCGATTGAATGAACGCTCGTTCGATTGAATGAACGCTCGTTCGTAGGGCGAAATTGAGGTGGGGACGGGCGTTCAAGTTGTTGAACGCTCGTTCAGATACGAAAACCTAAAGACTAAGGTTACCAGAAATTGAAAACGAGATAAAAAATAAAAACAGAAAAGACTTATGGAAATAAAACCAAACAAATCTATAATTACGGAAACAGATCTAAGCTATAAAAAAAAATAAGGAAAATAATTGAAATAAAATCAAATAAAATAAAACAGTAAGTTTAAAAACAAGAAAAGCAAGAAACTGGAAAAGAAACCTACCTACGAAAAGTTTAAAACAAGAAAAACACTAAGACGGAAAAAAAAAACGTGTTGAAATCTTCTAGGGCCAAAAAGGAGGGGAAAACAGTGGATTTTGACCTCGAAAACGCACTGAACGGCCTATGGCCGTTCACCACGCGTCGGGCGCGTCGGACGAAGCTTTCGAATTGGGGTCCTGCGTTCCAAACGGACACTCGAGCCGGAAGTTACGGCCAAAATACTACTGCGTGCTAAAAGCGATCCCTTTTGACTCAGAAAATTGTCCTAAATAGAATCCGACAACCGTTACCGACTCCCCGGCAACGGCGCCAAAAACTTGTTCGGTAAAAACTAGTTTTATAATTTATAAACCGAAACACCCCAAGTATAAGGATCGTAGTATAGGGTGTTTACGGTCGCCCTGAGAGGAGTGGAATGTCTATCGGATTCGAGATATAAATCTATATCAATTATGTCACAATTATGAACTAAACTACTAAACTAAGGTCAAACTAACTAAAACCTAAACCTAAGAATTAAAACTAAAACAAGAGTAAAAACAAACAAGAAAAATAAGAAAATGAAAGCCAGCATTTGTGCGCTCACTTTGGTGAACAAGCGTCTGAAAACGGAATCTAACGGACGGGCGTCTGCTATTGCGGACGAGCGTCCAACTACTGGCCAAATGAAGCGTCGCGAAAACTTGCGAAAAACCAGGGTTTATCAAACTAGAACTTAACTAAACTTAATCTAAACGATTTAATTAAAACAATTAAAGGAAAACACAAAGAAGGCTTACTTAGATTCCACCTATCAACCAACAATCCCAACTAGATGGTGATTAAAAAGACATAGTTTTTAGTAGTGATTTATTCACGAATTCAATTAAATATCTTCAATCAAATTCTAGGGTTTCGTTTATCTTTTCAAACAAACTAAACATGCAATCAACACGAAATCACGAGATCGTTTCCAAACTCTTACACAACTAAACATGCTTAATCTCTTATAACATGATTAGATGCATTACTTTGAATAAAATCAAACTCAAATAAACATACTTTCATATATTGATTCAAGCATAAAATAAACATAGATCGTTTCATCAAATCTTAATTCAATAAAACTTAAACAACATAAAACAGATCCAAAGTAATGAAAAACTATGAAATAAACTCACTAAACATAAGCATCGAACTCTCTAGTTGGTTTGTGTTGTTGATAGACTTCCTCCGTCGACTCACTGCAAGGCTTTTAGCCAACAATCATGATGAACACGATTGTTGGGTTGGAGAAGTTCATCTCTGTGGAATTAGGGTTCTGGCCGCAGCTTTTTGGTGTAAAATTGCGATCTCAATTATGTGGTATGAATTAGGGTTAAGAGGTCGCTGCTATATATAGAGTTTTAAGTCGGTTATGACTAAGTCGGCCGTGGGCGCCCGTCGCGCCCATCCGACGCCCGCCCGTAATGCTGGACGCTGAGTAAACGCCGTTCATCCTCCGTCCGAACTCTCTGAATGTAAAATACAATTCCGGACGCTGTTCACTTTATCAAACGCCCGCCTGGAATGGACGCCGCACGAACGCCGCGTCAAGATCTTGAGGGTCGGATTTCTTCATCTTTATCCAATTTCTTCAAGCCAATTCCAACTCTATCTTGAATAATTCGACTTGAGCTTCATTTATCCTCTTTATGCACTCAAAATCAACACCTACATGATAAATAAACAATGCAAAAATGTAATAAAATCCAAATAATAATAATTCCATTAAATTAACACTTAAAATCATCAATCTTGCATACAACCCTCTTAAAATCATCTTTATTAAATAATTACACTTAAACCCTTAATTCTCATGTAAATTATGCAAATGTGGGAAAAATAATAATGAAATAAACCTTTAATAATCACATAAATATGGCCTTAACAAGTATGCCCAGCCCAGCCCAGGGTGTAATTATTTTTAAAGACAGATCGAACGCTTCAACAAATTTGATTATAGAGATCCGGTGTACCTTAGTTAATTTTTATTTTTATTTTGAACGCAACAGACCTTTTATTAATTCAAATCAAGTTCACAAGTATCAAGCATCGAGAACATCAAATTTTGAGGCTACACCAAAATTTACTAAACCTGCTGTAGATAATCCAACACGTGCAAGACAATGTGTATGCCTATTGCCATGCAAATACGTCCAAAATCAAACAACCCAAAAAAGAAATGTTCATCCTCAAGGTTAGACGTAGGATGCAAACCAAGAAATCAGTCTCCACCACTATTCGATGAAAAACCCTTTTAACAGTTTTTGATACTCATTAGATGATTAATACTTATGACATCTATACTTATGATATCGATTAACATGCCATTATAATCATTATCTAGAAGAAGGCTGTGCATCTTGATTTCCTTATGCTTATCACTACAATTATTAGTAATAATTTGTGTGTATATAGAATTGATGTGGACCCCTTGTTGATCAATGTTTGGATTATCACATAGTTCCAGTTTACAGATATATATTTTTAATGAAATATGTACTTTATATTTGATACCAAAATTAATGTAACATATTTGAAGGATCTAAGTCATTTAGTTCAAAATTCTACAAATTAATTTGGTGCATCATTATAAGCAGAAGTTGTCAAGTTGCGTTGATAAAGCTCAATTCAAAACATCTTATGCAAATATATTTTTTTCTTTCTAAGAATGTGTTATCATATACTGATGTAGCGCTGAACACCAGATTTGCGGTAACAGTGTTTATCTTGAGGATATAAGGCTAATATGTGTGATTTCTACGGTGAGGACACGGTGGTGATCAAGAACAGTGGTGGCGGATAAGTGCTTTATGAAGAACAAGTAAATGATTCGACAAATTGACAGAGTGTATCTGCTTGTATTAGATTATAGTTTAAACCTTGAGTTTTCAGATTAGCTTTCTATTACATTGTGATTCCATATTTATAGGCTAAAAAGTAAGTCGGTTTACTGTTCATCGACAAGACAACTAGAGTACATAGCTAAGGAAAGTATGCATGTAATACAAGTGTCCTAGCCAGCTGTTTAAGAGTGGCCAGCTATTTTGGGCCAGCTGGATCGATAAGGATGGCGGGCAGCGATCAGCGACCATCGATAAGCACAGCGAGCAGCGGACTCATTTGTGCCTTGAAATTAGCTTTGTCAATATGGGTAGAAATCACATGGAGAGAACGTGTCCGACTTACGATTGGCGGACAAGATCCGGCTTACTGTTGGCGGATAGGACCCGGCTTATAGCTTGCGGGTATAAGATGGTTTATGGCAGCGGCCAGAGGAGACAGAGACCCAATATCTATGTTGATGGGCCAAGATAGTAGGCCCAATTTAGATGAACAGGGCCACATTCCGATCCGGGTATATCATATACCATTATCTAATTAAAGAGCTAATATTTTTTTGAACATGGAAGTAGTCGGATTCCATGGATATTTCACATATATTTTTTTTATAAGCATTTCCTTTTCAGTAAAGGCTTAGTTCTAGTTCTACAATGGCATGTTTGTTATGCAGGAATAAAATGGATTGAATTAAAATAATATGAATAGAATGGAATAAATTTATTTCATTACTGTGTTTGAGATGTGAAATAATAGAATAAAAGGTAGGAATGGAATAAATTCATTCCATTACCCGCCCTACCTTATCTACCATATCCTACCCTACGCATCCTACGATTCCTACCTACCTTACCCTACCACATACTCTACTCCACCATCACCCACGCATACCGTACCCTACCACACCCTACCCTACCCACCCCTACTCTACCTATCCTACCCACCACCACACCCTACCCTACCTTACCCACCACCTTACCCTACACTGCCTTACCTACCACCTTACCATACCTTACTCTACCCTATCTTACCTACCACACCCACTCTACCCTATCCACCCCTACTTTACCCCACCCTACCCACCACCCTACCATACCTTACCCACCACTCCACCCTAACCTACCTTACCAACCATCTATGCTACCTACCCCTACCCCTACCCTACCTGTTAAAAGAGTGTCCTAAACCCAATCGGGTTGGACCGGATCCAACCGGGTCGGATCATTTCTACTATTTCTTTATAATTTTACATATATAATAAATGACTTTTCTGTTGTCATATATTTGTTCTTTCAAAAAACCAATAATGAATTGTTATATGATGACGTCCTTAGTATTAAACTGTGATAGAGAAACCATGATAGACGATTATGGTTGATGAGGTCTCTAATCACTTATACTTAAATGTCTCTAGGCTGACGTACTATTAAACAGGGCATTGATAGTACGAACAGACTAGCACGTATTAGATGTCTTCTGTCTTTAAGGGCAGAGATAAATCTCGTCTATCGAAGTGTAGAGACACTTGACCATGCGTGGGCGTGTATTAGAGAATGTGTAATACGTTAGATCGACCTCTTACATCATTAAGTGTCACACTATGTGACGGTTGTGTAATTATCCTTAGGACCGGAGTCTATATGGCATCACGGTGTGGATTGTCATGCTTTGACGCTATCGAGGTTTTCCTTAGCCATGGGGCGATCATGCGGTAGTGATTGGGTGTGATACTGAAGAATGCGGAGTATACATGTTAGGTCGTCTGGAAATCGCGTACCCTATGAGTATGAGTGAATATCCGAAAGGGCCTTCCCAAAAGGATTGTCTAGTTCTCGTGAATCTTTGCAAAGTAGGGGTAAATGAGTTATTCCGAGAGAGCTTGATATCCATATTATGGGATACCATCAAGATACGATCCTATGGATATTACTACAGCGATATGATTGAATTTACACGCTAACCGAGCACATGAAAGTTAGCAGTCATTGCGTATTGACTCTTCCGATGATTGGGGGTCATGGACGTGTCGTTGAACGCTATCCATGATCATTAGAGGTGAAGGGCATTTTCGTAAATACACCTTATGTCTACGGCCAACATATTCGGAAGTCTATCGGGTCACACACATATGCATGTCGAGTCGGATTAAAATGCGGTTATATTGATGACCAAATAAGGAAGGTTTTATCTCATACTATAAAAGTTATAGTGGTAAATTAATATGGTGGTATTTATTTATTATGAATAAATATATTACAAGATATTAATTATGTTGATTAATTAAATATACATAGTTGATGTATAAGTCGAAATTTATATGTGTATATTGATACACATGTATTTTGCAACTTAAATTAATCATAGCAATATATTAATTAAAGAATATTCCGGAAGCCAATAAATGGCTAAAAGGGCCCAAATTTTAGTGTATAAAGATACATTTGGATTGTGCAATTTAATTAATGGTATTACCATATATTAATATAAGATATTAATATATATAAATATATAATACATACGTGTATTGCATGTTGGATATGCATGTGCACATTTGTTTCCAAAAGATATATATGTATAGATTTTTATATATATATATATATATATATATATATATATGTGTGTGTGTGTGTGTGTGTGTGTGTGTGTAAATTGATTTATGGTAATAAGATAAAGATAATAAATATTAGATATTGACAAATATCTTGGAAATATTTAATATGAGATATTAAATTACATGAGATAAATCAATCAAAGGTATTTTTCTTATTTTATTAGGAAATTTTTTTATCTCTCATCAATCTACTAGAAGCTAATCTCAATCAGTTGGGGAGACTAGAGGGGCGCCACTTTCTATTATAAATTGGAGGATTGACTAGCTCTTTTGTACACCATAATTTCAAGAGCTAATTATTCTTGTGAAAAATAAGAGAGCTTCTTAGAGAGAGATTATAGAGAGAAAAGGCGGACTGCGCAAATGAGTTTTCTAGTATCAATCCTTGGTGGGATTCCGGTGAGGTGCTCGTGTGGATTACTGGTTGAGGCCAGACACGTGGACGGCTCGCGCACATCTATTCCTACCGGACGTTCAAAGCATCGATCTTTTAGATTAACCAAGGTAGTATTACCGCCCCCTCTCTTATATTTTATTGTTTAAACGAAGTCGATCCTGGATCGGGAAATCAAAATTTTATTTTCCGTTGTGCTACTCGTTTGATTTCCTAACACTACCTACCTTACCTTACCCTACCCACCACCCTACCCTACCCATCACACCCTTCCTACCCTACCCACCACCCCACAATACCCACCACTGCCCTACCTTACCCACCCTACCCTATATTACCATACCCACCCTACCCTACCTTACCCACCACCCCAGCCTACCAGACCCTACCCACCTTTACCCTTACCCACCACCCAGCCTACCCTATGTTACCTATCTCTACCTTACCCACCACCCCATCCTATCCTATCCTACCCTATTTCACCGTATCCTACCTTTTGCATCTTACCTACCTTACCCACCACCCCATCCTATTCTACCATATCCTATTTCATCATATCCTACCTTTTGCATCTTACCTACCTTACCCCACCACCTACTCTACCCTACCCCTTACCCCTACCCTACTTCATCACCTACCCTACCACCCACCCACTCTTATCCTATCACTCACGTGTTTTGTCGATTTTCATTTTATTCCATCGTATTTCATCCATTTTTGAAAGGAATGAAAATGGACAATTTTCATTTTATTAGAATAAAATTTCATTACATTCCATTCCCTCATAATCATACACAAACATTTTATTCCGTCCTAACAAACGTACTATAAGGCTTTTTTTTTTTTTAGATGACGCAGTTTAATTATTTATTTATTTTAAAATTAAACTCACTTCTCAAAAAAAAAAAAAAAAAAAAAAAAAAATCAATGCCCATTACGAGGCTTGTGGTGGGTAGGGGTGAACAAAAATTCTAAAAACCAAACCAACCGGCTGAACCAAATTGAACCAAACCAGAAATGTATAAACCATGGTTTTTCGGTCGGTTTTCATATAATTTAAAACCAAACCGTTGAATACAATTTGGTTCCAATTTAAGAAAATAAAAACCGTTTAAAACCGGACCAAACCGGATGATATATACACACACACACACACACACACACTCACACTCACACACACGCGCGCACACACACCTACATCTAACACTTTAAAACATCTATACGCTTTTTACTATCTATCTCAATCTATATTTACTTTTTACGTGTAATATAGTGCTGCTACATAGTTAATTTCATATCCTACATATTCCAATTTTGTTGATCATTTCACAGAATTGTCTTCAGTCCTTTGAAAGAATCTTGAGTACATTTCGGTTCACAACTCACCACTGCTAACTCGCTCTTCTATTTATACTTGCTCAACATCAATATTTGAAATATGTGGATGCTCATTTGAATGACTTACTTCTCTCAATGATATTGATGAACTTCATTATGGATATTTGTCGATGCTGATTTGTATGACTTACTTCTCTTAATGATATTGATGAACTGCATAATGTTTATTTTTTTATTATCTGGATAAATGCATTAATAAACCTGAGTTTTATATACGATTGTCTTTGATTTGCTTATAATTAGGTTATGTTGGACAATAACATTGTACAAATAATCAATATCAGTGTTTTGGAGATCATAAAATCATGAATATTTTCTTACTAAATAAAGCTCAAATCTGTATCACATATTTATTCATTTGATATATATATATATATGTGTGTGTGTGTGTGTGTGTGTGTGTGTGTGTGTGTGTTATCTATCTTCCATTTGTCTCTCCTTATGAAACAAATCTATTCCTCTTTCTTCACTAATCTTACTCAAAATACTATTTTGTGTTATGCATTTTGAGATTTATGTATGTCATTTAATAATATAGTTGTTTGTTCATTAATACTCCCTCCGTCCCACTTTGTTTGGGACTTTTAAACTCATAAAAAATAAGAGACATCATTTAATGCCTTGTCTAACATTAAAAACATAAAAATAAATCCTTTTGTGTTCTTCTACATTTTTCATTTAATAATGTGTAAAACGGCTCTTTTACCATTTTTTTGAAAAGAGGTTGTTTTGTCTTTTAGTGCTGACAATTTTCTCATTTCTTTCACAATCTTACGATCTTAGCGGCTTCCTGGGTGTGCCCTTCCCAAATAGGGTTTTAGTTTTTCAAAACACCTAAATAAATTCAAATTTTACAAAAGTTTTTAAATTTTTGGTCAACACACTGCTTTTCCCAAATTTATAGAGTCATTTTAGGCATTTAAGAGACAAATTTAATTCTAAACCTTAGAAGTGGGACTAATTTTGGGACATCCTAAAGGAATAAATCCCAAACAAAGTGACTTGGATGGAGTAGTAGTTTTTAAGTTGATGATTCATTGATGATCGAATTGAAACGAGTAAGATAAGAACCATGAAACCGTAATAAACCTAAACTGTCAAAACCAAACCTGATCGAATAACATGGTTTATGTCTTCAAACTGTTTAGTTTGGTTTTCAAAATTAAAACAGTATAAAATGGTTTCTGCTTTTAAAATGATAAAACCTACTTAATCGACCATGCTGCACCCCTAGTGGTGGGTGAGCTTCTTTGTGATGTATCTCTCTGTCTGCATTTATATCCTATGGTGAAAGCAGATGATAGTCATGTTAATATATTTATCCATACGCAAAATATAAAATATATATTAAATAAAAATGCAAATAGTAGTACTAATATTTGTACGTGGAATACAAAAAAGTATTAAGAAAAGGAATAGAGAATCTCTTCCTTCCCGTTGCTTATTTAGATTGTTAATTGGTTTGACTTATAACGTTAACTTGCAGTCATTAAGTGAATGTTCTTTTTATTTTATTTTTTATATTTAGTAGTACACTCAAATTGATTTTAGGAAAAAAAAAAAAAAAAAAAAAAGTCCTTATTTGACTTGACAACGGATTAATGAGACTGTAATTCGTGATTGTCAATGGCCAAAACAACTTTGGTGAAAAACATTACCTTTTTTTTACTCAATCCGGGGTGATTTTGAGACCACCGTTAACACACAGAGAGTTATGAAGTGGCGTACTGAATAACGTCAGTTTTCAAGGTATATTTAACTATATGGTTTAAATTAACTTCAGTGTTAAGTCACCTAATGTGGAAGTAGTAGGGAAAAATTAGCCATAAATACGTGTTCTTCGAAATGCAGCCGGTCCAAGTTTTGGCTTACTTTCAACTTAAAACACATTGATGATCCCCTATTTTTCCGTCTTTATCATCTAAAGTTGTTTGTAAGACTAGGGGACCTGCACATAGCATGTGGTCTAGAAGGTAGATTGTAACATTTAAGTGTAGACTATTCTTTTTCCACTTGTATTCAAACATGTTATAAAATGTTGCTCTTTTAAAAATACAATGTTGCATTCATTATCATAAGAACAAAATTATACTTACGCGTTATCTGACTTGTCAACTTACAATTGGTTGAATAGAAGAGGCCCGGCCTCATCCTTAGCAGATCATGATTCTATAGCAAGCCACCGAACGGACTCACTTACGAGCCTCGACCACCTTCAGATCCACCAGAGACTCGGATGTAATGATCCTTCGAATTTTTCCTAACAGCTATTCCAAGCGTAAGCCCCGAACTCTTACTAAGAAGGAAACTCTCCTTAGACACCAACCCAACCCTCGAGCAGGCAGCATCACGCTTGGGCCAAAGCAACTACAACACACCTCTCTCTCAAGATAACTTATCCTCACAACATATTTTCTGATCCCGTATAATCGTTGTTCTTTCTATCTACGACAACCACCAAATCACATATAATATAATATGTACACCACTTCTTACAAGACCTTCAATCATTGTAATGCACCCGTGGGGATCACCATGAGCTCCCCAAGTTATGCCTCTACAGAGTACAGACCCATGGGTAAGCACTTGTCTGATTATCGTTGCAAATTAAGCAAAACCTCCACCGCAATCTATTTGCTTAGGCCGATGAAGGATATAGTTTTTCGGGAGATGCCCTTTGTTTCTTCCATTAAAATATTTACAATTAGGTTCTTCTAAACTCAAAATTTTAATTACAAGAGAACCCCATTAAAGATTAACATCTTAATTAAATAAATTCTAGTACTTGCTCTGCAGTTGCCAATTTTCATGGCTGACTGAACTTGTGATCCTCCACTCATAAGTTCCAGCATTATAATACTACCTTCATCCCGAAATATGAATCTTATTCTGTTTATCTATAAATATAAGGGGGAATAGCCTATATAACCCATTTTCGAAAAGGTATGGCCGAAATAACCCTGCATATTTTGACCACGATTTTCTCCCATTTTTTTCACAAATGTGCACGATCTTAAAGGACCTAGAATCCCCTATTGGGTTCCCCCTTCCCAATTAGGGTTTAGTTTGGATTCAAAAACACCTAAAACGCGAAAATAGAATGTGAGGAAATGGTCTAAAACAAGTGTTTTTGGGTAATGTAAGCCACAGCTTGTGGTACACCGGGTTAAGCCCACCAATTCTTTGGTCAAACGTCCTTCTTAAACCTTCACCCCTAAATATAAATGTTTTTAAGGAGAAAATTAGGTTTTAGTTCACTCTCCATCATGCATATAAATTTTAATCCAGTTTGTATTTTTTTTTAATTGATTTAAGGACAAAATATTTTCCTTCGAACTATTTTGCTCTTTCTTTTAATCCAGAAGGATCAGATAGTAATCTAGGTCCTTCTACTTCATTTTTTGTTGGGCTAGCACTTCTTCTCCCAATCATCCCAGCAATCGCTTGGGTTCTTTTCAATATTCTCCAACCGGCACTTAATCAAATCAATCGAATGAGAAGCGTTAAAGGGACAATTATTGGTGTTGGGTTAGGTGGGTTGGCTACAACCGGGTTGTTGCTTTTGGATCCATTGCAGGCATCTGCAGCTAGTGAAATTGGGATGATTGCTGAAGGTACAAGTGATAACAGAGGTCAGCTTTTGTTGTTTGTTATTGCTCCTGCAATCGCTTGGGTGCTCTACAATATCTTGCAGCCAGCTTTGAACCAGATCAACAAGATGAGGTCTCAGTAAATGACTGTACTCTGTAGAATAAATGGATTGTTTTGGTGGGGGTATTATCAATATGGGCTCTTTGTTTTTGTCGTGTTGATGAAAGTTTATGAAGCACTTTAAGGTTAACTATGTGCAAATGTAAATCAATAGTATACTTCATGTTTGTACTTTTACATATGCTTGATTGTTGTGGAAATTCAGAAAAATAGATCAAGAACTTGATCCCAACAGAGTTAGAGGATGAACTCTCAAGTTCATCAATCAAGAATGATCAATCTCAATTGATCAAATGAAGGGGGGACAGTAAAACAGAGAAAATGTGATGAAGAGAGTAATTAAATAAAAGAACAAGTCATTTCATTAATAATTCTGCTGATAATTACATGATTGAGCCACATGGCCTTAAATATGTGTCTCAAAGATATCCACAACACCAAAACACCTTAAAGGACAGTTTAAACAATTCCAATATCTAAAGACTTCTCAGTGAAATAAATCATATATGATTTTGTAACTCAATTGTGTTGTAATTCAAAATTGTGTTGCCATGGTTTTGATTCTCTGTGCAGGAAATGATCGTAAGCACGGCAATAGCCGGAGCTATATATTGTCGGTGCGGCCGTCGGAGGTCGGATAAGCGATCGATTTGGTCGAAGAAAGCCATTCTTTTGGCTGATTTCCTGTTTTTCACCGGCGCCATTGTTATGGCGATTGCTCCACATCCCTGGGTTATAATTATTGGCAGGGTTTTTGTGGGTCTTGGTGTCGGAATGACTTTAGGAGTTAAAAAGTGGATAATAGGAGCAAAGGCTTTCCCCTTTTGGTTTTAGGTTTTGTATGGTAACAAAAAGTCAATGTTGTTTCAAGAGTGATACCTCTAAGATTGTAGACGTTGGGGTAACATTCATCCATGAAGGAAGTGTAGAAAGCGGCGGCACCACCACCGACTTCAGCAGCTATCTTTTTCCACTTGTTCCTGTAATTCAGAGTCTGCTATGGGTACAATTTGGACTAATTCAAAAGTAAATAACACTTCTAATGTTTCTGTTTTGGACATTTCAAGTGTTATAAATTCTGAAAATTCGCGTATTGAGTTTGTAAATTCTGGAAATTCACGTATTGAGTCTGGGACTGTTCCTCTGGCCACTGGGGTTGAGAGGAATCCCAAGACATGTATTGAAACTGCCATGGTAGATATTGAAGCTACCATTGTCAACTCTTTTAATAACCATGGAGCTGAAACTAATAGTTTCCTTGGGAACACAAATAATGATTAGTCTGTTGCGGTTGATAATATTGGTGATCCCACAGTTTAAGGGTTGGTTTAAGGATGCATCTATGATGTAAAGAAGATTGATTGTGTTGTTCACTTGGTTCATATCATTAAGCTTTCTAATACACTAGCTTTGGGGGGTGTTAGTGTGTTACTGTTAATATCGCTATATATTCTTCGTAAAAGGTGTTATTGAAGGCATATGGTGTCTTTATTTGGTTTTAATCTTTCATTGCATTCCACTATTTGTTGTGGTGTGATTTTGGCCTAGGTAATTGAAGGTTGTTGATTCAAATGGTGAGGTAATGTTGGTGTTTTTTTTGCCTTTAGAATGGAGGGCTGCAGATTCTCTATCGATTGCGCCGAATTTCTCTGCTATTTAATGTATTTTCTGCTTCATACATCTTTCATGAAGTTTGATGTGGTGCGGGTTTGAAGGATAAAGGTCTACAGATGGTAAAACAGACTGTTTTGGTCTTCAACAACTTGAAGAATGTTTAGTTCTCCTGATAGACTTTTTGATTATATCCAATATTATTAGGTTTTTATTCTTTTGCTTCCCCGGGAGTTGTATTTCCATAATGCTTTGATAGATTGTTTCATTACGGTATGAAGCATTTTTTGATAGATTGTTGTATTACGCAATGTTAATGGTGATATTTTGTATGTTAATAAAATGTGTTACTGTGTTACTGTAAACGCTGCGATAAAATTCGGTTTTCACATACTACGTCGAAAGGGTATCAAATGAGGTCGCAATAATAAAAACGCTCCGATTAATGCAAATATTTTTTCGGCTTTTAAAATTTTCGTCGGAAAGGTATCGTATTTTGGTGAAAATATTTCGACAATCGGAGTTCTAAATCAAAAGTTACGATTGTTTGGAAAAAAAAGAGAAAAAGAAAGCAACATCAGGAGGTGTTGACGCAAAATTCATAAAAAACATTCAAACATGAAGACGTGTGCTTACGTAGGGTCAATTTTATCCGTGTCAAATTTTTTTTTTTTTTGTTCTTTTTACAATTAAAAAAATTAGTGTGTCATGTTTATTCATTTTGTAATTTTTTTTGGGTCCTTTCCCTCAATCCCTTTTATTTTATTCTATAATATAAGTATATATATTAAGTTTGTAAATCTTTATTTTTGTCTCATAATGTAATAATCCAAAGTTGAAAAAGGACACTATACTAGACCCGGCCAAATGGTGGAACCGGAACCGCCGTTTTAAAATAATGTCGGTTTATATGGCGGTTTAATGACCGCCATTGATTTAATCACATGCCGGTTTTTCAAACCGGCTAAGCTATCGCTCAAAACCGCTGGTTTAGTTTACCCTGTTTGCTCCTTGTTCGAGATCACTGCCCGCCACGGTTTTAAAATTTCATAATTTTTTTTTTCTTTTCATTTTCACATAATACTTATTATTTTCACTATAATAACAAATTATTATTCTTTTCATTATAATTACTAAAGCGAGAGTAATATATATTTTTTTAAATAGTTTTCTATTCGGTTTTAAAAATAATATTAATATTGTGTTATTTTATTTATATGTAAATAATGTTATTTTAAAAAAATTGTGTTCTTTTTTCAACGCTTGTACCGGTAATTCGGTTGTCTACGTATTTTTTATATGTGATCGTGTCGGAGGCACAACACATATAAAAAAATCAAAGCGAACGTAATTCTTATTGTTTATTTTGTAGTCTTTTATAGTTTGTTGTAAAAATTTTTATAGTAATTATTATTATTATTTTATTTAAAGTCTTTTATAGTTTTTTTTTATAAATTTTTTGAGTCGGTTTTAAGTATACGTTGATTATAAATGTTGTTTTATTAAATATTAGGTGAGAAATATTGTGTTGTTTTTTTATATGTAAATTGTGTTATTTTTTCAAAGCTTGTACCGGTAATTCGGTTGCCTACGTATTTTTTATATGTAATCGTGTCGGAGGCACAACACATATAAAAAAATCAAAGCGAACGTAGTTCTTATTGTTTATTTTTTAGTCTTTTATAGTTTGTTGTTTTTTAGTCTTTTATAGTCTTCTTATATGTTTTTATAGTATTTAAAGGTTTTTTAAATGTTTGTTTTAGTATAGTCTTTTATAGAATATATATGTGTTTGTATTTTATAGTTTCATACAATTTTTTAGGTTTGTATATGGTTTGTTTGGGTGTTTTTATAGTTTCTTATAGTTTTTTTTAGTTTTGTGTAGTGTTATTATGGTTTGTTATAGGTTTTTATTGTTTTTTATATTCTTTATAGTATTTTTTTAAATGTTTGTTTTATTGTAGTCAGAACAACTTCAAATTTCGGTCTAGTAAAGTAAATTTGATTATAAAATTAATTTTTTTTAAACTTGTAAAAAAATTAGTTGAATAAAATACAAAACCAAATTTACTTATAACTAAAACCATATCAAGAACGATTAAATCGTAACAACTTCAAAAATCGGTATCGTAAAGTAAATTTGATTGTTGTTTTTAACAACTAAACAAACTTGATAATCAAAGAATTGAATAGAAGATGTAAGAATTGAGTAGAAGATTTAAGAATTGAGATGTAGAGATTGGTGTAAGAATTTTTGTATGAAATGGATGGTATTTATAGAATTTTTTTGGAGGAGTTTGGAAAAAAAGAAAAAAAAAAAATATAGCCGTTGCCAGAAAATAGCCGTTGGATGGTTCTGGTTCCGGTCGGTTTCAAAAAATCCGGTTCCAACCGGCGGTTCCGATTCCGGTTTCGGTTCCAAATATATCAAACCGGCAACAAACCGGTAAACCGACGGTCCCCCAAACCGACGGTTTGACAAACCGGCGGTTGACCAAACCGCCGGTTCCGGTTAACCGTGGCCAGGTCTATACTATACGTATTTATGATATTTCACTCAAGGGGTATGTAAATCTACCACATGAGTTTTAGACAAGGTCGTCATCCTGTAAACGGGGACACTTGACCAAAAAAAAATAAAAAAATCAAAGACCATGGGTTGAAACTGTCTAGAAGGCTTCTCATTAACGAGCACCCGAAAAAAGAAGAGCGTACCAATCTTCATAATTAACAAAACAAAGCGTATCGGGAAATGCCAGCTTCGAGATAATTTCACTCCATCATTTCAAAAGCCTTTGCCACATCCAGCTTACGCGCCGCATGCCTATCACAGGCCTCGAGTCCCGCATTAAAGGAATGAAAGGCCTCAATGGCCGTAATAGCTAGCATTATCCGGCCGTAATAGCTAGCATTATCCGGCCGTGATGAACCGCTCCGAAACAAATGCACTTTGGTTGTCAGATATAATCGAATTGATCACTGGCTTCAAACGATTATGATTGTTATTGCATAAATAAACTAATAGGCCGAAAATCCGGAACACGAAACAGGCTTTGTAAAAGTGTTGTATCGATTCTTATTATATTGCACAATTATGATGAAAAAAGCATCACTCTTGAGTCTTGACAAATACACAACAAAATTATTGTATCTCCTTTATAATATTATGACTGCATTTATTCTACATGTTTTTTTAATCATAACCCCATACCCTTTCTGTGATAATTGTTGTCGGAATATTATAAAAATCTAAAAGACAAGGAGCTTGGGTGCCAAAAAACAGAATTAAAGATGTTATTTTGTAGAGACTCATCATTGTTCAGTTCATTATGCTTCAAGCTTACGTTGCAGGTGCCTGATTTCAAGCTGCGCCCTCCTTTTCTTTAGTAAATGATTTTTTTTTTTATTTATTTATTTTTTTTTTTGTTATTTATTTATGAGGACTAGTTTTGTGACTTAATTAGACATTTATCTTTAGGACACATTTAAAAGATCATCGATTATAAGGACATATTTTATCAAGTTTCCTAAATTACCCTTATCCCACCGTGACGTATCCTTTCTTTTTTTTTTTTTTTTTTTTTTTTTTATCAAAAGCAATCCGCCGGATACTCCTGATAGGAGTAAAGCCCAGATCGGTACTCCTGTTTCTAAATTCGAGATCAAATTTCTGTTTTTTCTTTCTTCTTCTTCAATCTCGCTTATGGGTTCACGATTATTTGCATCCTTTTGCATTTAGTTTGTCGGTGGAGCTTAGTTGAGGTCTTCGGTGTGATTTTTTTGTTCTGGGTTTCATTTCCTTTGTTATTTGGTGTTCGAAAAAAGTCTAGGAAGGGGATTTGCTTATTTTTGTCATTTGGGTCTTCTTCTCGTCGGAATTTGAGTCCATCTGATTTGTGCAGAGGATTTTTAGCTCTAGCTTGTTAGCTCTAATTGTTTTGCTTTGGATTTGAGATTTTTGTTTAGTTGTGTAACCCAAAGAAAATGGATTTTTTTTGTTTTGACTTTTATTTGTTGTCAATGGCAATTGATGTGTTTGTGGTGAATTTTTGATAGTAAGCCTTGTGGAAAAATTGGGTCAATTTTTTTCCAAGGAAGATCCCTTTCCGAGTCAGTGAGCTAGGGTGCGCTCTGGAGATTGGAGCGGCCAATTTCATCTTCTTCCATGCTCCGGTGGTTTGATATGCAGAGAATCTTCTCCGGCTCTCTACCTTGCCGGGTATGTATTTTACAAGGCTCCCGAAATAAAGGCCGAGATGAAAAACGGTTTGCTCACCGTTTTCATTCCCAACCGTTGAGGCAGTGAGTTTGAATTGGTTTGGGCTCTGATGATGATGAGTTAGTTTTTGTGAATATCTACTACGTCTCACTTTAATGTTCAAAGTTGGCTAATGGTCTGTCTAGTGTTATGTTGAACTTTGTTAACTTGTTCTGATTGAATGTTTTGAGCAATTGGATTCTGATTTTAGTCCATTTTTAATTTTTGTGACTGGATGTTTTGGAGCCATAGATTCTAATTTTGGATGCCCTTAATGAAAATGTGGTTGCTAGTTTTAAGTTTGAACTATATATTCGATTTAAAAATTACACTATTTTAGTTGAATGGTGTGGTGTAAATAATTTAAGTACAAAATATGATGTATTTAGCTTTGGGATATTCTTATTAGAAATTCTCTGTGGCAGAAAAGCTATTGATTTCTACCCTTCCTCTGTCCACTAGCTATGATCTAATTTGTTGCGTTCGTTCTTTACATGTATTCCATATCACCCATGCCGGTAGAACATTTAGATTTAAAACGTACGTAGCGCAGTGCCTGTGATTCATATGTCCTGCTACGCGTTACCTTCTTTTTCTAGCCGGTCTCACTCTCACCTTGCCTGGATACGAATTGTGAATCATGTACAGTAAGTTTCTTGTTTTTGGTGATGCATGAAATGTAGATTTTGGCTTCATTGCCTATTGGGTTTGCTGTTTTCATGATGCATTTGGCTACCATACCCATTATGGAGCAAGCATTGTCAGTTCATTAGAAAATTCATGATGTCACATTGATGTCACTGCATTTACAATTAGAGAATTGATGCAGTGACATCAATGTCATTGCATATACAATTTGATACACAATTTTGGTAACTTTGTAAAACAAGTGTAGCATCATTCACATTAGAGGTAAAACCAAGCCGAGTTGAGTCGATACTCCTTAGGGCTCGAGCTCGACTAAAAAACTTCAGGCTCGTTCGAGCATTAAAAAGGCAAGATGAAACTCGACTCGTTAAGTATTCAATATAGCTCGACTCGACCCATAAGCTCCATTATTTTCTTACAATTCATTTAATTTTTAATAAAATATAAGAAGATCGAACTCGACTCGTCTAATACTCGACTCAAATAATACTTTTTGAATCATAAAAAACAAAATTTTATAATAACTATAATTATTTAATGAAGCCCGATTAGCTGCGATGTACTCGATTACTAAATTTTAAAACTCAAGATCGGCTCGTGAGGCGGGTGTCAGCGCATAAATCGTTACATAAGGTGTCACTGCATAAAGTGTTGTATAAGGTGGGTGGTGGATGGATCGGGGTGGTGAATGGATCGAGGTGGTCAATGTATCAGGATGGTCACTACATCGGGATGGTCACTGCATCGCGGTGGTCTATGCGTCATGGTGGTCACTGAATCGCGGTGGTCTATGCGTCACGGTGGTCTCTGTCATCGTTGTGTCACTTCATTAAATGTCAATGCATCGCGTGGTTAATGCATCACGGTAGTCACTGCATCGGGGTGGTCAATGTATCATGGTGGTCAATGCTTCGTAGTGATAAATGCGTTGCGATGGTCACTGCATTGAAGGTGGTCACTGCATCGTGGTGGTCAATGAATCACGGTGGTCAATGCATTGGAGTGGTCACTGCATCTCGGTGGTGAATGCATCGTGTTGGCCATTGCATCGCGGTGTCAATGATTCGGGGCTGGTCAATGCATTGCGGTGTCACTGCATCGCGATGTCACTTTATCGTGGTGTCTCTAAATCGCGGTGTCTCTGACATCGGGGGTAGCCACTGCATTGGGATGACCACTACATCGCGGTGGTCAATGGATCGGGGGTGGTCAATGCATCGCGGTGGTCAATGCATCGTGAAGGTCACTACATCGGAGATGGTCACTGCACTGGGATGACCATTGCATCACGGTGGTCAATGGATCATGAGTGGTCAATGCATCGGAGGTGGTCACTGCATCGTGATGGTCACTGCATCGCAGTGGTGAATGCATTGGGTGGTCACTACATCGTGGTGGTGAATGCATCGCATTGTCTCTGCATCGCAGTGGTCATCGCGCGCCAACAACTAAACGAATAATTCTAATTATATATCCGTGAGCTCGGAAGACAAATATTAACAACCAAACAAGAAAAAAAACATTTAGATCTCACGACCACATGAAATCAATAGATTAATAATCAATCAACCGGAAAATAAAACTAGCTATTCATGAAAATATAATGTAAAGCAAAAGAAGATTACCAATTGAAAAAGGAGGAATCGCCGGCACCAAGTGCTGCGCAGCTTCTGTTCTCCCGTCCAAAGATACACTCTCCTCTTCTAACAAAAAAATATCTATTGTTTCCATGCTTCACGGCTAAGGTAGGGTGAATTGCTAGTTGGGCCAAGCCCACATATATTTTATCATTTAATAAATCCTAAAAATAACTTATAATTATTAAAATGTTTATCTAATAACAAAATCTAATGTGAATAAAAGAGGAAAAATCTAAAGTGGCCTTGGTGGATTTTTCTTCTCTTCAACACGTCCGAATCCCGACATAGGCGAAAATTGAAATTCTGAAGTCATTAAAAACCGTTTTCTCCAGTCTTCCACAAGACTTCTTGAAATTGCTCTATAAGTCCCAAAATCTTCCAGCTTCTCTCGAGAGCTTCGAAAACCTGCAAATCAACCAAAACATACCCAAAAAAGAGTATCTTCTGACAAAATAAATATAAAATAAACACATAAAACACCACAAAATATGGACTCATCAGTCATCCTAGAATTTTCACATTGATTAAGAAAGTAGTTAAATGTAATTAATGTATGGATGAAATGTCTAATACACCACTTGACTATCATAAATGTAACAATTGTGGATTAAATAGAAATGGTTGGATTAATATAAATTAGGAGTAAGATAAGGAAAAATGTTCATTAATACTCTCTTGATATTGTGAATGACTTATATTATGGGACCAAAATAAAAAGCTATGATGACTTATATTTTAGACCGGAGGTAGTAATAAGAATGTCAAAATCAATCGTCCTAACAGTAGTTAATTTAAGTGTGTGTTTCTTACAACACATAATCTGAACAAATTAAGTGTTGGGAATAGCTCTCTCTATCTAAGACATAACCTAGTGGTAAAGGTTTAGGTGTCTTAAAAGGGCAGCTGGACCTAAACTTGGAGTGTGAAGGTTCGAACTCCGTAAATGAGTGGCTTCTTTCAGTTGTTTGGTATAATAGCAAACACGTGATTCTAAGCCATTAGATTATCTGATTAACATTTCCACTCAACTTGTGGGACAATAGAAGTGCGGACAATTGTGGTTCGAGTTTAACCAGTTTTAAGGAAAATAGCTCCCTCTTTCATCGTGATTCGGTGGAATCCAGTTCTGAGGTCTATTTTGATTAAGTACTTTGCCTAGTTCATCAAACAACTCGATCATCAATGATAGGGACTGGGTATCTATCTTTGATGATCAGGGCATTTAGCTTCCTGTAATCCGCACAAAGACGCTAAGTACCATCTTTTTTCTTAACCATTAAAATAGGTGATGCATAAGGACTGTGGCTAGGTTGTATAAAAATTTGTTCAATGAGTTTCTCCACCTCTTCCTTCTGATGGTGGCTTTACTTAGAGCAAACGTACTGGCTCCTTTACTGAAGCCTTTAGTCTGACAATATCTAAAAATTAAGAAGCCAATTCATGTAATGGCTTTTATTTTCCATCATTTTAATTGAAAACTTCTCCCTTGGCTTCTATGCAGAGAAGTTGTAGGAGAAGGCTTCTCGTTACAAGACTACTCTGCTAGAGCCATTACCTATGATTTTTGTTAAATACCCTTGATGCAAATGGAGACCGAGGGCCATATGTCTGTTTCCAAGTGATTTTTGGCATAGACTATTACGGAAGCTCTTATCATGGGGCTTATGCACCTTGACAATAGACCTAATTATTCCTCTCTTCAATCCACCAATAAAAATAAAGACGAAGTAGGCTTCATCTAGGCCAGGATTTTTCAAAGCCGCCAAAGATTTCGATTCCTCAAACTTAGCCTGATATATATATATGTATCTAATCTTTCAATCAGATTAAACTTATAAAACTCATCATTCACATCATCATAGGTCAGAATATTGGCAAACCTTTTCAAATTTCAAAGGAGAATGCAGGCCAATTAATTAACTATTCCTTTATCAAGCTTCCAACCAGTGCGGCTCCGGGATTTTTGACTCGTGGGATCAAAATTTTGTCAATTTTTTTTCCGTATCGCATATATATTTGGATATTCAATTCTATATATGTAATTATGAGGCAATAGATAAAAACAGAGAGTCGATACGTAAATATAAGGGGTCAATTTCACATATATATGTATTTATTAAAAAAATTATCTAATATTTATACATAATATTTTTATTTTAAAGGGTCAGCGACACCCGACAGGGCATATGTAGAGCCGCCCATGCTTCCAACTACATGTTCATAAAGATGCATCTCAGCCAATAATAATTTCTCTTGCTCTCATTAAATGAAATCGAAAGTAACGCTCATATTTCCTTAATCGAAAGTGTCGTATATATATCGTCTAGATTCATACCTTGTCTCATTGGGTACAGGTCCTAGTATGTATGTATGCCAAGGCCTGAGGTTGGAGCTTCAGTCCTAATCTCTGGTGTTGGGGTAATTACTGTGGATGGTCCCTTATTCCTCATGCCAGCAATGAGCAGGGACGTCCCTGTGCGCAGGCCAATAAGGCCATGGCCTAGGGCCCATCGGAACTTATTTTAGGGGCCTGTTTTCATATAATAGAAGTGTATTTTAGGTCAATTTTTATTTTTTACTCAAACTAAAAAACTGGTAAGACCCAAATTTATTGCCGAAATTCAGTGAAAGAAAGTCTAATCTAATCAAATATAGATGTGATATATTGTTTTTTTTCACAGGGTCGAGGGCCTTAAATTTATTGGCCATGGGCCTCCGATGACACAGAGTAAGAGGTTTCAATCTCACAACGAGGATAGACAATTGCTCTTGAATAACACTGAATTCAATCTCTGAGCTCTTCTTGAATTCTTGAATAACATTGAACTAATTCTCTGAATTCTTGAATAAATTCCAACATTTGTTCCATGAGTAGCGCGCTCTCCAATGTCTCGAACAGTTTATTTCGATTGATATGTTAATAAAACAACTAATTTGCAGAAATTGAAAATGCACAAACGAAGATAATGAACTTCAACTAACTCTTGAATTTTGGAAATTAAAAGGCGGGAAATTAAACACGAATTGATTCTCATAATTGATGACTACATAATGAAATTGTAATGCTTAATTACATCATGAAACTTCCGATTGCAGTTTAAATAGGCTGGAGAGAACTAATTTCTGTTGTAGCCGACTATGAGCTTTGTAACTGCCTACAACATGTAGGTGTTTGATGAAATGCATGTTTGAATGAGCAAAAGAACCATCTCCCCTAGCTCTCTTAGGTTTCAACATGATAATCAGAGAGTTTTTAGTCATTTTTAGCCTTTTTAAATTCCAACATTCGTTCTTGAGTTAATTATATCAAAAGAGTTTTTAGTCATTTTATTGTTACATTAGTTAAATAAAAACGAATTAATTAATTAAATAAATCGGATGAAGTAAATTTTTTTTTGAATTCCGAGAAAATCCAGGTTCATCGGCTCGAGTTGTTACATGTTTTCTATTCGAGCATTGCATTTTCTAAAAATTTGTCTATCTATTATTCAACCATATGTGTTGTATACATCGTAAGAAAAAAATAGTAAAGAAACATAACCGGCAGACCGGATTCCCAAGTTCTCCTTTGCCTTTCCTTTTGGGCCCTCTCACCCAGGTTAAATAGGACCGCCCCCCTCATGCATTGGGCTTCCGACCCATTGCCATAAAGTGAAGCGAAGATAACAAGAATTTTGTTGTTAAACAAATTGAGTTGTTCTTGAACAAGCTTGTCTTCCGCTTATTAATACTCGTGATCATTTGTTCGTTTAACTTAACGAGACGAGCTCGAACAAGAATGTAGGCTCGTTTGCTAAATGAACGACCACGAGCTTGGCTCGTAAACAAAAACAAGGATATTGATGTTGGAAATTAATATAAGATAATAAAAGAATAATATATTACTAATATACTAATCCTTATTTTACTAAGAAAATATTTTATAATTCCTATTTTAATAGAAGGAAAAAAAAAACAAAAAAAAAGGAAGGAAAAAAAAACAACCTCACATTGTGAGAGATGAGACGCCTTCTTCCTTTATAAAAGGGAGTGAGGGTCAAATTATGAGGGCGACCCGAGTTACGTCACGTGTCATCATCTATATAATCACATAATAAATGCAAGGCATTTGAGAACAGACCTTGAGGGTCAGGAGCCCTAGAGACGTGCCCAAGGGTAGGTCTAAACCCAGGTGGGAGATCGGCGGGAATACCTCCACCAGCGAGTGATACGCGTGTGATTATCCTTTGGGAGAATTAATACAAATCCTTGTAGAACAAGGAAATGGATAAATCGACCCCTATATAAACAACCCTAAGGAACTACGAAAGATTTGATTCCAATATAGTCATTGGATACGTAGGCAACTTGAAAGAAACAACTCTCAGGCTCAGTCTGAAAATAACTAAAAACACCATCCCTATTATTAGATTGTTCTTAGATTGTTCTTGAATCTTTGTCACAAGAAAAAATACCGCCCGGATTATTAATAGACGTTTCCAGCATCGTCATCAAACTTCTTATTGCACCAACTCTTAAGGGATTTCTAGTTCATTAGAACCAACAAAATTCTAATAGTAAAGGCATTTTAGACCAACTCCTGGGGAATTTTAGTTCAATAAAACCAACAAAATTCTAATAGTAAAGGCATTTTAGACAGCGTGTGGGAAAGAAAAGGCGATTTAGTAGTCAAACTTTCTTCGTATCAGTCCTACGAAAATTCATGTGGTTGTTCGTGTGGATCACCGTTAGAGGACGTAAGCTTGGATCATCAATCGTAATATGACAAGCTAGAAACTTTACAATAGTATAGTGGCGTTACGTTGTTTTTACGGTTGTGTAGCATACTTTTAAGACTTAAAACTATGCTATAAAAAAACAAACAAACAAACAAACCACAGTAACTATCAATGTATAAGAACCATCATGTATAACTTTCACCGGTTCATCTTCTGTTGTTTAACTCCAAATATATATAAAAGAATCTTAACTGGCCTGACTAATTATAACGAAGCTTGCCGTATATATATTGTGTTACATACAATGTAATCTCGATAAATAAATATTCGAAAAATGAATAACCTCGTTAAATGAATAATTTTCTTCGATCCCGACTTGGGCAAATGAGCTAAATGAATAACCTCGCTAAATGCATTAACGAATAAAAAAATTTGAATCCTTAAAGTCCCCAATTAAACATAAATGAATAATCACTAAATATTCGATAAATGAATAACTTCGCCAAATGAATAATTTTCTTCGGTCCCGACTTGGGCAAATTGGCTAAATGAATAATGACGATACCGGGTTACGCACCTCGATATGTCATCATCGAGTGGGCTTCATGGGTTAAATATTTGCCAAGGCATAGGAGCCAGATAAGGCATACAAGTCGGGCAGATCGATATCGAGAACAGAGTCCACACTACTCGCTGGCCCAATATCCACAGGATAACTTGGGCGGGGGTAAAGCCCAATTAAGGGTAAATACGATTAGCTACAAACTGACTCATATTAGGGTTAGGTCATGCATTGTCCTTATAAGTACAACGTTCCAGGAACTACGTAAGGCTTGATTCCTAGAATAATAACAGGATACGTAGGCACTCTAAGAATCCCACTTAGACTCAGCCGTAAATATAAAAAAAACCCCTTCTTCGTTCTTGGCATCAGGATTCTTGATTATTCACCAATAACATAAGGAAAATCCCGGATCTTTAAGGTGACATAATTTGTCATCGTCATTGGCGCTAGAAGGATGGCCCTTTCTTTTGCTGAATACGTCAAGATCATCATGCCTCCAAAGGATAAAACCGCCAGAAGAACCACCTCCAAAAACATAGATCCGCAGAACCCGCAGATAAGTGAGCGGCGGTATGGAGACTCGTGGAGACAAAGATCCAAATTTAGATACCGTCCAAGAAAATCCACCAAAGCAGGCTCAGGAAAATCCACCAAAACAGGCTCAGGGCCTCCCCCCAGAGCATCAGGCTATAGTGGATCAGTTGGCGGCGACAGATCACAATGCCCTGAGAAAAATAATGGCGGAAGCATTTACACGACAGAAACTCCAATGACGATGACAAATTATGTCACCTTAAAGATCCGGGCTTTTCCTTATGTTATTGGTGAATAATCAAGAATCCTGATGCCAAGAACGAAGAAGGGGTTTTTTTATATTTACGGCTGAGTCTAAGTGGGATTCTTAGAGTGCCTACGTATCCTGTTATTATTCCAGGAATCAAGCCTTACGTAGTTCCCGGAACGCTACTTATATAGGACAATGCATGACCTAACCCTAATATGAGTCGGTTTGTAGCTATTGTCGATTTACCCTTAATTGGGCTTTACCCTCGCCCAAGTTATCCTGTGGATATCGGGCCAACGTAAATGGTGTGGACTCGCTCTCGATATCGATCCGCCCGACTTGGGATGGTCGACTCCCGAACTCACGTCCCCGCGCCGCCCGCAAGTCGATAGTCGTGACCTCGAGCTCCTAGATATACTACAGGCTCGAGGGTCGACATGCCTGTTATGGCTCCCAAATCGATAGCTCGACTTGTATGCCTTATCTGGCTCCTATGCCTTGGCAAATATTTAACCCATGAAGCCCCACTCGATGATGACATATCGAGGTGCGAACCTGCCCGTATCGCTCATCCAACAACAAAGAACATCAGCGGAAGGCGGTCCGAATATCGCCGCCAATAAGCTTCAAGCCGCCTCGGTTTGAAGAGATCGCGCCTCGCCGAGTTCGGTTGAAAGAGAGAAGCGAGAAATCCAACAGAAGCACATACGCATCGACGAAGACAAATAAGTTAGGAAGGAGTTAGACGTAATCCTAGGAAGACCCAGTGGGTCGTTGTGGTTGTAGTCTCCATTCACCAAGGAGATTGAAGATTATCCTAAACCCAGGGGTTTAAGATTCCTAAGATAGACCCGTGCGATGGCACCACCGACCGGAGGACCATCTTCACAGTGTATCTATCCCGCATGAGGCTAGACGTGCACCAGACGAGATGCGATGCCGGGCATTCGAAACTCTACTCGTGGGTCGAGCAAGAGAGTGGTTTACCAAGTTGAAACCCGGGTCCATCTCCAGCTTCACCGTGCTTGCCCGAAAATTCAGAGACGCCTTCATCGTCAACAAAAAGTTTCAGTTGAGTGAGACGCACCTCAAAATGTGAGGCAGCACAGAGATGAGTCGGTGTTGGACTATCTGAAGAGGTTCAACCTAGAGGCCATGCAGGTCAAGGACCC
Source organism: Gentiana macrophylla (assembly GCA_026214975.1). NCBI lineage: Eukaryota > Viridiplantae > Streptophyta > Magnoliopsida > Gentianales > Gentianaceae > Gentiana > Gentiana macrophylla. The sequence continues at coordinate 103,462,869 of CM047812.1, read as the reverse complement.
ACAGGATCGAGTCCTAATCACTTCATTTGTGGGGGGGACTGCGCAACACAAAGCTATATGAGAAGTTAAGCAGAAACCTACCACGAAACATGGACGAATGTGTGAACGTCGTCCATCGATTTTGTCAAGGCGAAGAGGCAGTGCGTAGGCACACCCAAGCCGAGTGGATGGACAACTCGAGGAAAGATGGTCGAGGAGCAAATAAGAACCAGTCTCGACAAAGAAGACGAAAAAGAAAAGCATCGGTGTGGGATCGCGCATCGAGGCTCCCGTTCGGGCGGTCGAGAAAAGGGGGTAAAAGGATAAAGATTTTACTCCTCTCAACCGGTCCCGCACGGAGGTTTTATCAATTATGGTCTCCAAGAACCTAGCCAAGAGGCCACCTCCGATCAAAAAACCTCGAGAAAAACGAAGGTCAACAAAGTATTGTGAGTTCCACGAGGATACAGGCCACTCGACAGAAGAATGTTTCGACTTGAAGAAAGACATCGAAGCCCGTATCCAAGAGGGGAAGTTGGATGAGGTCGTCGACAGATCACGGTACTCCGAGCCCAAGGGCAACGAGATTTTAAAAGGAAAAATCCTGACCAGGATAGAGGCCGAAGTCGAGAGAATCAGAGGAGAAGAGATCGATCCCCCAGCTTCAGAGCGAGCTTCAGACCAGTAATAAGTGCTTCATACTCTGCCTCATTATTAGTTGCCTTAAAATCGAACCGGAGAGCGTACGGGAACTCCTCCCCCTTCGGGCTGACTAATAGGAGGCCTGCGCCTGATCCCTCTTTGCTCGAGGCTCCATCAGCATAGAGCATCCATCGTTCTTCCTGACTCTGCTTTTCTTGCTCGAGTTGCACTGATATACCCTCGGCTAAGAAGTCTGCTAAAGCTTGAGCCTTGATCGCGGTGCGCGGCACGAACTCAATATCGTATTGAGCCATCTCGATTACCCATTTCACGAGTCGACCAGATGTGTCGGGCTTCGCCAGAATTTGCTTGAGTGGTTGGTCTGTAACTACCACTATAGGATGGGCTTGAAAGTATGGCCTAAGTTTTCTCGACGCGTGTACCAGCGATAATGCGAGTTTCTCAGCTGGTGAGTATCGGGTTTCGGGGCCATGCAGAGCTTTACTTACAAAATATATAGGCACCTGACCCTTTTCCCCCTCTCGGACCAAGACCGAACTCACTGCTTCATCGCAGACCGATAGATAAACCAACAACCTTTCCCCCTCTCGAGGAGAAGTGAGAGTGGGTAGTTCTGACAGATATGTTTTTAATTCTTCAAGGTCAGCTCGACATTCGTCCCCCAATGGAAAGGACTGGGCTTTCGAAGGATCTTGAAGAACGGTAGTGCGCGCTGGGCTGATCGAGATAAGAATCTATTCAGTGCTGCCATCCGACCTGTGAGTCTCTGAACCTCTTTCATATTTCGAGGTGCAGGCATGTTCTTTAGTGTGTCGATCTTATCGGGGTTAGCTCGAATCCCATCCTCGAGACCATGTACCCTAGAAATTTGCCTGTTCTCACTCCAAAGGTGCACTTTTTAGGATTAAGCTTCATTTCAAGATCTCTTAACACTTCAAATACTTCCTGGCGTCTACCAAAATTGCTCCATCGATCGGCTTTTGATGAGTAGATCGTCCACATAGACTTCCATGTTCTTACCATCGCTTCCGCAAAAAATTTATTGCCCGCCTTTGGTATGTAGCTCCAAAGATTCTTTAATCCGAATGGCATGGTAACATAACAAAAGGTGCCGAACTCCGTAATGAATGCGGTCTTCTCTCGCATCCCGAGGGTCCATAAGAATCGATGGTACCCTTGTATGCATCGAGAACGCGAATACCTCAAAACCGATGGTCGAATCAACGAACTCATCGATCTTGGGCGTGGATAAGAATCTTTGGGGCATGCCTTATTCAAATCCGTGAAATCTACGCATACGCGCCACCGCCATCTGGTTTCTTTACCAACACTGGATTAGCAAGCCATTCTGGATAGAGTACTTCTTTCACTATATTCGCCGACAGTAACTTCTCGACTTCGGACTCGATAGCCTCCAATCGATCTTGCGCGGTTTTAAACTCTTCCGCTTGACCGCTTTCGGGCCTGGTCAATCTCGAGTTTATGTAGGGCGATGTCTGTCGGCAGACCTGGCATGTCGGACGCCTTCCATGCGAAAATGTCCTTGAACTCTTTCAGCAAGTCGATCAGTAGCCGCTTTTCCTGAGCCGGGATCCAGACTCCGACTTGGACACTCTGATCGTCTTCCTCTTCCCACAAGCTGACGCTTTCAACTGCTTCACTCGAGGCCCAACACTTCTCTTCCTCTTCTTCCGGAATTAGTTCCTCGACGAGGACTTGTTGTACCGCCATCTTACCGTTCATCACTATCGAATTACAGCTTCTGGCGATTTCAACGTCCCCTTTTACTTCATGGGAACCATTTCGAGTCGGGAACTTCATGCTGTTATGAAACGTTGAAATTATAGCTCGTAACTCGAAAAGGGCTGGTCTACCCAAAATGACATTATACGCGGAGGGAGCTTTAACGACCACGTAGTTTAGCTCTAGCGTCCTCCCTTTTTCTCCATCACCAACTGTCGTGAGTAGCTTTATGGAACCCATGGGATGGACTGCCTGACCTGTAAAACCGAATAATGGAGAAGCTATAGGTACTAGGTCTTTCTCTTTGAGCCTCATACCCTGGAATGCCGAGTAGTACAAGATATTCACAGCGCTACCATTATCGACGCATACCCTCGATACTCTGGCGCGACTTATGACTGCTTCAATCACTAATCCCTCACTATGACTTGTCGATTTAGGGACGTCGTCTCTGGGGCCGTACCCGAGACCGATCTCCTGATAACGATAGGGACTACTATGGTCAGGACCGCTATGATGACAATCGCCCAAATAATTACGTGAATATGATATTTGGGCCAGGAGAGAGCGTGAAAGAGCGAGCCAGTCGGCAACCAGACGACAGCTCGAGGCCACGCAAGCAGTCGAGATTAACCACGGAGATCGGGACACTCTCCCCGAACTGGGAAGGCCCGTATCAGATTCTAAAAGTTCACCCTAAAGGTTCATATCAGCTAGGTCGAAAGCGACGAAACCACGCTTCTCGACAATGGCACGCGAATAATTTGAGGAAATTTTACGTCTAAGCCTTAGTCGATCAGTTTGTCTCTACTTGTTTTTTAAGATTTGTAATCAGTCCATGAGACAGTTCTATCTTTGTCATAATAAATGATGGTTCCTTTTTTCTACTGTTTTATTAAGCTATTTTTGTAATATTCTAAGTCCAAAAGGACACGAAGTTACACTCGACAAAGACTGGAGCAATCCTAAAGTCGGAACTCCCGACAATGCCATAAGCATATGATGCAGAAGGCAAAAAGAAGACTCGCAAGGTCGGGTCAAATGTCCAAGTCAACGACCTAACGAACCTAAGGGTCGAATAAGGCTGACAAAGGACGGTTCGCAGGGTCGGGCCAAACGTCCAAGTCGGATGTCTAACCAGCCCAAGGGGCAGCTAGACCGAGATAAGGACAGTTCGCAATGTCGGACTAACTCAAAGATCTAGTAAGCCTATAAGGCTAAAAAGCCAAGGCAACTAGATCGACCTAAAAGCCATATAGAACCCAAGTGCATTATGAACTAAAGTTGATAAAACACTTGGGGGGGCAATACTACATCGATAAGGCAGAAGCAAACGGAGCCAAAGGCTCGACAAGCAAGAAAGAAAGCCAAAGACAGTAACAAATGAAAGAGTAAATAACAACAAAAAGAGATAAAGGGGAGAAATTTCAAAACAAATTAGGGCCAGGTCGAAATGACCAACCCTGATAAAGTAAATATTCACCCAAGTCTGCTCAAAGTTGATAAAATTTACAAATAATTGCAAGTTAAAGTTCAAGACACCAAAGTTTGAAAGAAACAAGGTGACTAAATTGAAGCGTCGGGAGTCGGAATAGCATCTTCAGGGGTCGGCGTAGGAGCAATAGCAGCGGAAGTCGTATTATCGGGAGTCGGGCTTACTGTGGGACCACCATACTTCTGAGCAAGGGATATACCCTGTTGAAATTCCTCGAAGTACAGTCATCTGGCGCCTCCCCGAGTCGTGTCATAACAGCCAGGCTCTTCAAGCTGGTTGATCTCGACGTCAGGATAGGCCCTCTTCACTTGGTCCACCGCCTTGGTGAATCCTCCAAGTATGGCCGTTTGCATGATCACATCGAGATCCCTACCCAACTCGTCAGACTTCCGATACTCGAGTACCGCTTCAGTCCTTGCTTCCTCCAGCTGGCTAGGGACTTGATCCACTCGGCCTTCAACTGATCTCTCTGTCTGCATAATACCACGCCTCGTGCCAACTCCTCGCCGAGTCTCTTTCGGAGTAGCCTCTCTTCCTCGGCCGCAGCCAGATCCCTTCTCAGCGGCAATGACAGCCTCTCGCTCCTCCTTTACCTTCTCTATCTCAGCGGCAGCTTCCTTCTTGAATACATTCAGCTGCGATTCCAGACCGGTGACACTAGCTGACTCGACAACAAGCCTGTCGTTCAACCTCCGAATCTGTGTCTTCAGCTCCTCCTCGGTCTCGGACGGCGTGCTCATACGTCGAGAAGCCTCTCGACTCATAAAGTAGTGCTGCCAAAAAGGAAAAGTTAAGGCATAAGCTTCGGGAGGGGCAAAAAAGAAGACATGAAATCGACAAGAGTTAGTCTTTACCACGCGACCCAGCTCTCGGAGGGAAGAGGCCAGGACCTGGTCGTCCAGCTTCTCGACATCTTCGGCCGACATCCTACTCGTGGCGGCAAGGTCGAGAGAGGGTTTGGTGACCTTGGCCTTTTTAGCCAGCCTTTGCTGGTCTCTCACCAGCTCCTCGAGGGCCGACCTCCTCTTCTGCAACCGAGTCGCTTCAGCACCAGAAGGTTCTTCACCCCCTCCGACAGTAAAGTCGATAATGTCCTCTGCTTCGCGTATCGACCGGTGTTCATGGGTGAGTCCCCCCGAGGTAGAAGGCGGAGTCGGTTGTGCGACAAGGGTAGTTGTCTCGACACCCTTAGTCGGGTTAACAACATGAGCAGGCCTTTCCTCTCGACCTAGAGGCATTGACAGCAGCGGCCACAGCAGAAGCTTTCGGGACAGCGACCTTCGAGAATCTGCCCACTGCACAAATGAAAAAGGAGTCAGTATCGTAAACAATAAAGATACAACTTCAAAAAACAGTAAGACTTTGCAAACAAAATAATAAAGCTTCCTACGGTTCTCTTGATCGACGGCATGAAGGCCTATACAGGGCGAGGGTCCCGCCTCCTCTAGGCGGGCAAGGCCGTAAAGGAGACTCAGGTCCTGTGTAACCACCTCGAATGTGAATCTCTCGAGGGAAAGAACTTCGTTAGGTGCGGTTTCCCGACCCAGTTTGTCATCCCTTCCTTCTCTTGACCTCCATAAGCCGACATAGGGATTATCCGACCCATGTCGGAGAAAGAAGAACCTAGGCTTCCAATTTCCATGAGATGAAGGTCCTTTAGACACGAACTCACGACGATTGGCGCGCTTCTGAAACGTATACCACCCCGAATCTGGCATCGCAGAAATCTTGTGCCACCATCGGAACAAAGGGACGGTAAATCCGATACCCGCGACTCGGCAGGCAATCAGAAAGCCCATCAGAGTCCGGATGGCATTCGGGCCCAATTGAGACACGCCAATCTCATAATGGCGAAGAACAGCCTGGACCGCCGGACATAGAGGGAACCTTAGCCCCATCGATAACTGGGCCTCGTAGACCGTACAGAACCCTTCTGGGGATCATCGGCAAATTGATTGACGGGTCTGTTTCCGTCGGGTAGTTTGGAAGGAAGACTTGGACGTGGGATATCTGGCCTCTTCGTGGAGCTCCGATCAATGAGTTTATCGCCGTCGGACGGTGGCGTTTATCGATGTTGGTGATGAGCTCGCGGTGGTAATCTAAGAACAATAAATACGAGAGAGAGAGAGAACAGTGCTGATAGAAATAAATGCACAAAAGTTCTATATCTTCATTAATGTCATAGTGGGGGTATTTATAGGGAAAGGATAAAGCTGTAAAAGACTACTCGTGCTAGCGGCGCCGATGCCCGACAGATGGCAGTTGGCCCCGCGTTCTATCTAAGCTTATGAACTTTCCATTAACTGAGAGTTTCTCATAGGAATGGGCCCGAAGTGCTGCGGGGCGGCCCCCTTATGCTTATGACGATGGCGGGATGGCCAAGAAGTTGGCGACGTCGCGCGCTTATGCTCAGGGAAAGAGTTTGACTTATGTCCTCAGACGAGTTGACCGGGATAATGGGACCGTGTCGGGTTCCGTATCATCATCAATGGCCCCTACTCTGCGGCGGAAATTTGTTGCGGCGTAGAGTAGTATACTGGTCGAGGAGTCTCCGTTGTCGAACACTCTTGGAAGACAAAAGTTGAGCGGACTCAGGATTAGGGATACAAACTCGTAGAGCCTCATCAAAACCTTTCTTAAGAAAAACCCAGTGGGAAAAAATCTTAAGCAAGGGAAAAGAGTACTCTCTGTTTGTATCAGAAATCTCAAGACCGCTCCTTCAGAGGCGAGGCGGGGTTGCGACATGAAGTTGATGCAACATATCCCGCGAGCGCCAGTAAGTTGAAGCTATACGAAAGGCTTGCCAATCACTACAAGCGGGTTTCCTCCTCCTAGTACACGTTAGTGGTGATCTGAGTCGCCGCGCTCGGTAGTTCGCATGATCGATCGCAAGCAACAAGGGATCGACTACCACCAGCCGCCTTTTCGGATATAGGAGAGCGATCTTCTCTCATCCGGCGGCCTACAAGGTCGTCTTCCCCTCATATAGGAAGCGATCCTCTCTCATCTTGGACCTCAGCTTGCGGACTCGGTGATTGTAAGAGGCCCAATTCTGGTGAAAGACGCTTTGCCATTCTTCCCAGACAGCGTCGACCATGGCCCCCTGGCAGTTTCCATTCTGGACTAGACGCACAAACTTTTTGAACAGTTTGCTTTGTGCGGTCTGTGGATCCGATCGCCGATGAATACCTCTGATCCTCCTGCGAGCTCGCAGGACTCTGGATTCACTTATCTCAGCTTCCTCCTCACGCTCTAACTCCGCAATCTCGAGGCAAAAGAGAAGGCGGCGCGATATCAAGATTCTGTTCCATTTCCACTCGTGGTATTGAAATTGGGGGTTGTCCTTCCCGTAAAGGGTTATGGAGGAAGTGCAAGCTGGATTCCAGATGCTCGTTGCCTTTGTAATCCTCCATAAATTCGTATTCAACATTATCCGATTGAGACATTCTTGTTTTTCTGGGATTTTGTAAGGAAGAAACGAGTGATTCGAATGGGAGAAGAAGCATCTGTGGAGGAGGCAGTGAAATGGCTGGATTTTATAGAGGGAGGTAGCGTGTTTGGCATGGATTACCATAATGGTGGGCCAGATTGCACGACGGCTATCTCAAGAGAGGCGATCATAATGACCGGCGTAATGATGGTTATCTCGAGAAGTTTACCGTCATTATGAGCATTCGAAGGGGACGGTTATTTATGGTGGGTAATCATGGGCTATTTTTCGTCGAGATTAGACCCTAGTCAAAGTAGTTCTATTAAACACGGCTAAAACTCGGAAGACCACCAATGATGGCTTTTGAACCGTTCCATCCGTTGGGATACCTGGCGGTTTGTGGGCGCAGCGGAGAGATGTGATGACACTGCGGATCGCGATTTGAGGTGCACAAAGATGTAGCGATCCGATATGCCGCGAGAGAGTCGCGCCTCGTCGCCGCGATCGCGGCTTGAGAGCTTGCGATGTAAATCGTCCGTGCCCGTTAGTCTCGACCGAGGTCGACATGTTGAGTGCACAGATGTAGGCGATCGAGATATGCCGCGGTGAGTCGCGCGTCGCGCGGCGATCGCGCTTGAGAGCTTGCGATGTAAATCGTCCGTGCCCGTTGGTCTGACCGAGGTCGACATGTTGAGTTTCTGGGATTTAATCATTTTCTGCGATCCCAGGCGAGATGGCGAAGTCATTTGTGTTGGCGAGAGCGAAAACTGTACAAGCGAGCTATTTACAGGTGGCGTGCCACGTGGAGCAATGCAAATGGGCTGCAGAACGCTGCGTGCCATTAAATATGGCGTCCTTTCAGTTCTGACAAGGTGACGTTTCGCCGTAGGACGTGACGGCTGGTAATGATGGTGTTTCGTTTTCTACGCAAATTTCAAATTTCAAAGCGTCGTGTCGGATTCCGAAACTTTTAAGCTTTCCCGCGTAAACCGAACCGTTGGATGAAGATAATCACAGCCGTTGGTTGGTTGATTTGCCGGTCTATTTAAGGGGGTGTTGCCACTTTTTTGAAAACCTTCTCCAAAATTCCCAGGCTGATCAAGCAAGAAATCAAGAGCATCCTGTGGTGGTTTAGAACCAAGTTTCCGAGTCGAGGTTGAGGTGTGTTTGAACTTCATCGGAGTAGTCTTTACAAATGATCGGAGCGATCATCCTTGTCTTCCCAATTTTCTGCCATCCAGATCATAAAGGTACCATCTTCATCCGACCTAACACTGGGTTTTTCTTTGTTGATCGTCTTTTTGTGGTTGATTCTTGGCCTGTATAGATCACAAGTATGCTTTTTGTCCCGTAGATATTCGGATTTTTGAGGTTTTCTAACCGGTGATAGAATCCGTATGCCTAAGCCCTTCTTTTGTGAATTTGAGGCCTTCAGGGATTAGGGTGCAATTTTCAATTTTTCCGCGTAGTATTTCTTTATGACCCCGTTGCCCCCTGTGCTGTTGGCTTGCGCGGAAATGGGGGGGCGGTGTCGACCTGAACGAAGCGTTGATCCACCTCTCTTCATTTTGCAGCATGTCGCACAAATGGGACGACAAATGATAAAGAGGAATTTAGTTATGGGGATGGCGGGGCCGAGGAAAGGGTCAGCGGCGGCGGTTTCACCTTCCCATTCGACGAAGAGGACTCGCGTCCCACGCCATCAAGGCGAGGCCCAAAGGCTACTTATAACGAGGGCACTCACCGCTTTACGAGTCCTTGCGACGCTTAGCTCCCGGAGAGAGCGAATTTCTAAGACCGCCGGTGAAAGGATTGAGGCGGCGTCCGCCCCAAGCCGCAAAGCGAAGGGGACGGCCGTGGGGCACCCAAACTTAGCTAGCTCCGCCCCTTGAGGAAAAATCGAGATCGGCTTGGAGATCTGCGAGTCTTTGGAAGAGGGTGGCAAGTCGAAGGCCATGCATCGCTGTTGTCGATGTAGAATGAAGATCTTTGTTGACATGGCGCTGACTTTAACACCGCTATCCGCGCCCGATACCGGCTTTCCGGCGACTATCATTTTTGTCCGTGCATGGACGGCCGACGATATGATTATACTTGTGGGCTCTACCAGGGACCGATTGTATGTTCCTTTCGACAATTTTCTCAAGCGGGTTCACGCCCCCTTTCGATCCTTTTTTGGTGGAGGTGATGTATTTGCTGGAAGCCTTGCCGGCGGACTTTCACCCTAATGCTGTTAGGACCCTGGTGGCGTTTATTGCGACGTGCCGCCTTAATGGAATTGAGCCCTCCTTGGGCCCGTTTAGGGAGTTCCATGATTTCGTCGGCACCCAAACTCCGGGTCAGGTGAGCGTGAGGGCGCGTGAGGGGAGGCCTCGCCCTTTTTACCCCGCCGACAACAAAATCTACAACTGGAGCCAAAGAGTGATGCGGGTGCAATCCAGGGTCGGATGGCCATTCCCGCATTTTGGGAGTCGGGCTGCACGCGGACTAGACTCCAAGTGGCTCAAAGGCAGAGTGGCTCCTCTCGCAAGTCCTGAAGAAGTAGAGGCGATTGTGGCCTTGATAAGCTCTGCGGACAGATCTGCACAGGTCCGCATGATCAGCGTTCGGATGTTGACGAACGTAAAGCTGGGTAGCGCGAGGATGGCAGGGATCCCGGGCTGTTTGGAGTCGGGGATTTTGCCTGTCGTGAACATTCCCCCGCCATCTGTGGAGCTTAGTGATCTCCGATCGGGTCGGCGAGTGTGCCATTTGGGTAGGAACTTTCCGACGCAATGCGAAGAGTGTGGCGGTGATTGGTCGAGCCGCCAGGGTAAAACCATTTCTTCTCTATTTTGTTTTTGCTAACCCAAAAATACACAAGCTTTGTCTTGCGGGATCGGGCGGCGCTGGCACGATCGAAGCGGCGCTGGCACAAATCCCTACTCCCCTTTTTTTTTTTTTTTTTTTTTTTTTTGACTTGTACATTTCTGATTGCTTCCTCTTTTGTTTTTCTTTTTTGATGATGCCGGCATCCGGTCTTGCAGAGCGCTAATGTTGCCGCTTGCTAATGCCGCGAGGAAGACGCGGAGAGGAAGAGTTAGCGAGGCGAGATCCGTGATCATACCGACCGCTCATGTGGGATCAATCGAGGAGTGACCGTTCTTTGCGCGCGAGCACAGCGTCTGGCGCGGGACTTCCTCTCGGTGTTGCGATCGCCAGAGCGATTATGAAGAAGTCCGCCCCGCCACCGAAGGCTCGAGCACCGCCCGTAAGCGACCATGAGAGTTTGAAGATGTTCTTGAAGACGTCCCTTTCCCGGAAAAGACCAAGAGTGGATCGCCATCCGAGGTTGTCGACCTGAGGGTCCCGACTCTCCCCCTCTCAACCTTGCACTGCTTTATGATTTCGTACGCGAGAGCGCGCCGGCAAGAAGCTTTCAAGCGAGCGCCGACATTCCTTTATACTTTGACGAGGCTTTCTGCGCCGATCAATCATCGCTTTGACCCAGGGTGTGAGGATGGAGTCAGCTCTGTCAGCGGTTCCTCCTCTTCCTCTACTTACCAGAAAATGGAGCGCTGAGGCTCGCCTATCCGTGGGGACCGGACTGATAAAAAGGATTGCTCCTGCCAACATCGGCAACAGCTCTATTGATCCCCGCGAGGCTATGAGGGCTGCCGTCGCCGAGTACGGGATGTCGGCGCATAAGGTAAATATGTTTCCTCGCACGAATTTCCTTTTATTTTCCAAGTGCTTACTGTGTCTTTCTTAGGTCTCGCGTTGCATGCTCGCCGCTTTAGATACTGTTGAGAAGTTGGTGGAGAGCGAACAATGAATCGAACGATGAGTCAAGCGAAGAAGCGCGCAGAGAACCAGGAGTTGGCGCGGACGATGAAGGACTGGAGGGCAAAGTTAGGCGATGCCAAGGCTCTATATACCGCTAAAGAAAAGACACAGGCGGATAAGATAGCGGAGTTGGGCGCCAAGTTACTCACGAGAAGAATCATCGCAAGAAGGTCGGCCGCCCAGGTGCTGTGAGTAAAAGTTGAAAATCGCCGAGGATGTCGTCGGCCCGATCTTTGCTAAGAAAACCGAGGATGCTATCAAAGGGCCGAGGACCTTGCCTCGGATGTCCAGGCCAAAATTGAGGCCGCCTTGCTGAATATAAGGACGGCGCCGCCAAATATTGGAAGGATCTGGGTGATAATGATGACCAAGGTCGCTATCATATGGCGAGGTGTGTCTCAGAGGTCGATGCACCAAAGAGAGGTCCCCAACTTACATGATATGGCGGCGTGGACTCGGAGAATTCCTTCAATGCGAGCTCATTCAATAGCATCCCGTGGTTCCATACTCCGAGGAGAGATCGCGAAATACCGCGAGCGATGTAGGGTTGATGGTTTACGAAAGGGCGGTATTTCCAAATGAAAAAAGAGAACATCACGATCACTCGTGCGCAGCGATCTTTGATGGGGCCAACACAGAGGGTGATCAGCGACTCAGGTGGTGAGGAGGGCGCGGCGGGAGATTCGCAAGTGGCCTTGATTCCGGAAGCGTTTGATTCTCCTTTTGTTATTGATAAAAACTACATTGTTGATTTGTAATATTAACTTTTGTTTCCGGGTGATGTGGGGCTCGCCACCTGTTAACTTTGATCCTTTTCATCATGCACACATTGGGGCATTTGCATGGCCATTTCGTTTTATGCCTTTGTTCTCTCGCTTTGGTATTTTGAGTTGTTTTTGTTTTTGCTAACCCAAAAATACACAAGCTTTGTCTTGTGGCTGATCGATCGCGCACCTGGCACACATCCCTCTACTCCTTTTTTTTTTTTTTTTTTTTTACAAAAGGAAGAAAAATATATACACAAGGAACAAAAAACTTCCAAAAAACGAGAGGACTACATGTAATATCTCTTGAGGTTGTCGGCGTGCCAAGTATTCTCATATTCACGGCCATTCCTGTCTTTGAGATAATATGTCCCCTTCTTTAGCTCATGAGAGAGATCGAAGGGTCCCTCCCAATTGCTGTCTAACTTTTTGGGTTTGCGTCCGGCGGCCTCACATTTAATTAATACGAAATCTCCTGCCTTGAAAAAATGGTGGCGTACCTTCTTATCGTGATGTCGCTTAGCGGCCATCTTGAAGTTAGCCAGACGGGTCGCCGCTTGTAGTCTTTTTTCTTCGAGCATGTCAAGCTCAAACTCACGCGATCGTTCGTTGGTGTCCTCGTTGAAATGCGACACTCTGATGCTAGGTAGAGACGTCTCCACTGGTGTCATCGCCTCCGAACCATAAGTCGTGAGAATGGGGTTTCTCTGTGGTGGACTTTTTGCGGTCCGGAGCGACCATAAGATCGCGAGCGGCTCATCTACCCACCGCCTTTCTTTCCGCATAGAGTGCGTTTGAGCCTCTCGAGCACTTGTTTGTTTGCGTTCTCTGCTCGACCATTACTTTGAGGATAGGCGACCAAGACGCCGTCGCGTGTATGACGCCATGCTCTTTACAAAACTCGTCAATTCCGTTCTAAATCTGCGGTCCATGGTCGAGATATGATGATGCGATGTACCCCAAACGAGTCCACACTTGATCCATTAAAAATAGATGACCTGGGTGGTGGCGATCTCTCCGAGGGCTTCGCCTCTGTCCATTTGGTGTAATAATCACCACATTACTACTACGTGCTCGCATCCTCCGCGCGCTCTTTAGGCATTGGACCGGCGAGTCGATGCCCCACATTTCGAAAGGCCATGAAGCGGTGGCGATGCTCGCTTCTACTGAGGGTAACCTGGGTACATCTGCGTACACTTTGGCGGGGTCGCATTCCTAACGAATATATCCGCATCCTCAACAAGGTAGGCGGTGGTATCTGCGGTGATCGCCTCACGTGCGCGAGGTTCGACAGTTGGATGCCCGCCGCACACTCCTTGATGAAGCTCATGGAGGATACCTCTACTTGCTCCGGCCTCGACACACGGCGGAGCGAGAGGTTTGGAGAAAGCGCGCTGTAAAGTATCCCATTTTGCACGACATATCTTGCTTTGCTCGGCGAGCCAAGGTTCTCGCCTATATCTTGTCTCGAAGGCAAAACTCCATGCTCAATATAATCCTTGACCTCATCGATCCAAAGGCGCGAGGGGTTGAATATCCATGACCTCGCATCTGCTGATGATAGAAGGTTCCTCGAGGTATTCCAAAGGGATGTCAGGAGCGAGCGCCGCGTCAGCGTCGGATAACTTGGATAAATAGTCTGCCCTCAAATTCTGAGTGCGTGGTATATAAGAGAGCTCGCAATATCCGAATTGACGACGTAATTTCTGGACCAGGTCAATGTACTGCTGCAGTTTCGAACAATAAATCTTATAACCTCCATTCACTTGATTGACAACCAGTTGTGAGTCGCAAAAGACGTGTATGTTCTCAACTCTCATTGCGAGGGCGAGCTCAAGGCCTGCGATGACTGCCTCATATTCAGCTTGGTTGTTCGGACGTTCCCGGCTCGAGCAAGACGATACCGGCCCCGCAAGCTCCAATTCCACTAGCGCCGTCGAACAAACAAGCGCCAGCGATGCATTTGGGCCTCGTGGGGCGCTTAGGAGCCGGTTTGTCGAGCGAGTTGGTCGAAGGGGAAGTGGGTTGTGTTGTCGAGGGCTCTCGGAAGCTTGCTTCAAGAATGAACTCGGCCAGGGCCTGTGCCTTGATTGCCCTTCGAGGCTCGTACTTGATGTCGAATTCAGTGAGCTCAATTGCCCATTTCTGGAGACGACCGGCGAGGTCTGGCTTATGTAAAACCTGACGCAGCGGACTATCCGATAGTACAATGATCGTATGTGACGAAAAATATGCACGGAGCTTTCTAGCTGCTATAACAAGAGAGTAAGCCAATTTCTCTGCATTAAAATATCGACCTTCTACACAGATCGAGAGCCTTAGAAACATAGTAAATGGGCTTTTGAGCGGGCTTCTCGTGAGTCCCCTTCCTTTATAAGAACATGCGCGATAGCTCTATCTCGAGGCCGCCAAATATAAATAAAGTCGATCGCCATGATAGGACTTACTAAAAGAGGCGGGTGACCGTATTGCTTGAGCTCTTCAAAGGCTTGATGCATTCTCGGTCCATTCAAACCCTTTGCCGCTTTCAAAATTTTATAAAAAGGAAGGCACTGTGCGCCGATTTGAAATGAACCACCCCAGGCGGTTATCCTTCCATTCAACCTCTGAACCTCTTTCCACACGTCGTGGGAGGCGCCATGTCCAGAATGGCTCTGATTTTCTCAGGATTTGCTTCAATGCCGCGCTGTGTGACCATGAAGCCTAAAAATTTTCCAGCTTTGACCCCAAACGTGCATTTGACTGGGTTTAACTTCATGTTGTTTTTTCGCACGTTCGCGAAAGTTTCCCTCAAATCTGCTATGAAGTCGCATCTGCTGGATTTGATGACCATGTCATCTATGTAAGCTTCCATGTTGCGGCCGATTTGAGTGTGGAAGACCCGGTTGACCATCCTCTGAAATGTTGAACCCGCATTCTTCAGGCCAAAGGGCATCATTTTGTAATAATACATGCCACCTCCAGCTCTGAAAGCAGTAAGTTGTCTTTCGTCCCCGGCCATACGGACCTGATGGTATCCAGAATTGGCGTCGACGAAACTGAGGATTTCAAAGCCCGCTCTCCGATCTACCATTCTGTCTATGCGGGGTAGCTCATAGGGATCCTTGGGACAGGCTTTGTTCAAGTCGGTGAAATCTACACACATTCGCCACTTGCCGTTGTGCTTCAAAACCATAACGACGTTGGCTAGCCAAGTAGGATATTGTAGTTCTTCAATGATATCCGCCGCAGCGCTTTGCGATCTCAATTTTTGACCTCTTCCTTTGCGGTTGAAAATTGGCGAGCCCGCTGCTGAATTGGCTTGAAGTGGGGATTCACGTTAAGACGGTGGAGTGCGACCTCAGGGTCGACGCCTCGCATGTCAGTGACCTCCCAAGCAAAGGCCTCCAGGTTTTCTTTTCAAAGACGCTGATCGGTCGGACATATCGGCCTCGCTGAGGTGCGCCCCGACTTTGATCTTTTGGTCGGGGTATCTCTCATTGATGACTACCTCGACGAGCTCCCCCTCTACTTCAATGCTTGGATCATCCCGTGTCTGCAATGTGTCGCATACAATTTCCTTTTGTTGTTTCTTAAGCGGCGGAGGGCTGTTCGTGTCTTGTCCCCGCTCAATATGGGCTTCCAGCGCTCTTTTCTTAGCGCTAGCTTCTAACTCGGCCATGGACTCACTTATCCGGGGTTGAGTCGCTCGGCGAAGACTTGGGCTCTCAGCTGTATCGATTATCACTAGAGCTTCTTCCAACAGATTTATTGAATTCATGATGGGGTTAGTCCCTGCTGGTGCGACGGGAGGTGTAGCATGAGCTTGTCCTAGCACACCTTGGACTTCGGGCTCCCGTGCCCTTTTCAACCCCGCCTTTGATTTTGCCAAGTGGTCAAGATAAGTCTGTGGTCGGCTAATCGCCTGGCCTATCTTGCCATTTTCTGTATAAAATTTGACCCTCTGATGCGGAATGGAAGACACCATCTGAAATTTGCGCATCGCAGGTATGCCCAGGATCATGTGGTAGCGAGCTGGAAGATCGACCACCAGAAATGCTATTTTTTCGATCCGGAAGGGCTCAAAGTCTCCGATCGGACCTCCAGGTCAATCATTCCTTTAACTTTTACCTCATGGTTGGTAAAACCCTCTGGCGAGCCCAGTGCGGTTTCGTGATTGGCCTCGGTGAAATTCAAACCTTTGAGGCGATCAAGATAGATGATGTCTCTGGCGGCACTGTATCCACCAGACTCATTAACCCCGCACTTGCCGATCCCGATTTTGATTATGAGGGGCATCTCCATTGCTCCCGTAACAAAGCTAAGCTCGCTCTTTGTGAAAGTCAAGGCCTCTTCATCAGTCGCAGTTCTAGGCCGCTCACGTCCAAATTCGTTGATCGAGTTGATCTGTTCTTTTATCGCTGTTGTTAGGCGGGCTTTAAATGGATGACATTAAGCTCGCTCTCATCTTTGGCCGCGACGAGTCTCTGGTTGGCACCGCCTGCCAATTTGAATCGATCTAACTTTCCCTCCCGGGCCATTTTGTCTAGGATCCTTATCAGGGAAAAACAATCATCCGTGTTATGGCCGTGATAATTATGAAACTCACAGAATTTGCTTGTGTCCGCTTTACGAACCCTGTCTTCGCTACGATTGTCGCGGGGCTTCTGGATGTGTTCCGAAATTTCGTTCAGGATCGCCGACGGTCGGGCATTCAGCGGAATGTAATCTTTTACGTCGAACTTTTGCGGCCTTTTGAAATCACGGTCGTCCGTTCTTTCGCCGGATTGACGGCCTCCTCCTTTCTTTGGGGATCGGCCTCGAGTACTATTGGACGGGGCCGTGGGATCAGATTGAAGGCCCCGGTTTCTGGCGGGGATGACCTCGACGGTAGTAAACTTCCGGGCCTGCTCCAACATGTCCCTCAAGTTGGTCGGAGCGTGCATCGTTAAGTGTGTCTTAAGTTCGCCGCCCACCAGTCCAGTTAAGAATGCCATCATGACCGTGGGTTCGGGCTCGTCCCGTGTTTGATCGTAAACTTGGACGAATTTCTCGTAATACGACCGGGCGGACTCCCCAGTGTCCTGCTTTATCAAAAACAGATCGGTTGTGGTCTTGCGAGGTCTATGCGCCGTCTTGAATTCTGTCAGGAACTTTGTCCGCATATCCTCCCAGCTGTTAACTGATCTGGCTGGCAATTTGCGAAGCCATGTAGATGCTCTATCTTTCATGCAACCCACCATAGCCACGCACCAGGCCGCGCTATGGTGAGTAGCGAGCATCATTTTGCTCTCGAACGAGGCTATCCATTCGTATGGGTCTGACTTACCCTGATAATCTGTTATGTTGATGTTGGAGACTCGGTGTCGCGGGAGGCTCGCTATAAGCGAGTCTGAAAGTGCATCCATAGCAGCGCTAGGTTCCTTATCCTCTTCTCGTTTATTCTTTTTCATCTCCAGAACCATCAGCCTCAGATCTTCAAATCGCTGGTTGGTCTGGGTTCGAGGTGCGCCCTGAGAGTGGGCGTCGTCCTCGTCACTGCTGAGCCTTTCTGTTTCGGCCCGTGCTCTTCTTCTCAGGATGATGTCCCGGGGATTTTCACTGAGGGGACCCAGTCTCCGTCTGACGTTGCCTCGCGTTCCTTTATCTTCAACCCTCGGTGGTGATGGTAAAGCTCTACGTTTTCCCAGGCGGTCGTGCGCCGATATTCTAATTTGGTCAGATTCACCGTGCCGAGAGGAGGATACGCTTTCCCTCGATGCTCGTGGACGCCGAGCTCGCGTTGTTTCCCCATGTTTGGCCTTTTCCACGGAGGGGCGATGGCGTTAGGTCCGGCGTTCATGCCTCTACGGTTGGGGAGGATCAATTGCTAGCGCTGGCTGGCGGCGGAGATTAAGATCTCGTTGGTCGCTTTCATTTTCGCCAGCGTATTCACCATAACTCTTTATTCTTGCCGAGATCGGCCTCGCTAGAAACCGGTAGGCGGGGGCCTCTTTATCCAGGCCTCGGTGTTAATCTGTCTTGGGCGAGCTCGCCTCTAATCGAGTGTTTTTCTTTCTTAATTCTAAGAACTCGCGGTAATCGACGGTTGTACGGGCGGGGTCGCTCTCATGAGACCTCGTTGGGGCGATCTGCTTTTCTGCCGGGTTGGGTGTGACGGGGTTAGGCGAAGGGTTAGCCATGATGGGAGGTCTGATGCAAGCCTGACAACAAGCTTTCCAAGGTAGCAAGTGGGATTATTGCCTCTGACACAAGCCAACTCTAGTATCCTTTTCAAAAGGTAGTTGATGTGACGTGACGTGACGTGATCTGCTGTCAGATTTTATGTACGCAACATCCGATGAACCTTTTAACCTCCTACAAGCAGTCGATCCCAACACAGATATGCTACAAGTTGATTTTTATGGCGTTCACATCGTCCCGATCAACATGCAAATCGGAAAAACGCTAACCACAGCCGTTTCTTAGCGGTTCATATAAGATTATCCCAATAGTGGTGAATCTTCAAACGCAAGATTGGGATAGTCTACATAAACACATGAGCTATTTTTCAACGGACTGTGAAGACAAAGATAACCGATTTGATGATGATAAACTGGAGTAACAAACACCGTTTATACAAGGGAGACGGAGATCGGTACAAGCCGAGCAACTATGGAGTCCACGAAGGTGTTGAATCCTTTGAAGAAAACGGTTCCCGATACGGAGCCAATTGACGGTCTGTTTCCGTCGGGTAGTTTGAAGGAAGACTTGGGCGTGGGATATCGGCCTCTTCGTGGAGCTCCGATCAATGAGTTTATCGCCGTCGGACGGTGGCGTTTATCGATGTTGGTGATGAGCTCGCGGTGGTAATATGAGAACAATAAATACGAGAGAGAGAGAAAGCGATCTTGATAGAAATAAATGCACAAAAAAGTTGTTCTATATCTTCATTAATGTCATAGTGAGGGTATTTATAGGGAAAGAATAAAGCTGTAAAGACTACTCGTGCTAGCGGCGCCGATGCCCGACAGATGGCAGTTGGCCCCGCGTTCTATCTAAGCTTATGAACTTTCCATTAACTGAGAGTTTCTCATAGGAATGGGCCCGCAGTGCTGCGGGGCGGCCCCCTTATGCTTATGACGATGGCGGGATGGCCAAGAAGTTGGCGACGTCGCGCGCTTATGCTCGGGAAAGAGTTTGACTTATGTCCTCGAGGCACGTTGACCGGGGATAATGGGACCGTGTCGTTCCGTATCATCATTGATCTTTGGCCGGAAGGAAGTTGAGCCACCACTGAGGGTTTGGAAAGGTCGATCTCCGCCAGTATCTGGTTAAGGTCATCCATGGTAAGACAGAAACGCATCCCCGGCCCTTTCCGTCCATTCTCGGTGGACAATTTCTTGGGCTCCTGATAGTGCCTAAGGGCCCCGAGGATTTGAGTGTAGAGGTTGATCGGAGGAGGCGGATATTTGTGTTTGATCACCGAACGGGACTCCTCTATCCTATCGGAGATTGTTGTACTACTAGACATGGATGAGATTTGAGCAAATGCGGTAGAAAGAAGAAGAAAAAGAAAGATAAAGTAGCTTACTTGTTTTTTCTGGGGTTGAAGAAGGAAATGAATGGCAGTAGAAAGCACCGTCTGGACTCCTCCCCCTCTTTATGCGTTTAAGTTTCCAAATGATAAATGATAAGACGTGTTTAGGGGGGTTACCAGCAGTTATAACACCCTAGATATCGCGGGAATCAAGGACGACGTCATTAATGGCAGAAGACGAAACGTTAGTGCGCTCTGACGTCATAATGAACGGCCACGATTGGCTGGGGAGACAGGTGGCATACGAAGCGGTTACACCGTTTCCCGCCCAAAATTTAGTCCAACTCGAAGATGATTTCAAATTGGCAGATCTAACCTCGGACAACGGAAGTCGCCTCTCTTAGGTCTGGGGGGCTTATGACGATACCGGGTTGCGCACCTCGATATGTCATCATCGAGTGGGCTTCATGGGTTAAATATTTGCCAAGGCATAGGAGCCAGATAAGGCATACAAGTCGGGCAGATCGATATCGAGAACAGAGTCCACACCAGCTACGTTGGCCCAATATCTACAGGATAACTTGGGCAAGGGGTAAAGCCCAATTAAGGGTAAATACGACAATAGCTACAAACCGACTCATATTAGGGTTAGGTCATGCATTGTCCTTATAAGTACAACGTTCCAGGAACTACGTAAGGCTTGATTCCTGGAATAATAACAGGATACGTAGGCACTCTAAGAATCCCACTTGTGACTCACCAGAAATATAAAAAAAACCCCTTCTTCGTTCTTGGCATCAGGATTCTTGATTATTCACCAATAACATAAGGAAAAGCCCGGATCTTTAAGGTGACATAATTTGTCATCGTCAAATAACCTCGCTAAATGCATTAACGATAAAAAAATTTGAATCCTTAAAGTCCCCAATTAAACATAAACATAAATTAAACATATTGTGATCGACCCCCTTATTTATTTATGGGGGAATGGTTTAAAAGGACAAATTAAAGGGAGAAAATAGGAATGAGGACACTGAAAATACAAATTTTGGGATATGGACGATTCCACTAATTGTTTCTCCAAATTCATTGTCTAGTACAGTGGAATTGACTTCAAATCCACAATTTCACTGTTCTACTGTTTCGTTGTTTTTGACAAAAATGTCCTCGAAATGACATCGAAAAAATATCAAAATGGATGTCTAAATAAATAGAACGAAAAAAAGAAAAATATGATGAAAGAATTATGATCTTTTGACGTTCAGATCAAAATATATATTCATTTTTGTAATTAAATATGAGAGATTTTTTAAATTATAGTGGAATAACACTTATTTTTTTACCCAATAAAAATTTCATTGTCATGTTTATATATTTTTAGTTTCAAATTGTCATTTTTAACAATAAACATTTTATTTATATTGATTCGTATCGATCTATATTGACTTATAATATAATATATAAAACTAAATATAGTAATTATAAAATATGATAAATTTTCGATCCATATCCTTAAATTTCTAAAGCCGTCCGTGCATCTCCCCTTCAATGTAATATCTTCTTCTCCGCTGATCGTCTTGAAGATATAAAATAATAAATAAATAAATAAGATATAGATAGAGATAGCACAACAGCCAAAAGTCGGGGAAACTGATTTCAATAACGGAACGGAGCGTTTTACGTAGAGGCTGTTATCAATCACCATCCCCAACTGTCATTGCTTCACACTGTTTATACCAAAGAAAAAGTTGACTCCCGTGCCTTCCTGCCTTCCAACTAACACCTTCTTTTTCCTTCTCAATATAAAAAAAAAATAAAATTAAAAACTAACACCCTTTTTCTATTTCTATTTCTATTTCTATTTCTCTCTCTCTATATATATAGAAATATTGAAGGGTGAGTGATCTTGCTCAAAATTGTAATCGGGTAATTAACTGATTCAAGTTAGGAAAATGATATAGAAACAGGTAGAATTTTGTATGAATTTGGACTGAACTCTTTTGAGAGAGCTGTCTACGTATCCAATTCAAGTGTCGAATCGGAATCAAGTCCCCCTCGTAGTTCAGACTTTTCCTTTTATACTTGTAGATCGTGATGATAACTTTCCTCCCATAATGGGGAGTTATTATCGGTTATCTTGGCACTACCAGACGTGGGGCTCTATCCACGTTGTAATCGGTTATGTCCCATGAACTCTGTTTTCTGGCGGTTGCATGACCGTTCTGTCCAGAAACACTAATCTTGATATGCTGGTTTTGCTCAGACCTTCTCTGTTCAGGGGTTGGCGGAGTCCTGCTCCCCCAATCCCGTTGTTAATATCTGATTGTGAAATGGGCCCGGCCCAAGAATAAATAATCCGGCCCAAATGGGCCCATGTATAGTCATATGTCCCCCCAGACTAGGGTGGATCGCTTTAAAGCTGCCCTAGTCTGCAACGTTTGAGCTCCCATCATCAATATAACGCGAAACGAGGCCAACTTGCACCTTCTTATAATGATTGTGGACTGAGTCATCACGTCCCTTCCATTTCCTGTCAAATAACTCCCTTATTTGCAACTCTTTGAATCCTTCATCTGCAATTACAAGTAAGTCTCTGTGTCTACGTTATTTCTTCTATTTCTTTTGAGTTTATTTCTTTCATGAGTCTTAGAATCGACACAACCTCTATTGATTCTATGGAAAGATTGTTTCAATCATCAGAAGAAAATGCAGTTGTGGTAGAAGGTGGAGAAGTGGATTCCTCCACTCATACTCTTTGTCCGGAACCTGTTATAGCTTCTGATAATCCTTTCTCTTTGATTAATTTAGGGGATACCACCACATTTGGAGATAATCCTTTGTGTCTTCTTCCTTTTCATCTTCTTCCTCCTGGAATCTTCACCCCAACCTCTATTGTACATAAATATCCAGACAATCATTCTGCTTTTATTAGTACTCCTAGCAGAGAAATCAAACGATTTGACAAAACAAAAACAATAATGGCCTGCCACGGTGTTGCTAGCAAGATGACGAAGACCGAATTAGCCCATTTATTGAAAACTTATAAGATATCCACTGATCCCTTCGAGGTGGCTCGCCAAGAGCTCATCGAATATCGTACAATCCCTGCGCAGGTTTTTCGCACGACAGTATATCTTGACTCGCTGCGGAATGGCCTTAGGTTTCCTCTGCCCCTGGCTATTTAGAGGTGATGCGACATTATAAGCTGGGTAGCGGGCAAATTCAACCAAACAGTGTTAAGTTTTTGATTGGGTTATGATCTGGTGCCGTCTGAATACTACCCCTTTCTCGGTGAAGTTATTTAGAAACTTTTACCAGTGCAAATTAACACCTAGTAGTGGAGGGTGGTACCATTTCTGTCGTAGATCTGGTAAGTTAAGAAAGATCAATACTATAACTGGTAAGGATAAGACCAAGAAGAAATGGCAAGAACACTTTTTCTTTGTGCGTCATAATACCAACGTGAGCCTTGGTCGATGGAACACCTCTTCCATGAAAGGTAAGCCAGAAGATTTTATAGATGCCACCCTTGCTCAATACCTTGCTGGTAATAAAATCTCCTTAACCTTAGACTTCATAAGCTCTGCCATGATAGATGCTGCTCAGCTACACACCGCAGGTCCTACCGACTATGTGGAGTTCACTAAGGAAGAGTATAGAAAATGTAATGTTTGAAGTTATTTTTACTGTTTGTCACTGAATGTGAATTAACTCTCTTATTTCTGTGTAGTGGCCAACGTGGATGATTTGATTGATGTTGATGTTGATGAGGAAGAAGAAATGGAGCAGATGCCAGAAGATTCTGAGAAGACTTTATCGTCCGCCCCTGAAGGTGGTAAGACTTCTGCTCAGCAATTAGTCGTGGAGATTGATGCTTCTTCTGATGCGGCTGTCCAGAATACTATAGCAGTAGTGGAACCTTCTGATCAGATTCTGCCAAGCACAAATAAAGTCATAAATGTGCTTGAGGAAGAAGATCTTCCCGGCGATCAGTCTGTTGGTCTGAATGATGTGCCTTTGAGGTCTGTTTCTCAAAGAAACAAGAAAAGGCACATGTCGACGTCATCTGGAAGTTCTGGAAGTGACTCCTCTTTTAACTTTGAAGATATGTCTGTTGATGATTTTGCCAGCTCTGTAAGTAGTTTTACTGTTGGGTCCTTTACTTTCTTCTCTGTTCTTTATTTTTTGACTTTCCGCTTTTTTGCTATGTTACCACCTGGGTAAGTCTTTACACAAGAAAGCTTCTGGTATGGCCAAAGAGATTTCCGCTCTGCAACAGAAAGTGGCCAATTTAGAGGAGGAAAATGCCAAAGTGACTAATCTGGAGGAGGCCAACCTCACATTGAGGTCTTCAGAGGCTGCTGCTCGTCAGGAGGTTGAACAATTGAAAATCGACCTTGCGAAAGCTGAAAGTTTATTGTTCACCCAAGACGAACAATTGAAACTCAGAGACCAGCAGCTGAAGAAAATGAATGAGGAGAAGCAACATCATCTGGCCATAACAAAAAAGTTGAAAGCTGACTTTGATGAAACTCTGAGGCAAATGGAAGAAACTTCGGCACAGAATGTCGTTCAAAAAGTCGTCGCAGAGTACAAAGCTTCTCCCCAGACTTATGAAGAGATTAAGATTATCCTTGCTCCGGCTATGCGTAGGGGATACACTCTGGGTGTTAACGAGGCTAAGCCAGTTGATTTGGTGATTAGTAGTCTGCCTAATCACAAATTATACGATAAAGAGGCCGGAGATATCTTCACTAAACGCTACGATGAATATAAGAGTGGAGAAGACATCGTCTGCAAGTACTCCAAGAAGAAACCTGTCCAGTCCTCTGCTCCTCCTTCATCTTGATGTTATATATTTGTCTTGATATTTTGATAATTCAACTTTGATGTTTCTACAACTTTGAATGTTATTTGTATTTGTCTTGTGGGATCTGTGGAAACTTTGTTTTGATGTATATTTGTCCTTTGGTCAGTATGTATGATACTTTGATCAGTAGTCCTTTCAAATTGGCTCTTGTCTTGACATTTTCCTGCTTATAAGTCCTTTATGTCCTTTATTGCGCTGCAAAGAAGCTAGGATATTTATCCTTAGCTTATTTACTTATTAAGCATATTCTTGCTCAGAGTGTTATGCATTGCAACAAACGTTAAACGCATTAATATTCTATTCAGAATAGCCTTGCGCTGTAAGTTTGACAATTAGATTTTATGTGGGCATTTTCGTCCAGAGTGTCCTTGCACTGCAAGCTTGACATATAGAATTGACAATGGGTTTTCTGCCCATAGTGACCTTGCGCTGCAAGTTTGGCACTTATATTTTATGTTGGGTTTTTCTGCCCAGACTGATCTTGCGCTGCAAGTTTGCCATATTGAATTGACAATGGGTCATCTGCCCAGAGTATCCTTGCGCTGCAAGGTTGACAGTTTGATATCAAGTATGATATCCAGATTATAAGATACGGTCGTTGATGTTTGACACTCGACTTACGACCGTATGGATATTATTATAGCGATAGGATTCTATTTACACGATAACCGTTTCATATGAAAGGTAGTAGTCATTGCATTTGACTCTTCCGATGATTAGGGGTCACGGTGTGTTGCTAGACACTATTCCGTGATCGTTAGGCATGAAAGGCATTTTCGTAATTGCACTTTGTGTCTACGGCCAACATATTCAGAAGTCTATCGGGTCACGCATATAAGAACATCTAGCCGGATTAAAATGCGGTTATAGTGATAACCAAATAAGGAAAGTTTTATTTCGACTATAAAGTGTTATAGTTATAAATTAATATGGTAGTATTTATTTATAATGAATAAATTAAATACAAGATATTAATTATGTTGATTAATTAAATATACATATAATGTATATTTCTGTCGAAACTATTTGTGTATATTGATACACATGTATTTTACAAATTAATTAATCATAGCATTATATTAATTAAGAATATTTCGGATGCCAATTTATGGCTATTTGGGGCGCAAATGTTGTGTATTAAGATACACTTGGATTGTGCAATTTAATAAATAATTTTATCATATATTAATATTGGATATTAACAGATTTATGGAAAATAGATTTATGGTAATGAGATAAAGATAATCAATATTATATATTGATAATATCTTGGAAATATTTAATATGAGATATTAAATTAAATGAGATAAATGAATCAAATATATTTTTCATTATTTTATTGGGAAAAGATTTTCTTTCTCCCCAATCTACTAGAAAGCTTCCCCAATTAGATCGGGAGACATAGGGGCGCCACTCACTCTATTTAAGAGAGGGATTGGCTAGCTCGTTTGTATCATCATAATTCCAAGCGACTAATAGTTCTTGTGAAAAATAAGAGAGTTTCTTAGAGAGATTTTGAGAGAGAGAAAAGGTCGGTCTAGCAACCGAGTTTTTCTGGTAGCAATCCATGATGGGATTCTGGCAGGCTGTTCGTATGGACACTGGTAGAGGCCGAACACTTGGGCGGCTCGCTACTACTCTCCGTAGACGGTCAAAGCGTCGATCTTTTAGATCAAGTAAGGTAACCACTGTCTACTAACTTTATATGTTTGATGTTTAAACAAAGTCGATCTTGGGTTAAAAGGAAATAAAATTTTGAATTCCGCTGCGTTCCCGCTTAGATTTCCTAACAAATACGCCTAAGTATACTTTTCATAGGTGGACATACACTAATTCATAGTTGGGAATACACTAATTCATAGGTGGACAGTTGTTTACAAAGTCAAAAAACACACTAACTCAAAGTTGTTATGTGCATATTAATTATGCCTTTATAATGAAATTTAGCATATAAAGTCAGTGAAGCTCACGTTACCATCAACACAGTAACGTCAAATTCATCGACGTTCGAAAAAAGGCAGAAACGTTACCTAAAGTGACGTTGCTTGGAACTTCAGTCTCTTTGATGTTTTGAAGGCAAGAGTAACGTCATCTACACTAACAAAAAAATAGGTTATCCTAGTGGGCCTTTATGACATAAACGTCAGTCCTACTAACGTTGTATCTGCATCAAAACGTCAGTGTGGTCGACGTTTCAAACTCAAACATCCGGTCATCTTCCCCATTCCTCCGATCAGAAAACGGCCGGTTGATCGAAAAATACCAAAAAACCCTCCGATTTCAACCCGATCATTACAATAAACATTACAATGAAACCAACGTTTCGTTCTAGACGGAAAAAAAAATCGAAACCCAACCATTAAAACCTTTGATTTCTATCAAATTACCACCGAAATTCAAATAAAACAAGATACTTACATGATTTGGTCTAAAGTGATGCTTCACTTGCGGTTTTCCGGCGAAATGTTTATCTTTCCGGCATCTTCTCCGACGAAATCACCATCGAAATTCTTAAGGATGTGTTTTGGTTTGTTTCATATGAAAAAATAAGAGAAGTAAGTATTAAAAGGGGTAGGAGAATTTAAAAGGATTAAAGTGTGTTAAAGTATTCAATAAATGTAAGTTTATAAATTTTAAAACATGTTGGATTAAAGTGTACAGCTTTAACTATTTATTAAAATAAAGAGTGCTATTAGTAATTTAGTGGTGTATTGAAGTCAATGAAAATTAATAATAAAAAAGATGCCGATAGAAAAAAAGTTGTGCTGATAGAAATCGTCTACAATTAATGTAACATCATTTCTTATATCCTACTGTAATAAATAAGCGTATAACAAGTAACAATAAAAAATCTTGCTTTTTGGAATAATTTTGCCTCACATAAAATAAAACAAAATATTTTGACAACTGGATCACTCGCTTGAGACGGAGGAAATATCATTCTTCTTATTTTTTTAAGGATTGGTTATATTTAAATGAATAAGTTATAATACTCGGGGCCTGTTTGTTAAGTAAAATAAGTATTTATTCTTGAAAGTTTAAGAGGTAGTTAAGATTAGACGTGTTTGATAATTTTTTTAATACACATAAATAAATTCAGTACATCTGAATCATACTATTTAAATACACATTGAAATTTTCAGCACAACCCAGTCGGCTTAATTGCTGAAAAGAGCGGTTATATTTACTGATAGGGAGGAAAACGTGTAGTATCATGATTTTTTTTTTTTAATGTAAAAACTTTGTTTTCTTTCCTTTTCATATTTATTCCTGTTAACACATTGTCAAGTGCCTTGATTACTCTTGTATTGACTTTACAATGTAGTAATTACTTTTATCTTTCTAATGCATTTACATTTTATTTATATCTAAAACGATTGAAAACTACTTTATTTAATTTTGAGTACCGGTATATATATATATATATATATATATATATATATATATATATATATATATATATATATATATATATATATATATATACCATTTTGTGTTCCTACTGATTGTATTTTTTTATAATACATAAAGACGTTGTAAGGGCAATATCGTAAAATTAGGTATTTTTAGTTTTCAGATAGTTAACGTTATCAAATAATCTAATTGTTTTCAGATTTCGGTTACTTAATATATTCAGATTTCATATTTCAGATTTCAAACTTCAGATTTCAGACTTTAGATTTAATAAACGGCTATATTAAACTAGTAGGAAAACCCGTGCGATGTACGGATGGATGTTAATTCAAAAATCAGAAGGATGAGAAAATGAGTTAGTTGGTACAAAAATTGTGTAATATCAATGATTAGCACGAATGAAATATTTACAATGAAATATAAAAGTGTAGACATGTCAAATTAAAGAGAATGAAAATTAGTGTAGGTTCATGGACAGCGACGTGAAATTGCAGAACAACCATCCCACTAAATAATAGTTCACACCTAGAATAAAAAAGTAAATGAAAATTTGTGAGCATGTGAAAGAGAAATGAACATAAAAAATTTATAAAAAAAAAGATAACGGAGATAAAACGTCTTACATGAGGTGATGTTTTGTTCGCGTTTACGTTTGAAAGCTTGAGTGCATGTATCAAATCAATTTACTTTCAAAACATAAGCTGTTGTAAGCTGTGGCGTTGATGGAGCGTGTACAATATGAATGTATGTGCTCGTAAGCAACGTTTCAAATGATTCTCGAAAGTGCGATGACCATCTTCCTGTAATTGTGAAAAATTTAATAAGTATAGTTCTAAAAAGAAATATTGCAATAAGGAAGAAAGCATGAAGGGGGGACGTTACCTAGTTATTGGATAGTATGTATCGGAGATGTCAGGACAAATTCATCGTGTTGGATAGTATGTATCGGAGAAGCCAGGACAAATTCATCGGAATCTGAATCGGAAGAATGCGAATTAACTATATGGAAGACAATAATCTAATTGTTTTCAGATTTCGGTTACGTAATATATTCAGATTTCATATTTCAGATTTCAAACTTCAGATTTCAGACTTCAGATTTAACAAACGGCTATATTAAACTAGTAGGAAAACCCGTGCGATGCACGGATGGATGTTAATTCAAAAATCAGAAGGATGAGAAAATGAGTTAGTTGGTACAAAAATTGTGTAATAACTGTGATTAGCACAAATGAAATATTTACAATGAAACATAAAAGTATAGACACATGTCAAATTAAAGAGAATGAAAAGTAGTCTAGGTTCATGGATAGCGAAATTGAAATTGCGAACAACCATCCCACTAAGGAATGGTTCACACCTAGAATAAAAAAGTAAATGAAAATTTGTGAGCATGTGAAAGAGAAATGTGCATAATTTTTAAAAAAAAAAATAGATGACGGAGATAAAACGTCTTACGTGAGATGATGTTCTGTTCACGTTTACGTTTGAAAGCCTGAGTGCATGCATCAAACCAATTTACTTTCAAAACATAAGCAACTTTTAGTTGTGTTGTAAGCTGTGACGTTGATGGAGCGTGTACAATATGAATGTATGTGCTCCTAAGCAACGTTTCAAATGATCATCGAAAGTGCGATGACTATCTTCCTGTAATTGTGTAAAATTTAATAAGGATAGTTCTAAAAAGAAATATTGCAATAAGGAAGAAAGCATGAAGGGGAACATTACCTAGCTGTTGGATCGTATGTATCGGAGATGCTAGGACAAATTCATCGTGTTGGATAGTATATATCGGAGATGCCAAGAAAAATTCATCGGAATCTGAATCGGAAGAATGCGAATTAACTATATGGAAGACAATAATCTAATTGTTTTCAGATTTCGATTCAGATTTCAAACTTCAGATTTTAGACTTCACATTTAAGAAACGGCTATATTAAATATAGAAACCAAAAAAGTCGGACATTAAATATTGATATCGAGATTCTTTTTCGACTATGCCGTGAGTTACTAGTGCCACAAAATTAGAGACCAAAAAAGTCGGACATTTAATATTGATATCGAGATTCTTTTTCGACTATGCCGTGAGTTACTACTAGTGCCACGAAATTCATCAACTTTTATACGAGGCTCTGACTAGTTCTTTACTACGATGGAAGAAACTACAGAAGAATATGGTAAAATCTTGGCTGAGTTGCGACAAACTTTCGGTAGCGGAATCACAAGAACAGTTGACTGGAGAAAGACCCAGCTTCGAGCTCTTCTCAAACTTATCCATGAGAATGAAGACAAGATTTTTGATGCGTTAGAACGTGATCTTGGAAAGCATCCCGTGGAAGTTTATCGTGATGAGGTCAGTTCATTAATCCATTGAACGGTTTATGAAATTCACCCGCTAAGTGTTCGTCATATGTTCGCTGAAGGCTGTTCTTTTTTTATTTGATACAGCTTGGAGTTTTGAAGAACTCTGCTACCACCGCATTGAATTCTGTTGAGAAATGGATGGCCCCAAAAAAGGTGAAATTTGTTTTTGTACCAACTTTTTTTGGCCTTGTGTTACTTTTGAGTAATAAAGAAAGATTCTTGTACCAATCAAGCCAAATTGGGTATGTTATTTGAAGAACTTGTTTATTCCTCCATATGAATAAAGTATGGATTATTACTAGCTCACTCTTCAAGTTGTTGTTGTTGTTTTTTTTTTTTTTCAATGTAGGGATTTAACTTTTAAGAGGTGATTTTAGTTCTGGGATTATGATTAAGAATTGGATGGATGAAGAAATTTATCATTTTATCAAACAAAAACGATGCATTTTTTTGGTTCTGCAACCACTGATAAGTTATCCTGTACAGGGTCGATTACCTATGCTTTTGATGCCAGCAAAAGCCCAAGTGTTGCCAGAGCCACTTGGCCTCGTATTGATAATGGGATCCTGGAATTTTCCTTTGTGTAAGTCCTGTTGATTTCTATGTTTTAGATCTGTTACTACTCATAGGTTGGAATCTCCTCTATATCTGACATGGTGGCGTGATAGCCTTTATTGTTACAGTTTCATTTCGGATTTTTGGTAACACAATCTACAATGTTTACTCTAATTTTGCAGCTCTGTCTCTGGATCCTGTTATAGGAGCAATATCAGCAGGAAATACTATTGTCTTAAAACCTTCAGATCTAGCACCAGCATGTTCTTCTCTTCTTGCTGATACGATCCCTCGTTACTTGGATAACACAGCAATCAAAGTCATTTTAGGTGGAATAGACACAGCAGAATCATTACTGCAACAGAAATGGGACAAGATATTCTTTACAGGTTCGGAGGTGTATCAATCGCATTCATTTATACACTCTTGGTTTTATAGCCTTGTGGGCTTTCAAGCCATCTTTCTTTTGGAGAACAGAATATATTCTTGCAATCTGTCCAAATTCTTAGTATTATGTTTCAGATAATTAGGCTTGTTTCTTTACCAGTTTATCATTCTACTACCCTTCATTTTCCCCAGGGAGTCCACGTGTAGGACGAATAGTCTTGTCAGCAGCAGCAAAACACTTGACGCCCGTGACTCTAGAACTAGGAGGGAAATGTCCTGCCATCGTCGATCATCTCTCTAGCTCTGATTTAGAGGTAACCGTTCTATCAAATTTCACAAAAAGAAACAGAATTTCAAAAAATATGGGGCTTGTGATCAGTATTTATAGTCTAGTACCACCTACCTTGAATAAAGTTCTTGTTCTCGTCATCTCAAGAAAGACGAAATTCAAAAGAGGAAGAGAGATGCGCGTTATCCTAATATTTTTTTGCATGGCTTGCCTTTTGAACTGTGGTTTCAAGGTGGCTGTCAAGAGGATAGTTGGTGCGAAATGGGGGCCTTGTAGTGGACAAGCATGCATAGGTATCGATTATGTGCTCGTGGAGCAAAACCTGGCACCTGTTTTGGTATGAAGATCTTATCTTTGTCATGTTCTTATCTTTCTGCTGAGAAAATTATATATCTTCATGATATACATTTTTTGAAACTACTGGGGGAAATACTGTAGGTTGAGTTGTTGAAGAAGTGCATTAAAAAGTTCTATGGCGAATCTCTGAAGAACTTGAGCAATCTTTGTAAGATTGTCAATAAGCACCACTTTGATAGATTACGGGGTCTTCTGGACGATCCTGATGTGACAAAATCCATTGTTTATGGTGGTTCCATAGATGAAGAACATCTGTAAATTTCTTCTTTTGAGCTCTCGAAATGATCTTTATGTACTTCTTAATTATCGCAGTTGTTGTCTAATCTTATGAAGTCATTTTTACAGGATGATTGAACCAACAATCTTGTTGGATCCGCCTCTGGATTCTGCAATCATGACTGAAGAAATTTTTGGCCCTTTTCTTCCTATTATTACTGTAAGAACAAAATGTAGTATCAAAGAATGCCATGTAATTATCATCATTTGATTATTTTGTTGTTCTCTTGTTATATAGTTGAACAAACTCGAGGAAAGCATCGAGTTCATAAACTCGAGAGAAAAACCTCTTGCATTATATGCATTCACCAAGAATGAAACATTGAAGAACAGGCTTTTGATGGAAACATCATCCGGAAGCATCACTTTCAACGACGCCATGATCCAGGTTTCACTCTTTTTGATTTCCCTTTGCTCAAACCCAATCAAAATCTACCATGAACAAAATGCTGATCTTATAAGTTTTTTCCTTTTTTACAGTTTATATGTGATGTATTGCCATTTGGAGGTGTGGGACAGAGCGGTTTTGGACGGTATCATGGGAAATACTCGTTTGATACATTCAGCCATGAAAAAGCTGTATTGCATAGAAGCTTCTACCTTGAACTTGATCCAAGGTATCCACCATGGAATGATTTCAAACTGGAGTTCATTAGGTTGGCCTACGATTTTGATTACGTGGGATTGGGGCTACTTCTACTGGGATTGCGAAAGCCACCTAGACGTGTACGTGGACATGCGGATTGATGATTTGTGGTTCTGCTATTTGTGTTTAAGGTTCTGACTTGTAAACTATAGTTATATATGCTAAAAGTGTTTTACTATTTTTTTTTTTTTTAAAACATTGAAATGATGAACTCGTACAAGTATTGAATAATAAAAGTAAGTTTCTGCTGTGGCATATCTACCAAGATAGAGGGCTCCATAAATGGTAGTCCTAGTATAATTTTAAGGAAAAATTAGGTTATAGTCCACTTTTCTTCCCTTATTTAAGTGTTAATCCACACTCCAAATAAAAGTTGCATTAAGGACATAAAATATTGGACCGGACTAAAATACCCATGTTTATAATAATAATAATAATAATAATAAGAAAATAAAACTGGAAGTTCCTACTTCAGCCGGAGATTTGCCGTCCAAATCGGAAGAGAAGCTCTTTAAAGGATCGGCTATGACTAAGCGCGGAGCTTATGCTGCTGTCTCCTACATGACCTGCGCTAGTATTCATTTCTCAATTCTCTTTTAGTTTTTACTCCCTTTATAAATTCAACTGGTTTCCTAATTTGATCGTTCCAATGGTTGGATTATTGGCCATGGGGATACCATGAGCCTATTCTGCTTGCCCGCCCACCCCTCCCCCCCCACCCCCGCCGGCATGGTTCCTTGAATAGCTTTTTCTTGCTAAATCTTCCATAAATCCATCGGGCAAAAGAGGGAGGCAGACAAAAAAGTGAAGATGAGAGAAAGGCTTTGAAGGAGAAGATGTTGAAGAAAACAAAATTTGGACAATGATAGAAGGTTCTCTTTTGGAAGATGCTCGACAAGAAAATGGTGTAAACTTGGATTTTGATCTATTTTTTGGTGTGCAACTTTTTCGATTACAGAATACAAGAAAATGGTGATGAAGTTATACAAGCCTTCATAAGCCTACTGCAACTCCTACAAAGAAGAAGAAGAAACAAAGGCAAAGCGCGCAGATTATGGAATTCAAAGGCAGCGGCAAAATTGTCGAGTCTAGATACCTTGTTAAAGAAACCTGAGCCTCACGACGGAGGTAATTCACCGAACGAAAACGGTAATAGACATGCCTCTTCGGTTCGGATGATGAAAGAAATATGGAACGATTGTTTAAGGCTTATATGCACGCAAGAGAAAGCCGATTGGCATGGTGGCCTAATGTGATTGAACCCAAGAACAAGAAGAGGCCTAAAAGAAACGATCCTAAAGAAAAGTAGTATCGAAACATGCTCCGAAAGAAGTAAATATGAGTGCTTGAATCGTAGAAGACATTCGATTCATATCAAGGACTTGGGGACATAGACCTTGGAACAAAAAATCGAAAGGAGAGTCATTTTGAGCCTGATCATCGATACTACGTCATCGATACTTCCGATCATCGATACTCACGATCATCGATACTATCGATCTCGTGTGCCTTAATGCAATAGATAGGCCTAGTTCATAGGCTTACTGTGTGCCTTGGTGTGCTGAGGTTTTTGATCTACATTGTATCATCATGTAATATATAGGCCTAGTTCATTGGCTTACTGAACTTGTAATTCATCACCTTGTGAATTCCGGGCATGATAATTTAGTTCTTTGAACTTGAATATCCTTCTTATAATTTGGCTGATAGTTCAGACTGTTTCAGACTTGTATTGTTCTTCTATGTATTACCTTTTAGTCTGATGTACCTATTGTACTAAATCTATAGTTGTTGTATTGATCTTCTATGTATTCTCCTCCCCCACATGCAATGCATCCTCACCCTCCCGACAGCTATTTCACCACTATGCACAATTTGCTCAATATCTTGAAATCAGTTAAGAGTTTTGTAAAACCCTTTTAGAGTTATATACTGGACACTCCACATTTTGATAGGCATGGACATCTTTTTGTGTGGGAATCTGAGATGTGTTAGCATCCTCTGTTTTTCTTTTATTTTGAGTCAATGCTTGTGAGAAAGGAATGAGGTTGTTCTTATCACTTGCCATCTTCAAAAGCTATTAAATGAACAAGAAATCATCTTCTAAAGCTAGGTACTCACTCTTAATCTATCTTTGATTTCTTGTTACGATTCATGCACGCTTATATGATTGATAAACGAATCAAGCTGAGCTTAAAATTGATGAACTAAGATGCTTTGTGATTGGGCTGTTACTGTGATATTATTACTGTGATACCGTTATTGTTGTTATACTGATAATGTGATACTATTACTGTGATACTGATACTGTTATTGTGTTATGGTGCTGAGGTCGACGCAACACTACTGTTATACTCTTTGAAGGGTTTGTTTTATGCTTGAGGAAATGGAATCGAAAGAAAACTGGTCATTGCTGAGAGAAAAATCTTGGATACAGTTCAGATGGACTCTGTAATCGTCGGTTTGAAGCCAAAGTGTTTGATTATCGATGAAATATATGGTGGTCTTGGAGAGGGCAAGGGTGATATATACATCAAGCAAAACATAAGACTTAAATATGCTTATTGTTTGGAACATACTAAGAGTTGTCTTATTGTTTGGAAAGCCTGATCATCGATCTCGCGATCTGACATCATTGATCTTGATCGGGTGATCTGTGTGCCTTAATACAATAGATAGGCCTAGTTCAAAGGCTTACTATGTGCCTTGGCGTGCTGAAGTTTTTGATCTACATTGTATCATCATGTAATAGATAAGCCTAGTTCATAGGCTTACTGAACTTGTAATTCAAAGACACCTTGTGAATTCGGGCATGATAATTTAGTTCTTTGAACTAGAATATCCTTCTTATAATTTGGCTGATAGTTCAGACTGTTTCAGACTTGTATTGATCTTCTATGTATTACCATTTAGTCTGATGTACCTATTGTACTAAACTATAGTCTGTTGTACTGATCTTCTATGTATTACCTTTTAGTCTGATGTACTTTTTAGGCTTAATTCAAGTGATTAACTACTGAACCTGCATGTTATAAACACCACACCTTAATCAAGTTATCTGTTAATGATTCTATCTCTTCTAAATTGTATCATATAAACCAATTTAACACGGTGTGTTAGTGTATCTGGATTTTGCATTTGGAGAATGATCTTTATCTCTGGATAAAGACCTTACAGCAAATTCATGTGATTAAATATCTTTGATGATGGTAAATAGAGACTAAACAAGCAGAAATCCTTTTTTTCATTATTTTTCATGTTGTTAACTATTGTACATATTGTACTAAATCTATAGTTTGTTGTACTTGCTATTAATCTGCTGAGTTTGTTAAAAGTCTGGTGGAATGTTCTCCTGCATATTCTTGTATAATATGATACTGATACTGATACTACTGATACTGATACTAATACTACTGATACATCGACGTCGACATCATGTTAGTGTAAATCTTTGCGATTAAATTCACTTTTTCAAATACTACGTCGAAAAGGTATCAAACGCGGTCTCAAAATGAAGATAAAAAAAAATATATGAGCTTTGGTGAAACAATTTTGATGATCGGTGTTCTAAATCAAAAGTTACGGTCGTTTATAAGAAAATGCGCTACGGTTAATAAAAATATTTTTTCGTCTTTCAAAATATACGTCGGAAGGGTATCGTATTTGGGCTCAAATTGAAGAGCAAAAAAAAAACATGAATTTTGGTGAAAAAATTTCGATGATCGGAGTTGTAAATCAAAAGTTACGAGTGTTTGAAAAAAAAAAAAAAAAAAAACATATAAAGAGCTACAGTAAATATATCATATATGCAAATAATACCAGTGAAGCTACTCGCGCGTCTCATAAAGGGGTAATTTTGTCCGTATGAAATTGTTTGTCCTTTTTACAACTAAAAAAATATGTGTGTCCTAT
The DNA here is from genome assembly GCA_026214975.1 of Gentiana macrophylla. Lineage (NCBI taxonomy): Eukaryota > Viridiplantae > Streptophyta > Magnoliopsida > Gentianales > Gentianaceae > Gentiana > Gentiana macrophylla. Next base: position 103,426,402 of record CM047812.1, on the reverse strand, counting down.
TTATTCATTTTGTGCCAAAAAAAGGACTTTTGCTCTTTATCTCTAATTTTAATCAAATGCGGTGCAGAAGAATATCATCATGTAAAATACTAGACGATAACAACTCATATTTATTACTCGTGGGACGTGCAGCTGAAACCAGATCTTGATTTTTTTTTTTCTTTTCAAAAATATCTTTATAAATAAACGTTTCTAACCGAAGATTATTTTGAACGAAGAACCGCTTTCGAATGAAAAACACTAGCCGGGGGGTCTCGCCTCCACACTCTGTAGGTCATCTTGTTTCTTCAAGGATTATCATATCTCCCAAAAGCTTAAGCTGACGGGGATGTAAATAATTAACATTTTATATATTCAACACGACCCCTCAAGTGTGAGGAACCATATCTGGCTCTGATACCATGTTGAATTATCATCTCTCCTAAAAGCTTAACCTGATGGGGAGGCAAATTGGGATAGCTATCTGTCATACTTTGCTTAGACCAATAACAATCTCGAAGCACATGCAAAATGGTTTTCGTCAGCCATATTACAAATCTTGCAGCAAGAATCTCGAGATATGTATGTCAAAGAGGGTTCTACCAACTAAAAGAGGCCGATGGTGGAGCTTCCACAAAAAAGAAGTTACCTCTGGGAAGCCCTTTCAGACTCCATATTTTTCTAATAAAATGTTTTTCATATCGTCAACTGACGATACAGGGTTTCACTCCCTCCACGTGTCGTCTATCGGTTGGTCATCACATTATGAATTAACTCCAAGGCATTTGTATCGACATCCATATTTGGTGCACCGACTATCAACATCGAGCAGTGTGAGACGACAAGTCCATAAAGACAGAGTCCACACCAGCTAGCAGTGTAGGACAACGAGTCTAGAGTCGATCACCGCAGGTCGGAAGTATCGACATCGAGGACAGGGTCCGCACCAGCTGTCCAGGCCCATTAACAGTGATGGCTTGGGCAAGGGTTAAGACCCATTAAAGGGTAAAGATGACAATAACATAAGCCGACTTAACCTTAGGGTTTAGGCAAGTATTGTCATTATAAATACCCCATTCCAGGAACTACGTAAGGCTTGATTCCTGGAACCTAACAGGATACGTAGGCAATCTAAGATACAGTCTTAGACTCAGCCGCAAATACAAAAATCCCCACCGCACTCTTTTAGGCATTAGGGTTCTTGGGTGTTCTTCATTAGATTCATATTAGGGCCCGCATTATTCAAGGTGACATAATTTGTCATCGTCATTGGCGCTAGAAGGAGGGCCTTCTATTGATTAAATACGCAAGAACACGATGCCTCCCAGAAAAGCTGCATCCAAAGCTGCAGATCAAGGCTCATAGCTTAATGAGCCGTTCGATCCCGATACGCAAGGAGAAAAAGATCCAGCCTTGGATCTCGTTCAGCAAGATCCTCAGCAGAAGCATGGAGGAAAAGATCCAGTCTTGGATCCCCTCCAGGAAAACCCCCAGCAAGAAAAGCAAGGTCTTGCTCCAGAATATCGAGCGCTTGTGGATCAATTAGCAGGGGCGGACCTGGAGGTAATGTCCAGGATTATAGCAGAGGCAGTTACGGCACAAAGACAAGCAGCCGCAGGCCAGAAAGACGCCACGGCAGAAGGCGGTCGGAAAGATGTTGGAGACAAGCCCAAGCAGACTCCTAGAGACGAAGTCAGTGCGTCCTCTAGCTCGGTCGAGAGAAAGAGGCGTGAGATCCATCAAAAACACCAGAAAATGGACGAAGACAGCGTCAGGGGGGAACTGGATGTTATTCTGGGGAAGAATCAGGTTTCGCTATGGTTAAAGTCTCCCTTCACGAAGGAGATCGAGAGCTTTCCTAAACCCAAGGGGTTTAAGATACCGAAGATAAAGCCATACGATGGTACCACCGACCCAGAGGACCATCTTCACAGGTATCTATCTCAGATGAGGTTAGATGGAGCACCCGACGCAATGCGATGTCGGGCGTTCGAGACGCTACTCGTAGGTCGAGCAAGAGAATGGTTTACGAAGCTACGGCCCGGGTCGATATCTAGTTTTGCCATGCTCGCTCGCAAGTTTCGGGATGCGTTCATAGTGAACAAGAAGTTTCATTTAAGTGCCACGCACCTCATGAACGTGAGGCAGCAAAAGGATGAAATTGTAATAGAATATTTGAAGAGGTTTAATCTTGAGGCCATGCAGGTCAAGGATGCAGATGACCGACTTCTGATCACGTCATTCGTGGGGGGGCTGCGTAATACGAAGTTATACATGAAGTTGAGCAGAGACGTCCCTCACACCATGGACGAATGTGTCAATGTGGTGCACCGATTCTGTCAAGGGGAAGAGGTAGTGCGAAGGCACACCCAATCCAACTGGATGGATTCCAAGAAGGACAATCGAGGTCCGAACCGGAACCAATCCAAAAGACAGGATGTCGAGAAGCCGTCCGTCTGGGACCGTATCGAAACACCCGCCTCGGATCGTGGGGGCAAGAAGGGACCCACGCGTGATAAGGATTTTATTCCGCTTAATCGATCTCGAGCCGAGGTGTTATCGATCATGCTCTCAAAGAACTTGGCGAGGAAACCGCCACCGTTGAAGAAACCTCGAGAAAAGAGGAATGCAAGCAAGTACTGTGACTTTCATGAAGACATAGGTCATACAACGGAGGATTGTATCGACTTGAAAAAAGACATTGACGTCTGCATCCAGGAAGGGAAGCTAGACGAAGTTGTTGACAGATCTCGCTATGATGGGCCCAGGAGGGCATGGAGAATTTAAAAGGAAAAATTTCGATCAAGATAGGGGTCGAGGTTGAGACGCTCAAGACGGAGAGATCGATCACCTTAGAGGAATCGATCTCCGTGTCGGGATGGAAATAACGAGACAACTTTGGTCGAGACAGATACGAAGATAATCGACCGATTAATTATGTTAATACGATCTTGATCCCGGGAGAGTGACAAAGACCAAACCAATGAAGAGCCGACTAGTAGCTCGAGAGGCGCAAGCGGCTTCATTTACTGACAGTCGTCGGTGCGGCCCTCGCGATGATATCCCAAAGTCTAGGAGTCATAGCGAAGGGTTAGTTATCGAGGCCGTGATTAGCCGAGCCCGTGTATCGAGAGTCTGTATCGATAACGGGAGTGCAGTGAACATCTTATACTACTCGGAGTTTCAGGCGATGAAGTTGAAAGAGAAAGACTTAGCTCTTATAGCATCTCCTCTGTTCGGATTCACGGAGCAGGCAGTTCATCCTATGGGATCGATAAAGACTACTCACCACAGTCGGAGATGGGGAGAAGGGAAGGACCCTCGAGCTGAGTTATGTGGTGGTCAAAGCTCCATCTGCTTATAACGTTATTCTAGGGCGACTGCGCGCTCTTCGACCATGAGCTATCATTTCAACATTCCACAACAAAGATGAAATTCCCAACCAGAACGGTTCCCACGAGGTAAAGGGGGATGTTGAAGCCGCACGGAGTTGTAACTCCGTTGTTATGAATGGAAAGATGGCAGTCCAACAAGTCTTAGTTGAGGAACTGATTCCAGAGGAAGAAGAGGAAAAGAACTGGGTCTCCAGTGATGCAGTTGAGAATGTCCGACTCTGGGAAGGAGAGGACGATCAGTGCCCATCGAAAGAAAAGCATGTTGGGATTTGGATCCCATCGAAAGAAAAGCAGTTGCCCATCGAGTTCAGAGATGTCTTTGCTTGGAAGGCTACCGACATGCCAGGGCTATGTACAGATATCGCAGTTCACAAGCTTGAAATTGACCAGGCTAAGAAGCCAGTCAAGCAGAAGAAGAGAAATTTTGCGTCTGATCGACATGAGGCCATAGAGTTGGAAGTCGGAAAGCTACTAGCAGCCCAGATAGTGAGAGAGGTGTTCTATCCAGAGTGGCTAGCTAACCCGGTATTGGTCAAGAAGCCCGATGGCAGTTGGCGCATGTGTGTGGACTTCACTGACTTAAACAAAGCATGCCCAAAAGACTCATACCCGTTGCCAAAAATCGACAGGTTGGTAGATTCCACCATCGATTTTGAAGTGTTTGGTTTTTTAGACGCGTATAAGGGATACCACCAGATTCTAATGACCCTCGAGACGCAGAAAAAACAGCGTTTATCACGAAATTCGGCACCTTCTGTTATGTAACCATGCCATTTGGACTGAAGAATGCTGGGGCAACATACCAGAGGGCAGTCAATAAGATCTTTGCAAAGCAAATTGGTAGATGCATGGAGGTGTATGTAGATGACTTGCTCATCAAGAGTCGATCTATGAAACAATATTTGGTCGACACTCGAGAGGTTTTTGAAGTATTGAGGGAAACACAGATGAGATTAAACCCGAAGAAGTGCACCTTTGGGGTTAGGTCGGGTAAGTTCTTGGGATACATGATTTCGAAGGACGGGATTCGAGCAAACCCGGACAAGATCGACACTTTGAAGAATATGCCCGCACCTCGAAATACAAAGGAGGTACAAAGGCTCACTGGTCGGATGGCGGCCCTCAACAGATTCTTATCGAGATCCGCACAGCGTGCACTACCATTTTTCAAGATTCTCCGCAAGGCCAGTCCTTTTCATTGGGATGATGAATGCCAGACAGCCTTTGAGGAGTTGAAGACTTATCTATCAGAGTTACCTACTCTTACTTCACCTCGAGAAGGGGAAAGGTTGTTACTTTATTTGGCAGTATGCGAGGAGGCAGTGAGTGCGGTTCTAGTTCAAGATGGGGTACATGGCCAGGTGCCAATCTACTTTGTCAGCAAAGCATTACATGGCCCCGAGGTCCGGTACTCACCAGCCGAGAAGTTAGCATTATGTCTTGTTCATGCCTCGAGGAAGTTGAGGCCTTACTTCCAAGCTCATCCTATTGTGGTGGTCACTGACCAACCACTAAAACAGATTTTGGCAAAGCCTGACACCTCAGGTCGGTTGGCGAAGTGGGTGGTAGAAATGGCCCAGTACGACATCGAGTTCGTCCCTCGAACTGCGATAAAAGCACAGGCCTTGGCAGATTTTTTAGCTGAAGGAATTTCCATCCAGCTCGATCAAGAGAAGCAAAGTCCAGAGGAAAAATGGACTCTCCAAGTCGATGGAGCATCGAGCAAGGAAGGGGCAGGAGCAGGGCTCCTTCTAGTAAGCCCAAATACGCCCTTCGATTCGATTTTAAAGCAACAAACAACGAGGCCGAGTATGAAGCTATGATAACTGGTCTGAAACTTTCTCTGAAGCTAGGTGTCGAAGATCTGTTGGTGTACAACGACTCGCAATTGGTGGTAAATCACGTGAAAGGGGAGTATGAGGCTAAGGAAGAAACCATGAAGAATTACTTAGCAGTGGTCCAAAGCCTCATACCTAAATTCAAAACAGTTCAATTCGAGCAAGTTCCCCGAAGTCAGAACAAAAGAGCTGATGCACTCTCTAAGCTTGCATCGAACTTCGTGTCGAGTAAGAAGGTTCTAGTCGAGTTATTGACCGATAGGAGTTACATCGAGACGGAGGCCCAGCCGATCACTCAGCAGGCCACATGGATGGACTCGATCGCTCTTTACCTCAAAGACGGAATTCTACCATCCGACAAGGTACAATCTAGGAAAATTCGACCCCAATCAGCTCGATACGCATTCTTCGACGACATCCTTTATCGAAAATCCTTCGTAAGCCCATGGTTGAGGTGTGTTTCCGAGACGGAAGGCGAATATCTCTTAGAAGAAATTCATAGAGGAGCCTGTGGGAATCACTGTGGGGCCAGGATGCTGGCTCGAAAATGTAAGTTAGCTGGTTAGTTCTGGCCGTCGATGCAACGAGATGCGAATAATCTTGTCCAGAAATGTAACTCTTGTCAGATTCATGATAATGTCTCTCATCAACAAGCGCAAGACATGAATGTCATCTCGTCAGCATAGTCTTTCGATCAGTGGGGAGTCGATATTGTTGGGCCTCTACCCCGAGCCCCGGGAAATCTCAAATATGTAGTCGTTGCTGTGGACTACTTTACGAAATGGGTAGAAGCTAAGGCTTTACCCGACATCCGAGCTGCAACCATCAAAAAAATTTTGTGGGTCGACATTCTATGCAGGTACGGCATTCCAAAGGCTCTGATTTCGGATAACGGTACCCAGTTCGAAGATCGAAAAGTTAGAGAGTGGTGCAGTGGATATCATATCGATCAGCGATTCACCTCGGTAGCTCACCCACAGGCAAATGGTCAAGTCGAACAAACTAATCGACAGATCAAGCTGGGTTTAAAAAAGAGACTAGAGGCAGAAGGTCGAGATTGGGCAATACAACTCCCGAGCATCCTATGGTCGATAGACGACTCTAATTCATCAACAGGAGAAACTCCTTTCTCTCTAGTATATGGGTGCGAGGCAGTGATACCCGCTGAGATCGGTGTTCCCTCTCCTCGAGTTCTGGCTTACAATGTTGAGACAAATGATCCCGAACTCCGACAGGAAAAGGATAATGTCGAGGAGCGAAGAGAGATAGCCTCAGCCAGAATGGAAAGGTATAAGTAGAAGATTTCTCATTACTACAACTCGAGGGTCAGACACAGATACTTCAAAGTCGGAGATCTGGTTCTAAGGAAGAACGAAGCGAGTCGGCAGGAAGCGGTCGGAAAATTGACCCCGAATTGGGAAGGTCCATATCAGATCCTGAAGGTTCACCCCAAAGGGTCATATCAACTTGGGCGAGCAGATGGAACCACGGTTCCTCGACATTGGCACGCCAACAATCTGAGGAAATATTATGTTTGAGATAAGCTTTGATGAACTTGTTTACTTTTCAGTTTTAAGTCTTGTAATAAGTCCATGGGACAATTTTATGAGTATTCTAATAAACTTGTGTTTTCTCGAGATGTTTTTTGTGTTTGTTAGGATTTATAGCCGAAACAGTACAAGTCCAATGTGATAGAAAATGTTAAAGGCAAAACAATCGACAACGAGTAGAGAAGTCCGCAGGTCGGACATCTCGATAAAGCCAAAAGCAAAGTTAGCCTAAAGGGCAACGAATGCAAAGGCATAGAGACGGTTCGCAGGGTCGGGCCTGTTAGGAAATCTACGCGGGAACGCAGCGGAATTTAAAATTTTATTTCCTTTTAACCAGGATCGACTTCGTTTAAGCAATAAACAAACGAGTTAGTAGACGGTGGTTACCTTGGTTGATTTAAAAGATCGACGCTTTGACCGTCTAAGGAGAGTAGTTCTGCATGGAGCCGCCCAAGTGTTCGGCCTCTACCGCTAGTCCACACGAACAGCCCACCGGAATCCCATCATGGATTGCTATTGGAAAACTCCGGTTGCTAGACCGGCCTTTTTCCCCTCTCTCCAACTCTCTATAGGATGCTCTCTAATTTTACACAAGAACTATTAGTTCTTGGAATTGTGTTGTACAAAAGAGCTTGACACCCACCTCTTATTTATAGTGTAGGTGGCGCCATCTTCTAGAGTGGAGGAGAAGAAAATATTTTCCCAATAAAATAAGGAAAATATAATTGATTGATTTATCTCATTTATTATAATATCTCATATTAAATAAATCTAGGATATTGTCAATATCTTATATTGAATATTCCCAAGATATTGTCAATATCTAATATTGACTATCTTTATTTTATTAATATAAATCAATTTACACATGTGTATATATCACATATATATTACACATATAAAAAATCTATTAATATATATTCCACAAATATGCGCATGCATCACCAACATGCACACACGCACACAAGTTGGATATATATATATATATATATATATATATATATATATATATATATATATATATATATATATATATATATTTGGTAATACTATTAATTAAATTGTACAATCCAAATGTATCTTATACACATTAAATGTGGCGCCCCTTTGACCAACAAATTGACTTCCGGAATATTCTTTAATTAATATAATTAATATCTTGTATTTTATTCATTCATAATAAATAAATACCACCATGTTAATTTACCACTATAACCTTTATAGTCTCGAGATAAACTTTCCTTATTTGGTTATCATCTATAACCACATTTTAATCCGGCTAGATGTTCATATGTGTGTGACCCGATAGGCTTCCGAATATGTTGGCCGTAGACACAAAGTGCAAATTACAAAAATGCCCTTCATACCTAACGATCACGGGATAGCGTCTAGCAACACACCGTGACCCCCAATCATCGGAAGAGTCAAATGCAATGACTACTACCTTTCATGTGAAACAGTTACCGTGTAACTTACAATCCTATCGCAGTAATAATATCCATACGGTCGTTAGTCGAGTGTCAAAACATCAACGACCGTATCTTATAATCTGGATATCAAGCTCTCTCGAAGTAACACATTTACTCCCACTTTGCAAAGATTCACGAGAGTTCGAAATTCCTTATAAGAAGGCCATTTCGGATATTCGATCCCAATCATAGGATACGCGATTCCCGGACGACCAATCATGTATACTCCGCGATGCTTCAAAGATCATACCCAATCACTACCGCATGATCGCCCCGTGGCTAGGGGAAACCTCAATAGTGTCAAAGCATGACAATCCACACCGTGATGCCATGAAGACTCCGGTCCAAAGGATAATTACACAACCGCCACATAGTGTGACACTTATCCGTGTAAGTGGGTCAGTCTAACGTACGCATTCTCTAATACACGTCCACGACTACAGTCCAAGTGTCTCTACACTTTGATAGACGAGATCTATCCCTGCCTTAAAGACAGAAGACATCTAATACGTGCTAGCCTGTTCATACTATCAATGCCCTGTTTAATAGTACATCGCCTGAGACATTTAAGTATCAAACTTATTAAAGTGATTAGAGATCTCATCAACCATAATCGCCTATCATGGTTTCTCTATCACAGTTTAATACTAAGGACGTTATCACATAACAATTCATAATTGGTTCTTTAAAAGAACATATATATGACAACATAAAAGCCATTTTATATATGTATAAACATAAAGAAATAGTAGAAATGATCCGACCCGGTCGGATCCGATCCAACCCGATTGTGTTTAGGACACTATTTCAACAGGGCCAAGGGTCCAAGCTAAAAGCCGAACGATCCCAAGAGGCGAACGAGGCTAAAGTAAAGGACGGTTCGCATGGTCGGGCCAAATGTCCCAGTCGAAAGCCAAATGAGCCTGAAAGGCGAAAAAGGCCTGGACAAAGGACGGTTCGCATAGTCGGGCCACCTGTCCCAGTCGAAAGTCGAACAAGCCTAAGAGGCGAAAAAGACCGAGACAAAGGACGGTTCGCATAGTCGGGCCACCTGTCCCAACCGAGAGCCAAACGAGCCCAAAGGGCGAAAAAGGCCAAGGTCAGGGGACAGTTCACACAGTCGAATTAAAAACGCTCAGTCGGAGGTCGAATAAGCCTAGGGGGCAAAAAGACTAAGGCAAGCAGGTCGATTGTAGTCAAACTCATTAGTGCAATAAGAACCTTGGCACTTGGGGGGGCAGTACAACATCGATAAAATAAATAGCGAACAGAGCCAAAGGCTCGACAAGCGAAATACGAGCAGAGCCAAAGGCTCGACAAGAAGAAGACTATATAACATCGAGACAAGCAAAACAACAAGAAAAGGAAAGAAAATCAAATTGCAATATCAAAGCAAAACTCAAAACAAAGTCATTACAAGATAAGGCCAGGTCAAAAAGACCCACCAAAGTCGATTCCAAATAACATCATTACAAAATTTCAAGTTCAGATTACAAATCAACAAAAGAAAGATTTGAATGGACAACAATCAAGGGTTGGCTTCAGGAGTCGGGTCAGGATTGGCAGAGGTCGGATCTGTTAGGTGTAGTGCCCGAAAGACAATTTGTGTAATTGTTTTTAATAATGAATGACAGAATTTATCTCACCTTATTACTTGCTTTGTGTTTGTAAATTAATACACTGCTGCAAACCCTAAGTATATCTGTATATAACCACTTAACTCAGTGTATGGATTACACGTGAGGATTGAGTTAGCGGTGATATACTTAAACTGTTAGTCCGTGGTGAACTTAATCGAGTTTAAGGTCTCTTGATTAAAACACCAATAATGCGCCTGAACACCTTAGGGTGTGATAGTCTTATCCGGACTGCCGGTGTAGAGTACCTACGTGGGGCATTTATATATGATGGCATTCATATAGATCGGACCGATTTAATCTGAATTTCTCGGTATAATTCCGTAATCGAGGAATCTTATTAAATCATTAGATGATCATATATGGATCAACCTTAATCTGAGGTGATCACGAGGTGCCGCTTGTCCCGGGGTAGTGTTTGATGTGTTAGTTACGGTTCACTTAAATAATGTGTTCCAAGCCACTTCTCATTGGCACTATCTCCAGATGAGTGAGTAGTTCTGATTTTCACAGACATGGAATCCATTCCTTCCTGCGGGAAGTAGAGAGACAGTCCCCCTATTTGTTAGCCCTAAGAAAGTGATCGATCGGCCGAGTTCATATTTAGACTAATTAGCTACTAGTCAGATATGTGAACTAATTGATCACTAGGGGGTTGATGGTAAATAAGGATAAGATATTCTGAGTCGGGTTCACGGAGACTTCCCACTCAGAATGGACAGTCTATGGAGGGTTAATCCGTATGTAGTGATTATATCAATGGACGCTTATTCACTCTATGGGTTGAGTATAAGTATACATCTATAATCGGTAGAGTTCGATTTTGGGTTTATGGTGGCGTAATACCGAATTAATAATTAATGTGCTTATTCTCGTTCGATGAATAATTAATTATTGAGCTACTGTTATAGGTCCATGGTCCCCGATGTGGCTTCGTAATTCGGACAAATAATCTTGTTATTTGGGCCTCATGATAATTAATTGGTTGAAATAATTAATTGATATGCTTGGATATTATTTAGTTGGCTAGATATTATTATACACATAAAAGACATTTTATGTGGGCTTAATTAACCTAAAAGTGGCGCCTCCTCCTTTATTAATTATCACAAGAATTATTTTTTATGATGTGGAAAATAAAAGATATTCTTGTTATATGATTGGTTGGATGACTTGTTATTTGATTTCCTATTGGTCAATACATGTCACAATTAGTCATTAAGGAAAATATCTTTTTATTTTGTTTAATTAATTATTTATTTAATTAATTAAAACTTGGAGGCCAAGGATTTACTCTCCTATAAAAGGAGAGTTATTCCAAGGGTAATTGACAAGTGTGAATTTCGACTACCACCACTAAAAGGAGAGAAATAATTAGTTTTCTCATCTAGGGTTTTGTAGAAGAAAAACTCTAAGTTTTTCTTGAGTGTTGCATATCAAGGAGGCTTGAGTATCAAGAAGGGTGTCCACCAACCGCCGTTTGGAGAACACATCGGAAGATCAAGGCATCTCTCCCGATATTGGTAACTTAATTTTAACCCCCTTGTAGTTTATTTAAGTCCTTTAATTATGCGTTATGTTATATGAATCGTGATCCGTCCGCTGCGAATAGATCTAACTTTGTAAGATCTAAGAACCTGCATCCTTCATGTGGTATCGGAGCAAGGTTCCACGATTTATATAGTCATAATCGTAATTAAACGATTTAAAGGAGTGGAATTGCATGTAGGTGATATTTTACTTATTATTATGCATTAATAATTTTTAAATTGCTATGGTTGAAGAGATGGATTGGGGTTGGCACCGTTTTCCCGTTAGATCTATTGTAAACTCATATAAACGATGAAAATTCGTTCATATGAGTATAGGAAATTATGTAATTTATGTATTATTGCAATTTTAATTTCCAGAAAATAGATCTGTACATTAGCTGTTTAGTCTTTTCGTTTTTTCCGTTGTTTGAGCCGTTAAAACGAAGATCCCTCCGGTCATAATCAATATTGGAAGTTGATGAACAATCCCACAAATTTTGGTGTCGATCAGAGTCCGTTTGGGTTTCCGTTCGTTGCTGCGAAGTGGCTGCTGTAACAGAAAAACGCAGGATTCACAGAAACCCTAACTGTAACTTCTTCGATTTTCTGGGAACAATTGGACCGTTCAAATTAAAATCCGACCGATCAGATCGATAATCATGGAGTTTTGGACGTGAGATAAAATTTTCAGGACGATCGGGATTCATCTTCATCCCCGATCGATCTCGGGAAGTATATGATGCGCTGCTGTGAGAGTCTGTTTCAGCAGCAAGTTGGGCGGCTCACTGAGGAAGATTGACAAGTCAAAGCTCCGATCCGACCGTCCATCTTGAAGTCCGAAGAATGAATATCAGATCTGGAAATTTTCATCCCGATCCAAGTTCGTTTGATATGCCGATCGTCGAAGATTCCTAACAGCTGCAGATTAGGGTTTTAATTTATTTTCGAATAGATTAGTTACGAAGTGCCAACGGTCCATCTCGGTGTTTATTTTCCGCACTAGTATACATGTGTAGATTGTATGAGTAGAACCGAAAATTGCCATGACATGCATCATATCATGAATTCCACTCCATATGCATACATGTAGAAATTAATTCGAGGAATTAGTTAGGCATGTATAAAACACACGATTAGTTTTAATTAATTGTTTGATATTAATTAGAAACTAATTAGGGTAAAAACCGAGGAACACGGGTTTTTCAATCGTCGAGGTTGGGTGATGGATTCTCGGTGAATCCCACTCTGCGAAAGCATAAGGAGTAAAATCCGAAACCTCGTGGTTAAGGTGTTGGATTCTTGGTGAATTCCACCTTACCTAAGACGCGAGATTACGTTTTTGTTCCGTAGTGTCTACGTGAAAGTTTGATGTTTAAGGATTGGATAATCACGGGCAAACAGTTTGAAAGTGGTTTAACCACGGTTGGGTGGTCAACGGTAGCTACGGCTCAATCGACTTCACCCTCCACGTGTGGCGTTGCACGGGTGCAGCAATCTTGAGCCATCCGAAGAGCCACTACGGCTCAACGGACCTCTCCTAGCCTTGACCCGTCCGACGGCCACATATGTTCTAACGAATAGGTCGGGTGGGCTAGCCCACATAACCGACAACATTCGGGCCTATGATTTATTGTTCCTTAATGTAACATCAAGTCCAAAAACGTGATCAGTAAACCCACCACTTTTTCAAAATATTGAGTAGGAGCGGGAGAGGCGACAGCCGACCCCACGGCCTCTACTGTTGACACAAGCAACGTGAGAGAATGGTGACGCCTCGTGCCGGCCTGGGACCGGCCTCCTGAGGAAGGCCTTCACCGCTATCAAAATTCAAGGCTTGGTCTCCGAAAGGATAGGATTTTGGGTACTCGTCGGGTCACCGACCGACCCTAAGGCGGCACACTCGGGGTCTACCTAAAAATCTGAGATAGTAGGTCACACTCATTAAGGGTATTTTTGGTAGTACCTTGGCTAAAAAAGGAAAGGTGATTGACGATCACAAATGAGATGTTCGATTCTCAATCTGATCTTCAATATTAATCGAAACCTCTTTGACCTACCCTAAGGCGGCACTGAGGTATTAGATTAAATCCTTGGAACGGTAGGATAGACTATAAGTACTTAGTTTATGTTCCTAAAATTTTAGTAGTATATGATTTGGATTTATTTTCTGTCAATTTTATTTACAAATCATTATATATATCTCTAAGGTGCTAGACTGCTAGTGTAAAATTGACTAGTAATGACTTCGTTAAAAAAATGGTAAGTAACTAGAACGTTGTATTTATTAATCTCACATGCGATTAATTTTTCGGAAGAGATATTTCTCTTGAAGCCTTCAAAACTTAAGTGACGTGAATAGGCATAAACATCGCTGCTTGTCACTCGTCTTGAGCGAGAGACAACCGTAGTTAGTTTGAAAGATGAATGGGACGATAAAATTCTTCTAGTGAATTGTGTAGTGTCTACACGAGAAATTTTCTGATAGAAAAATTGGAGAATCATAAATTAAAGTGTCGCTAGTTAGACGGTATTTGGAACCGATAAACTAGTGGGAGCTTTTATATTATGTTTTTCTAATTTATTAGAAAATCATCCCCACTTGGGTAATGCTTTCACTAGACATCCCACGCTTCACGAGTAGTATCTACTCAAGCGAACTGCTAGTTCAAGACTATTTCCTTTTAAGGAAAGTTAAGAATGGGAAATAATGTCTATAAGTGTTAATCATCTTAACTAAAGGCTAAACCGAAACATTAATTAAAGAAAGTATAGGATAAGGAAAGTGATTTCGGATCACTAACCAATGAATCCTTAGCGACTTTCTTAACCGAGTAACTTGACTCAAAGGCTTAGTTCTTTGGAAGAACAATGAAGCCGCGTGCATTAATGATTAATAAAGTAACAACGGGCGAGTAATTTCACTAGAATAGTGGGAGTGATATAAGGAAATGAATTTCGATTCTATCCTTGAATATCACGAAAAATTTATTTTTCTGCCTTTAGATTCGTTGGAACAAATGGATTCACTTTCAACTCGATATATTGTTGCCTCATAGAAAGTGAATATGACATTTGTAGTACGAATCCGAGACTCGACTTTTGTTTGATAAAGTCGAACCACTTAGAATAAATTGAATAAGTATGTGTACCACATCTAAAACTATTATAAGCAAATGGTTTCCGTATTAAGATAAACGATTCTTCATAATCTATTAATTAGTGCATATATCCTGAGATAAGACCTAACGACCGGGTAAGGGTGATTCCTATTTCCCGATCTGGGAACACTGCCTCAAAGGAACAATGACTAAGTTTCCTTTCAATCGGGAAAGGGTAATAGATTTGAAGGGTAACATAGCTTGTTCACCATGACCTTCGGGTCTAGTGAGAGATACAAGCTAGTGGGAGATTTTGAGTGGTGACATTCTGTCGATAACTACTCAAAACACCGGGTTGGTTTATCGAAAGAATACGAGGAGGTGTCTCGATTTTAGCGTAAAATAGAGTATTCCATGCTCGAGAAATAGGCTATCGCATAGTCTTGGGATGATGCTCGGCCCGCCTCCTAGTGGAATATTTCTCACCGAGGCGAAAACCATAGACTTGCCCTATATAGTTATTGATATGCTACAATACAACGCTAAACTCGATTAAGATAATTGCAGCAAAATAACGGTTAACATTATTATGTAAACCGAGAAGTCTACCTAGAAGATGCTAGTGAGTTTATGGATAAGGAGTGAATTCGGTTCACACCACATCCGTAAATGTAGGCATTTAGCATTTAATGCTTGAAGGTAGGGCCGAGGATTTTGCGATACGTTCGATTGTGATTTGTTAGTGAAACATCTTAATGAGACGAGTGAAGGTTGATTATAAGATTCTTGAGATCAGAAAGTGACGGTTGAACTGTCACAAGCCTTCTGATAGAATCTATAAGAAACAACCTTAAACCTTGGAGTACGGTTACCCAAAGGTAGTTACTATCTGAGTTAATCAGACCACGTCCAACATTAGTTGTTGGTGATTACACTGATAAATACTACTATATCAGAATGTCAATCCACCCAAGACACAGTGGGAGTATGGTTTAACCGTTGACCCATTGTGATTTTGTGGACTTTATAATCTGCTGGGGTGATTGATAACCTATGACTCTTGGTGGGTCAGATAGGATTACGATTATAGAGGTTGGTTTGAAAACCTTAACCACAGTGAATGGAGTTTTGGTACTCAGGGTTACATTCACCTCTTGTAGAACCACCTGAGTGTCTCATGCCTAGTGGGAGCAATTGGATCTACACGGAAAAGAGTCGAATGAATAGGAAAGTTTAAACTTTCAAATACAAAGTTGAGTGGTATAGGGGTGATTCCCCGACAAGTAGAGAGTTAACCGGACCTTGAACTCTCTCACCACTCGATCTTTGCTAGATTTCGTTAAAAGCGTAAAAATAGGGGTGATTCCCTGAGACTTTCTTGCCGAACAACGGAATCTGAATTCATTCGAAATGAAGGGTTTTAGCTAAGAATGAATAACGGATTCGTTACAAAGCAGAAGATAGGGGTGATTCCCTAAGACCTTTTTTGCGAGACTAACGATATCTTAATTCATTCGAAAGAACCTTTGGTAGGAGGCTGTCATGGCTTATATCCTTTGTGGATTTAAGAGAACCTCTCGGTCATTTAAAAGTCACATGTTTTAAAATATGTGGACTTGACCAAAATATTGATAAGTTTTTCGTAGATGGATATCAATATTGGTAATGTAGTAGTAGTATTAGTGTTCATAAATGATAACACTAAAACGGTTAGAAACAACATGGGTGTGCTATCTGAAGTTGGAAACTGACACGCCAAGATTCTCTGGATGAGAGAATTGGACTATATTCTAAGAATTTGATTCGGTCAAATTCACAAGAATGAGTCATTGGCTATCCCATCCGTCTTATTGGTTAAGATGATCATGCATATACGTATGCAACATTCAACGAGTAGTCCTACCATAACTCTCGTGAATGATTCTCTAAATCTCCGGATAAAGAGAAAAATGGGATAGAGTCTCTCTTGGATAACGGCAAGTCAGGTCATAATAAGTCAATAGTAGTCGAATCTCGGATTCGAGCAGTGAATAGCGGTTTAGTACGTCCTCAAGTATCTTTGAAGAACGAGGAATAATGTGCTTGTATATTCGGTGCAAACTTGAATATGGTTGACTACTGATCGATTCGACTTACGATCAGATTAAGGATGATCGTTGGGGCGATCTCGGGCTCGATGTTTACTCATTGTGATGGAGCTATAGTCCGGAAAAATCCGAAACCGCCAATTCGATTTCAATTAATCGGATACGTAGCGACTTTTCGGAGCGGCTAGAGTGGCGATATGGCTTAGGAATTTCCTATCGATCCGGGAGTAATTCCAGGTCTAGTGAGCCGATATCACTTCATTGTAAAAGCAGTGAAGAGATAGCTTAGAAGGATTTTCTCAGTCACTAGAGGTCAAAAACATATTGAGAGAGAGTACCGCCTGATTAGATGGACCGGCAACGTTTCGATCCTAAAGATCGTTTCGAGCCGATAACCTAATCGATTAGTGCACCAAGTCTAGTGCTTGGTGGAGTGCGGCATTGATGGATATGTCTCATCCGCTTTTAGAGCAAGTGGGAGAGTGTTGTGAATAAGATGAGAAAGGGTGTGCTCTAAAAACAATCGTTACTTGTCATTTCGTGCAAGTGGGAGACTGTTAGGTGTAGTGCCCGAAAGACAATTTGTGTAATTGTTTTTAATAATGAATGATGAAATTTATCTCACCTTATTACTTGCTTTGTGCTTGTAAAGTAATACATCTGCTTTGCAAACCCTAAGTATATCTCACATGTGTAACCACTTAACTCAACGTGTATGGATTACACGTGAGGATTGAGTTAAGCGGTGATATACTTAAATCAGCTGTTAGTCCGTGGTGAACTTAATCGAGTTTAGGGTCTCTTGATTAAAACACCAATAATGCGCCTGAACACCTTAGGGTGTGATAGTCTTATCCGGACTGTCGGTAGAGGGTACCTACGTGGGGCATTTATATATGATGGCATTCATATAGGACTGGACCGATTTAATCTGAATTTCTCGGTATAATTCCGTAATCGAGGAATCTTATTAAATCATTAGATGATCATATATGGATCAACCTTAATCCCGAGGTGATCACGAGTGCCGCTTGTCCCGGGTAGTGTTTGATGTGTTAGTTACGGTTCACTTAAATAATGTGTTCCAAGCCACTTCTCATTGGCACTATCTCCAGATGAGTGAGTAGTTCTGATTTTCACAGACATGTAATCCATTCCTTCCTACGGGAAGTAGAGAGACAGTCCCCCTATTTGTTAGCCCTAAGAAAGTGATCGATCGGCCGAGTTCATATTTAGACTAATTAGCTACTAGTCAGATATGTGAACTAATTGATCACTAGGGGGTTGATGGTAAATAAGGATAAGATATTTTGAGTCGGGTTCACGGAGACTTCCCACTCAGAATGGACAGTCTATGGAGGGTTAATCCGTATGTAGTGATTATATCAATGGACGCTTATTCACTCTATGGGTTGAGTATAAGTATACATCTATAATCGGTAGAGTTCAGTTTCGGGTTTATGGTGGCGTAATCCCGGAATTAATAATTAATGTGCTTATTCTGTTCGATGAATAATTAATTATTGGAGCTACTTGTTATAGTCCATGGTCCCCGATGTGGCTTCACGTAATTCGGACAAATAATCTTGTTATTTGGGCCTCAAATGATAATTAATTGGTGGGCTAATTAATTGATATGCTTGATATTATTTAGTTGGGCTAGATAATATTATACACATAAAAGACATTTTATGTGGGCTTAATTAACCTAAAAGTGGCGCCTCCTCCTTTATTAATTATCACAAGAATTATTTTTTGTGATGTGGAAAATAAAAGATATTCTTGTTATATGATTGGTTGGATGACTTGTTATTTGATTTCCTATTGGTCAATACATGTCACAATTAGTCATTAAGGAAAATATCTTTTTATTTTGTTTAATTAATTATTTATTTAATTAATTAAAACTTGGAGGCCAAGGATTTACTCTCCTATAAAAGGAGAGTTATTCCAAGGGTAATTGACAAGTGTGAATTTCGACTACCACCACTAAAAGGAGAGAAATAATTAGTTTTCTCATCTAGGGTTTTGTAGAAGAAAAACTCTAAGTTTTTCTTGAGTGTTGCATATCAAGGAGGCTTGAGTATCAAGAAGGGTGTCCACCAACCGCCGTTTGGAGAACACATCGGAAGATCAAGGCATCTCTCCCGATATTGGTAACTTAATTTTAACCCCCTTGTAGTTTATTTAAGTCCTTTAATTATGCGTTATGTTATATGAATCGTGATCCGTCCGCTGCGAATAGATCTAACTTTGAAAGATCTAAGAACCTGCATCCTTCAGGATCAACTGCAGTCGGATCAGCAGCAGGAGCAGAAGTAGAAGGACCATACTTGATGGCCAAAGACTCTCCCTGTTGGAACTCTTCGATGTACCGATCGTATATCGCCTCCGAGTCGGGATTGTAAAATATCGGTGTCTCGAGGGTCGACATGTCGAATTCCGGGTTGACAGCCTTCACTTGATCCACTGCCAGAGTGTAGCCACCCATCATCGAGGCGCGCATGAGCACCTCCAGATCAGCATCAAGGTTGGCCGACTTCCGATACTCCATGATCGCATCCGTCTTAGCTGTCTCGACATGCACGTGCTCGATCCAATTCAGCTTGAGCCTTCGCCACGTCTTCCGATGAAGCCTTGTGCCACCCTTGCACCTTCTCATAATCTTGAGCCAGCTTGAGCAGCTCCCGGCCCTGGTCGTGCCTTTCAGCGGCAGTCGGGCCAGTTCCTTCTCAGCAATCGTTAGCTTATCCTGCAGCTTCTGGCACTCGGCAACCGACTCACGCTTTAACGTCTCAAACTGAGAATCCATGGCGGAGATGGCGGCGCTCTTGGAAACGACCTCCTGCAACAGTTTACCATTCTCTTTCCGCAGGTCATCCGCCCACTCACCCGTCTTGGCCAGCCTTCGGGCAGCCTCTCGACTGAGATAGTTACTCTACAAAAGACAAGGAAATGTCAAACAATAGATGAGGCATAGGCCTCGAGAAAAATCAATATTTAAAGAGAGGAAATATAATCGACTTACGAGACGATTCGACTTCCGGACCGCCAGAGCCAAAGCCTTATCCTCCAAGGCCGCACAATCCTCAGCGGCCCAGTTCACATCGACTTCAATGTCGATAGGGGTTTCAACAGTTTTGGGTCTCTTCCAGTGTTCTAAAAATCGCCAAAAATCGATCGCTTAGGCGCCGCTTTGGCGCTAGCGTACCAGCGTGTCGAATACACCCTGGCGACATCTTCAGCGGCCGTGTCTTTTAGCGCTTCTAGCGACTGGCGCCGTGCATAGTCGATTAGGTTTCAATTTTTTTTACTTGACATATAAATACCAAAAAATACATAATAAAAAACACTTGCAAGCAAAACAAAAAAAACATAGCCTCCGTCCCTTCTTCTTCAAATGCCGCATCTTCACGCCCCTCTTCTTCTTCTTCGATTTATCCACTCCCCTCCTCCCCTTCACGCCGCCGGCCAACCCGACCTCCACCGGCCCTTCACAGCCCTGTCAGCCGACTCAGCCCGCCGGAGGTGAATCTCTTTTGTTTTTGTTATTTTTTTTGTTTTGTTATTTTAATCCAAATGTTTTATCATTTGTTTACTTATTTTGTATTTGGTATTTACTTGTATCAATTAGTTGTTTTTTTTTCTTTTGATTTTGACATTTTGTTGATTTGTTCAAGTCTTCAAGAAATGAAACTATGAAAGTTGTTAAGTTGATTAATTTCACATTATGTATGTATTTTTTTGGTTTAATTTGTTTATAACTTAGTTCATATTTCATAAGCTAAGTAATGAAAGTTGTTAAGTTGATTAATTTCATAATATGTAAAGATTTTTTTGGTTTAATTTGTTTATAACTTAGTTCATAAGCTAAGTAATGAAAGTTGTTAAGTTGATTAATTTCATAATATGTATGTATTTTTTTGGTTTAATTTGTTATGTTTATAACTTAGTTCATAAGCTAAGTAGCTAACTAGCTAAGTAGCAAGTACTTAAGTACTAAGTAGTAACTAGTTTTGTTTGATTTTTTTTTGACACTTTGACTTATTTTTAGATAAACAATGGCTCAAGAACAAGGAGGAATGCAAATATTGGTACGTCTAATGCTTCTTCTTCTATCCGAATCCATTGAAGAAACAAAGTAGCGATATTGGGTGGGAGTTTGGATCGTTGTATGAAGCAAACAATAATGATAAGTGGAAATGTTTAAAATTCGGCAACAAATATAGTGGAGGAGCATATAGAATTAAGGAACACATCTCCGGATACCATACCGGAAAAAAGAAGAATGTGAAAGCTTGTCCTATGGCGTCCGAGGAAGAAAAGAGACGTTGTAAAGAAGCACTTATTTCCAATGTAACTAAGAAGCAAACCGAGAATGTAGAACGTGAAAAGTCGAGGAAAGAAGTTGATATCAATAAGGAGTTGGATGAAATTGAAGTCATTGAAAGTGGAGGAAGCAACAAAAGACCGAGGCCTCTTGGACCCATGGATAGATATGCCTCACAAATTAACCCGGAATCTGTCTCGGATGACACTTTTCCTACGAGAACAAGGCAACAATACATAAATGATGCACTTTTCAAAGAAAGAACTCAAAGTGTGCATCAATATGTGGCTAAGTGGGTGTATCAAAGCGGCGTTTCTTTCAATTCAATTGACAATGATAGTTTCAGACAAATGTGTGAGGCAATTGGACAATTTGGCCCGGGTTACCAACCTCCAACCCAATACCAACTTAGAGAGCCACTCTTGAACAAGGAAGTGGAGAAAACAAAAGAGGCTCTCAAGAGTCATGAAGAGGAATGGGAGAGAAATGGTTGTTCAATCATGACCGATGCTTGGAGTGATAGAAAGAGAAGAAGCATCATGAATTTATGTGTGAATTCAAGAATTGGGACGACTTTCCTTTCTTCAAAAGAGGCTTCCGGTGATGCACATACCGGTGAATACATATTTAATTATGTGAATGAATGTATTCAAAGCATTGGAGAAGAAAATGTGGTCCAAGTGGTGACCAACAATGCTTCAAACAATATTGCGGCCTCGGATATGTTGAAGGCAATAAGACCACGTATCTTTTGGACTCCATGTGCCACTCACTCCATCAATCTTATGCTTGAAGGCATTGGTAAGCTCTCTACTTTCAAGACCATAATCAACAAAGCCAAGAGTTTTACCATATTTATCTACTCTCATCACAAGACTTTGCAAATGATGAGAAAGTGTACAAGAAGAGAGATTATACGACCCGGAGTGACTAGATTTGCCACTTCTTTTTTAACATTGCAAAGTTTATTGGAGAAGAAAGAGGCTTTGAGGCAAATGGTTAACTCTAATGAATGGGAAGCGACAAAGTGGTCAAGGAGCAAGAAAGGAAAAACGGCTTATTCTATCATTGTGCAACAAAGCTTTTGGAGTGGGGTAGCTCGTACATTGAAAGTATTTGAGCCGTTGGTAAAACTCCTTAGACTTGTGGATGGCGATGTGAAGCCGGCTATGGGCTTTGTGTATGGTGAACTCAAAAAGGCCAAGAATGAGATCAAACAAGTTATGAAGAATAAAGTGAAGAGTTATAAGCCTATACTTGATATAGTGGAGAAGAAAGGAAAGGGGCGTGTTGACACTCCACTTCATTTGATGGCCTACTTGTTGAATCCATACTATTACTACAAAGATGCTTCTTCATTGTCCTCCGATGAACTTATGAGTATCCATGACGCGGTCTTTGAATGTGTGGAGCGATTATTTGAGGATGTAGACATGCAAAACATTGTGACGAACACTCAGTTGGTGCTTTACAAGAACAAGGAAGATTCATTTGGTAGACCTATGGCTTTAAAAGGATGTGAACAATATACTTTTGATCCGGGTATGATTATGAACTCTCTCTTTAATCTTTATGAAGTATTATTATAATATTAACTATTAAGTAATAAGTAATAAGTATTAAGTATTAACTAATAGTTATTAAGTTCAATAATGTCTTTGTTACTTTTTGTCATTTTGAATTTTAGTTGGATGGTGGTCTAACTATGGCAACCATACACCGGAACTCCAAAAAGTTGCAATGAGGATTCTTTCTTTGACATCAAGCTCTTCCGGTTGTGAAAGAAATTGGAGTGTTTTTTAAGGGGTAAAGTCTTCTATAAAAGTATTCTTGAATTGAAATTTAATAATTTATCTTATGTGATAGTGCGATATTGATTTTTTAGTGGTTAATTTTATTTTTGTAGATACACACAAAGAAGAGAAATAGACTAGATACCAACCGAATGAACAAGCTAGTCTATGTTCAATTCAATTCAAGATTGTCTTCTAAGAAGAAGAAGAGGAAGGACAAAGTTGATGTGCTTCTAGCATCAAGTGCTGAAAATGCACAATCTTGGATAGTTGATGGAATAGATGATGATGACATTGACATTGATGAGGAGGTCACACCCGGCTCGGGCCTTACATGGGAAATGGTGAGTAAAGCATCCGGAGCAAATGAAGAATTGCAACCAAGAAAGAGTACCCGCAATACGGGAGAAGTAAGAGAGCTTGATGAAGAGGATTTTGTGTCCGATGCCACGGAGGATGATACCGATGATCATGAAGACATGGACTTTGAATTGGAGTCGGACAAAGAGCGTTATATTGTTGGAGTTGGAGACTTGGGAAATAATGAGGATGAGATTGAAGATTTTACTTGAGAGTCTTGACTTGAGTGTTGACAACATGAGGTACAATTTGTTTCATTTCGTACTTTGGGTTTTGGCTACTCGTTGAGTCGTTTCTTTGATCTGTTGACACATTTTTACTTGATTTTTATGTTTTATGATCATAGGATGTAAAAATTATATGAGACGAGTATTATTATTTAAAAAACAAAAAAAAAACGCCTGGCCGCTGATGAGCGAAAAATTCACCCACTAAAAATACATTTATAAAGACTCGCAAAACCGTGGGTAAACTAACTCTCTAACTGGCAGAGTACCAGGTCGATTGCTAGGATAGCTACAGGAGTACGAGGTCGTCCCAAGAGAAATGTGGTTGTGAGTACCAAAGCGAACGTAAAACTTAGTCTAGGCGATCAAAGTTTTAGGTGGAGTTTTTATACTAATGCAAAAAGTAAAGATTATTCTAACGAGATTAACTAGGTGATTAAAAAGCATAGCCGAGCCATGATCCAACAGGTTATCTCTCCACAGGAAAAACTTGATAAGGAGTGTGTTTTATCTGATTTGGTTCATAAGATATTCACGGGTGTCAACTTTTTATTCTTGCGTTAAGATCTGAACAGCTCTCACTTAACCCCC
Source organism: Gentiana macrophylla (assembly GCA_026214975.1). Lineage (NCBI taxonomy): Eukaryota > Viridiplantae > Streptophyta > Magnoliopsida > Gentianales > Gentianaceae > Gentiana > Gentiana macrophylla. The sequence goes on along the minus strand of CM047812.1, from coordinate 103,402,516 downwards.
ACACTAGGTTTATTAACCCTCCCTTTAGAGAGCTAACTCGCCTAACATGGTTGACCGGAATAAAAAAAAACCGCTGAAAAACCTCACAAAAACATAATTTAACGTATCATTTAGGTTGTCAATCTAACGATTAAGACTATGGTTTAGTGATTTTAAAACATGTTTTGCACATCTCGTAAAAATAAGAATTTCACTTAGGCATAGTCCAGATCTGTCACTTAGATTGTCAATCTAACAATCAGGACTATGATTAGTGATATCCATATCTCACATCTCACCACAAAATACATTTATAAGCTCGATGTAACCGTGAACAAAGTTGTCAATTTTATTCAAAGTTAGGAAAATGATCAAAACGGGTTTTAAAACATGAGTTTATCATACGAACGTTTAATTACGCGCACACAACTCCCATTTCGTCTCCCGAGGGTTAATTTTACCCGTTTTCACATAATTCGGCTATGTTTAGTTTAACTACTCATATTAACGAAAATAACAAAACGAAAGAAAACAAAACGAAAAAGATAACTACAGCTATATAGATATACGTATAGATATATATATAGATATATATAGATATAGATATATAAATAGTATACGTATATATATATATTTATACTAATTGCATAAAAGTAAAAGAAAGCAATAAAAGACGGAAACGAAATTATATTAAAACGATAACTAGTCGGGTTATTACACCGACATTATAACGACATATATTACTAATTTAGGCCCCCCCATAATTAAAAGAAAGAAAAGATGAAGGAAAAGAGGGCAAAGGATCACAGCTCTGCAATGTCAGTATATATAAGCAAATGTTGAGGAGCGGATCGATCCGGTTGGTGCGGATCGATCCGAGCTTATCATCATTACTCATCATTACAGTAACATGCAGCAGCGGAGAATTTATATATAATTATATATTAAACTTCTAAAATTCATATCTCGAGTTGTAGACCTCCAAAAATCATGATTCAAACGTCATTAGAAAGCTCTCGGAAAACTCTTCAACTTTCATGAAGGACACTTCTTCAGAAAACGTCATTTTGATGGGCCATTCCCATTACGTGTCGTTTATGACATTTTCCTTAATACAAATCAATTAGCCACTTGACCACCATTTGAGTTGTAGAAGTCCGATTGACTTGATTCAAAATCCATTGGAAAGCTTTCTTGAAGATATACAACTTTCATGAAGGATTCTTTTTCAGAAAACGCCGTTTTGATGAGCCATTCGTATGTCGTGTCGTTTTCGGGGTTTTTACTATTACGAATCGATTAGCCACTTGGTCATAACTTGAGTTGTAGACCTCCAATTAACATGATTCAAAATGCGTTGGAAAGCTCTATCAAAGATCTACAACTTTCATTAAGAAGTCATCCCCTGAAAATGCCTCTAAGCTGGGTCAAATCTCCGTTGAAAATATGTAACGATTCAAGTACTTAGAAAAACGACCTTTTGAACTCGTAAGCTTGTGGCACCTTCTTCTAACCCTCTAAACACCTCTTTTAGGGCTCAAAACATGTCGTTACGTAGAATCTTGGTCCACTTATGATTACGCAATAAACCACCAAAATACCAAACGTAAATCCGACATTTACACTCCGGTTACTAAACCGGTACAAAAACTAATAAAAACTTCTAAAAACACGATATTTTACATAATAGTTACTACTTATATATTTTATGAAACTTAGGAATTAATGACTCGAACTGATATAAAAATACTCGAAATGATATCAGAAACGGGTTGAAAAGTTATAAAAATAACGGTGAATTTTTCATTATCACAACCCCACTTAGCTTTTGGTCGTCCTCGAACAAAATTAGCGATAAAATAAAATGAATGAGGAAAAATTCACGAAGATAAGATATGAATGACAATCGAGATGATGCAATCATTCAAATCATAACTACACGTTAACCGCAATATAAATGTATAACAGAGTGAGTGTGTGATGGCCTTTTCAATTTCCACTATCCTCTCTTGAATAATTCAAGCAAACGCACAAATATCCATTCAGATAGTCCTAATGACTTTCCTAGGTATGAAACGATAACAATTCCACACAAAGTCCTCCCGTGTACTTATTAGGATAATCCCTAAAGCATATCATTCAGTTTATACTGGGGATAGTCAGAAGATAATTTTATTTTATTTATTTATTTATTTATTTTTTTTTTAAATGTGTAGCATACACCCTCATTCCCAGCAATAGGATGTTTCGTGATAACACCCTAGTTTGGACTACTATCATCGAGCGATCGGGAGCTTTTAAGCCTCATAGTGGTATAGGGCGTTTCGTGATAACACCCTACCGCACTCAAATCATTGGTAGCTACAACCGACATAAATATAGTTTATCTTATTTTGACATTCTTTCTATCACATTCAAACCTTCGGATATTCACAAGACACGCTTCAAAAGTTAGGTACTAAGTTCTTGCAAGTCTCTCAGGATAATCACTAGGATCTTGAATTGATCTGATTTAAAATTTTAACTTCAATATCAAAGGCTTACGTGAAGGAATTTATGTTATACAAATAAATTTGGGGTTAAAATGCACTTACTTGCTCAAATTAGTTATACATATCAAATTGATCATTACATCTTTAAATCCATGAAATATATACCTTATACAAATTATTTTAATCAACTAAATAATGTTTGAAAAAGATCAAAAACTAAGGGTTTAAACACTTACTGGCCATTTCTAGACCAACCACGATTCTACCCCCACTTACGATTTTGCATTATTCTCAGTGTAAATGAGATAGAGAGGAAGACTTAGCTTATAAACCTGGCAGAAAGATGCTATCAAATCCCGTAACAGCCATGAGAAAGCACATCCCGAATCCCTATACAAAAACAACCAAAACAAAGCAAACACGGGACATGGTCCTCGTGCCAAAGTATGCAATAGAGATATGGGAATAATAAGATAATGGCACTGTCACGTCAGAAAATTCGATAGGCTATATAATAGCTTTAGATGGAAAAATCACCCACACGGGTAGAGCACAAAACATCTAAGCATATACGTATCACATGAGCATATATCATAGTCAAGACATCAATTCATAGATTCATTTTTATTACACACAGTTTTATTAAGGCGGGAATACTCACCACTATACTACAACAACAAGAAATTTGAAACAGACTAGATCATGAAATGTAATGTAGTGAGTCTTTTATACCCAGATCCTCAAGGGTTCAATAACCTAAGTCCAAGAAATGATACATTTGAATTTTTATCTTTTTCTCCATCGGGATTTTCGGATAACCACCTAATCATTCCCTCTTAATGAAATTCAAACATTCATCCCGAGACTTGGTTGTGCTTTGTGTTCATCTTTCATACTGATTCTACATTTCATTAAGACTAGTCTTATTCAAATTATTTATTTAACGGGCTGCCTCCGGTAGCGCTTTTGTTTAACGTCGTTAAACTCGACGGGGTGACTCTAAACGGACTCAATCAACCAAAATCCGAACTCAAGAAGATCAATAGCTTAAGAAAAATTAACAAAGCGAGAACCATCGAAATTAAATTGTCTAGAAACGTACCTCGTTTGGCTCTCGATGCTACCTCCTCCCAGCCGTCGAACCTTCTTTTATCAGCCTGTCGAACCATCTTCTTTTGAAAATTACCATAAAGCTCATCCATTGGGGAGTATACAAACTGGACCACAGAAAATTCATCCTCACAGAGTGGACGAATGTAGTAATCCGGGACCAACATATCTACTATTACCAACTCTCCCAGTGGCTTTACTAAAGATGGCCAATCAATCTCCCGCTCCTCTAGCTCTGTATCTGGCTCTGAAATCTTAGCATAGCAAATTGAATCCTCAACCTTTTTCTCGACCTGAACTTCTTCAGTGATAACATCATCATCCTTAACCACCTCACATGTCTCTGCCTCTTTCACATACCTCACTAATTCAATCAATTCCCCCACCTTGTCTTGAAGATTTCTTATGGCGGAGTCAGTACTTACCTTGAACTCCTGCATGTCCAACAGTCGCTCTTCCAAGATCTGGTTCAATCGTTCTAATTGCTCTATTTGACTGTCGGTGAAGTCTTCTTGTGGCATGGGGGAAAACTGATCATATTGACTTTGATTCATCGGAGGTGAGTAGTAGTCCTCTTGCCATTCCGCACAATCGATCGGTGGTGAATGCGTTGAAGCTATCAACGTGCTGAGTATGAACACCGTAATCCTGATAAGCACCAGGGTTAGGACAACCCTCGTAATATTGTGGCTCATAACTCGAATAACCATAATTCTGGTCCTGGTATGCATTCGAGCAATCGATAATCCCATGAACCTTGGTTATTTTGCTTTGTTGATATTGAGGCCGAGTACCGAATCGTTGTTGATAACATTGTTCAGTGCCTGAGGTTGGTAGGAGTATTGTTGTTCGTGAGTAGTATTGATTGAAATATTGATCCATTTAAGCTCAATGCGCAAGATCTCGAGAAACAACAAGAAAACAATAAAATTTTTCTTTTTTTTTTCCGTTTTTTTTTAAACACACGATATTTAGACCCCTCAAAAAGTTATGGTAGCCGAAGGCCCTAATCCCCAGTTTTAGCCAGACTTACAAGATATCACCCTCCGAAGAGGCTAAGTACCAAAGTCGTATTCAAACCGAGTTCAGGACAATATCACTTCAGCATCCATAGCTCTTATCGACATCTAAATAAAACAAAGAAAATAAAAACATAGGCCCAAGCCTTCGGTTCACTTACAAGATATCACAACAATATCACACATTTCCCCGGCAACGGCGCCAATTTTTTGATGAGCGAAAAATTCACCCACTAAAAATACATTTATAAAGACTCATGAAAACCGTGGGTAAACTAACTCTCTAACCGGCGAGTACCGTGTCGATTGCTAGGATAGCTACAGAGAGTCTGAGTCGTCCCCAAGAGAAATGTGGTTGTGAGTACCAAAGCGAACGTAAAACTTAGTCTAAAGCGATCAAAGTTTTAGGTGGAGTTTTTATACTAATGCAAAAAGTAAAGATTATTCTAACGAGATTAACTAGGTGATTAAAAAGCATAGCCGAGCCATGATCCAACAGGTTATCTCTCCACAGGAAAAACTTGATAAGGAGTGTGTTTTATCTGATTTGGTTCATAAGATATTCACGGGTGTCAACTTTTTATTCTTGCGTTAAGATCTGAACAGCTCTCACTTAACCCCCACACTAGGTTTATTAACCCTCCTTTGAGAGCTAACTCGCTTTAACATGGTTGACCGGAATAAAAAAACCATTGAAAAACCTCACAAAAACATAATTTAACGTATCATTTAGGTTGTCAATCTAACGATTAAGACTATGGTTTAGTGATTTTAAAACATGTTTTGCACATCTCGTAAAAATAAGAATTTCACTTAGGCATAGTCCAGATCATCACTTAGATTGTCAATCTAACAATCGGGACTATGATTAGTGATATCCATATCTCACATCTCACCACAAAATACATTTATAAGCTCGATGTAACCGTGAACAAAGTTGTCAATTTTATTCAAAGTTAGGAAAATGATCAAAACGGGTTTTAAAACATGAGTTTATCATACTGACGCGTTTAATTACGCGCACACAACTCCCATTTCGTCTCCGAGGGTTAATTTTACCCGTTTTCACATAATTCGGCTATGTTTAGTTTAACTACTCATATTAACGAAAATAACAAAAGAAAGAAAACAAAACGAAAAAATAACTAACTACAATATATATAGATATACGTATAGATATATATATATATATATATAGATATAGATATATAAATAGTATACGTATATATATATATTTATACTAATTGCATAAAAGTAAAAGAAAGCAATAAAAGACGGAAACGAAATTATATTAAAACGATAACTAGTCGGTTTATTACACCGACATTATAACGACATATATTACTAATTTAGGCCCCCCCATAATTAAAAGAAAGAAAAGATGAAGGAAAAGAGGGGCAAAGGATCACAGCTCTGCAATGCTGTATATATAAGCAAATGTTGAGGAGCCGGATCGATCCGGATTGGTGCCGGATCGATCCGAGCTTATCATCATTACTCATCATTACAGTAACATGCAACAGCGGAGAATTTATATATAATTATATATTAAACTTCTAAAATTCATATCTCGAGTTGTAGACCTCCAAAAATCATGATTCAAACGTCATTAGAAAGCTCTCGGAAAACTCTTCAACTTTCATGAAGGACACTTCTTCAGAAAACGTCATTTTGATGGGCCATTCCCATTACGTGTCGTTTGCGACATTTTCCTTAATACAAATCAATTAGCCACTTGACCACCATTTGAGTTGTAGAAGTCCGATTGACTTGATTCAAAATCCATTGGAAAGCTTTCTTGAAGATATACAACTTTCATGAAGGATTCTTTTTCAGAAAACGCCGTTTTGATGAGCCATTCGTATGTCGTGTCGTTTTCGGGGTTTTTACTATTACGAATCGATTAGCCACTTGGTCATAACTTGAGTTGTAGACCTCCAATTAACATGATTCAAAATGCGTTGGAAAGCTCTATCAAAGATCTACAACTTTCATTAAGAAGTCATCCCCTGAAAATGCCTCTAAGCTGGGTCAAATCTCCGTTGAAAATATGTAACGATTCAAGTACTTAGGAAAAACGACCCTTTTGAACTCGTAAGCTTGTGGCACCTTCTTCTAACCCTCTAAACACCTCTTTTAGGGCTCAAAACATGTCGTTACGTAGAATCTTGGTCCACTTATGATTCTGCAATAAACCACCAAAATACCAAACGTAAATCCGACACGACACTCCGGTTACTAAACCGGTACAAAAACTAATAAAAACTTCTAAAAACACGATATTTTACATAATAGTTACTACTTATATATTTTTATGAAACTTAGGAATTAATGACTCGAACTGATATAAAAATACTCGAAATGATATCAGAAACGGGTTGAAAAGTTATAAAAATAACGGTGAATTTTTCTGTTATCAGCCGCCGCCTAGGCGCCCCTGTAGCGCACCGTCTTCGCCTAGCGAGTTTTAGAACATTGGTCTCTTCGACTGGCGATGTTGCTCCCTCACCACCTCAGCTGCAGTCGGCCTCTTTTTGGTTGAAGGCGCCTGTGCCTCGACATTTATTTCGACAGGCGGATCCAACTCGACCAGCTCCTCCTCATCCTCATCTCGCAGAGAACCGAAACGGACAGTCAAGCCACTAGTGGTCGGAGGTAGCTCAGTTGATCCAACCGCCGCTGTTGATTCAATGACAGCAGGGATTGTTTCCGGTTGAGAAGAACCCGCCTCTCGGGAAGAAGAAGGCGCCCCGACGTCGGCCGCAGGCAAGTCGGGAGTAACTCGACTCTCGAGAGGTGGAGCAGCAACGACCGCCGATAGAGGAACGCGAGTAGGATCGCTAACCTTGGAAAACCTTCCCACTGCAAAATGAAAAGAACATATTAGTTTTTTATCAACAAACGACAAGTTATCAGACTCGACAAATAGCAAACACAAAAGCGAGTAAATAAGGAACATCCTACGATTCTCTTGATCTTGGGCGTGAAGGTTAGCATACGGAACCAGCCCCGCATCCTCCAAGTGGGCTAGGTGATAGAGGAGACTCAAGTCTCGAGTGCACACCTCGAAACTGTGTCCACCCAGTAGTTGGGCCTCCTCAGGAACAGGACCTTTTTCCAAGTTTGTCTTGTTTCCCGTCTCTCGACCTCCATTGTCCTATGTACGGGTTCTCTAGGCCATGTCGAAGAAAGAAGAATCGGGGCTTCCACTCCCCGTGAGAAGAAGGCCCCTTGGTTATGAACTCATGTCGGTGCGCTCTCCTCTGAAAGGTATACCATAGCTTGTCGGGCGTAACTGCCATCTGGTAATAATATCGAAACAAAGGTATTGTTCGATAAAACTAGTTTTAAATTTATTTTATCGGAACACCCCAAGTATAAGGCTCGTAGTATAGGGTGTTACCGAGTCGTCCTAAGGGAATCGTATAATTATCGGATTAAAGTGCAGTTGTTGTATCGATTATGTCACAAAATGCTACCTAAAACTAAGGCTGAAGTTAATTATAAAACAGAAACTAAGACCAATGGCTAAAATAGCAGAAAACAGAAAAAAAATCAATACTGGACGAGCGTCCACTAAGGGTGGACGGGCGTCCGGTAATGTGCTGGAGCAAAAATATGCAGAAGACAATAACTAAAGTTCTGAAAATAACTAATCGTATAATTAGCACGAACGAATTGGTTTATCAAATAGTTTAAAAGAACAGTAGAACAGCCAGAATCAACCACACAACAATCACACAACCATTTTATGATCAGAATACGATTTTATTGGTATGATCAATCTCAAAATCGATTAAATTCCTTTAACTCAATTTCTAGGATTTTGTTTTCTTTTCCAAGCAAAACAATCTAACATTCATCACAAGATCATCAATTTGTTCCCAAATTATATAACCCAATTAACAACAAATGATTCCTCAAGGTATTATTAATTGTATCGATCGAAAAGGTTCTATTGTTGAATTATACTTCCATACAAATTCAAATCAACATGCGGTTTCATTGATATTCCTATCTAACAAAACACTTAACAATCAATCCAAATACCAATCGATAAATAAAATACAATATTCGAACTCATAAATAAAGATAACTAACAATTCGTGGTTGTGGTGATGTTGATGTGGTATCCTCCAGCTATTCTACCGTTGTATGCTTAGCCTTGCATCCTTGTGATGATCCAAGACACGGTTGAAGGAAAAAAACTCATAATTTCGTAGGGTTTTGGTGCGGCTGCTCTCCTATGTGCGGCTGCTGTGTGTTATGATCTTTTTAGGGTTGGGATATCGCATGTATTTATAGAAAACTGAGGCGGCTAGGGTTAAGTCGGCACCCGGACGCCCGTCCAAAGGGTTGAACGCCCGTCCAGTCTTCACAAAATTCTTGAATCGGGCGAGTCATGTCGAGGCCCCCGTTACATAAAAATCGACGCCAGATTCATCAAAAATCTGTCAATCTCGAATGTAAAAGTTCCTCCCGGGCGCCCGTCCATATATTGAGACGTCCGTCCCACACTGGGCGCTAGTTCAAGCTTCGGGGCGCCGTCCACTTTTTTCTTCCAAATTCATCTCTATCTCTTTATTCTTCAAAGCACGATTAAACACTTCAAATCCTCTTTTTTCAGTCGTATTTAACACCTGCCAGTCATTGAAAGCATACCAAAGTGTAACACAACTCAAACCAACATAAAATCATCATTTTAAGCACGTAATTGGCACGTTTTACACTTTTTATAACTTTAAAACCATTTCTTCAATTTATTCATTCAATACGTAATTTTCTATAAAAATTACTAAAACACGGGGATTATTGTTATGAAATATTGCAATATAAATCATAAAATTCACCGAGAACAGGTATCGAGAAGCAGACCCCCGGAATCCGACAAGCGATGATAAATCCCATCAGAGTCCTGACACCGTTTGGGTCCAGCTGTGAAACACTTACCTCATAATGGTCGAGGATCGCGAGAACGGCCGGGCAGAGTGGAAACCGTAGTCCACGCGAGTTGATTCTCGTAGACAGCACAAAATCCCTCTGGGGGCTCGTCGGCAAACTTGTGAAGACCAGACGGAAGTTGAGCTTCAAACGGAGGATTGGTGATATTACATCTCCGGCAAAGCCTAGTAACGTCTTCAAGGGATAGGGCACTGAGGCACCCTTTAGCACCCTTTCCATCCATCCTGGTTACTAGTTTCTTAGGCTGGTTAGGGACAGGAGGAGAGGAAGTTGTGGGCTCGCCGGAGTCTTGCCGGAGAAGAGAATCAGAAATAACAGGTGCCGGAGAATGACTATGAATGGGCGTTTCACTACCCCTATCCGATTCAGTGACACTATTACTACTAGACATGGATGAAATCAAAGAAAAGATGAACAACACTAAGAGAAAAGAAGCTTACTTGGTGTTTGGAATTTGGAGTTTGAGAGAAGAAAATGGCAAATAGGCTCTGCTGCAATCTCCTCTCCTTTTATGCTTGCAAAAGATTGTAAATGATTTGAAGAGACGTGGGTGTTGGGGGTTATAACCCCTGGAAATCGCGACAATCAAAGCGTGGGCGCGTTCTGCGCGGGATCTGAAGCGTTTGTGTGCCAGGATATCGCGCCCGCGTGGCCACGAGGCGATTAGGGTTGTGAAAAGGCGGGCTTTTTCCGCCCAAAGGAAAACCCAACTCGAAGACGATTCATGTGATGACTTCGACCTCGGACAACGGGAGTCGCCTCTCAAGTCTCAGGGGGCTTATGGCGATCTGAGGTTTCACTCCTCCACGTGTCGCCTATCGGTTGGTCATCACATTATGAATTAACTCCAAGACATTTGTATCGACATCCATATTTGGTGCACCGACTATCGACATCGAAGCGGTGTGAGACGACAAGTCCATAAGACGAGTCCACACCACCACTAGCGATGTAGGACAACGAGTCAGAGAGTCGATCACCGCAGTCGGAAGTATCGACATCGAGGACGAAGGTCCGCACCACCGCCCAGGCCCATTAACAGTGATGGCTTGGGCAAGGGTTAAGGCCCATTAAAGGGTAAAGATGACAATAACATAAGCCGACTTAGCCTTAGGGTTTAGGCAAGTATTGTCATTATAAATACCCCATTCCAGGAACTACGTAAGGCTTGATTCCTGGAACCTAACAGGATACGTAGGCAATCTAAGATCTGATCTTGGACTCACCATAAATACAAAAATCCCCCACCGCACTCTTTTAGGCATTAGGGTTTTTGGGTGTTCTTCATTAGATTCATATTAGAGCCCGGATTATTCAAGGTGACATAATTTGTCATCGTCATCAACCAACATCTGACGTACCAACTCAGCAAGAAAAGCTAAAAGTTCATTTTATCAAGATGTCGAAAACAAGCCCTCCTTCCACATTTTTCATATATGCAAAATAGTGCTCCAAGAAATTGTATGCATATACCTTTAATTAATTTCACCACCCCAAAAGAAATTACAACATATACTTGTAAGAGAGCTTAGCGTTGAATTACCATCTCTCCCAAAAGTTTAAACTGATGGGTAGGTAGATATTTAACATTTTATATATTCAACACGCCCCCTCAAGTGTGAGGAAGCAGGACCTCTGACTCTGATATCATGTTGAATTATCATCTCTGTCAAAAGCTTAAGTTGATGGAGAGGTAGATAATTAACAATTTATATATTCAACACTTAGTAATACGTGAATGAATTACAATATAGGGACAAAAGCTTAAGTTGATGGAGAGGTAGATAATTAACAATTTATATATTCAACACTTAGTAATACGTGAATGAATTACAATATAGGGACACCGAGGTACCGGCCAAGGTCTATAGAACGCAGCATTTGTAACGTTTCTCCAATCATACCCACCCACTAGGTGAGGATCTCATGTTTTTGGATGTATGGAATTTAGATTTCTAAGTGCATATATATCCTCTGGCCCGACCGAGCACCTGTTAAATTCTGCTAAAACGGACTCCATTAATTGTGCTTGTGCAACTGAAGCCTCCCCAAATAATAACAGATCATCTGCAAAGAACAAGTGAGAGCTGGGATGTATGGTCCTAAAGGGTCTCCATGACAAACACCATTTTCAGAAATGAAGGCGTCAAGTTTGCTCCCATTCCATAGCAGTGACAGCTTTGAAGATGATAAGCCAGGCATAATAAGATTGATAATATTGTCAGCAAAACCAATAGTGCATTATAATAATATGTTGCAAGAAAGTCCAATCAACACCATCATACGCTTTTTCTAGGTCGATTTTAACTACCATTGAACCTTTATTTCCTTGCTTATGATCTAAGAGCGATAACCTTCGACACTAATTTGATCGACACATTAGAAATGGAGATACAAGTCTGAAATGTGCCGGTGACACTAATTCGTACGTCTCTTATGCAAAAGTCACAACCAGAAAAGCATCTATACTTCAAAGGGCAACAAATATTGCTTATCATGGAGTAACTTTTCTCATTTGGGTCTGCAGATTCTAAGACGATCTGCAGATTTGGCTTCTTCTTCAAACATTTAATAATGTACTCATCCCAAGTTTTCTTTAGCCTTTCATGTTTAATATTAAATGCCAATCCAAAACAAAGTCGAAATCCAGAATGAATCAATTCATAAACATTTCACACCAAAATTATTAGTACACAGACATATCCTCACAAACATACATCAAACTATATCAAGGGAGCAAAGGGCAAACTTCTCTTAAATGCAGGGTACAAGAGAATATAGGTTAACCATAAGGCCAAATGTATAGCATTAACCATAAGGCCAAACCAAGCTTTCAACATAACCAGCAACTTTAAAATATGATAAACTGCCAACATCCAGCTCAATATTACGATATTCTTTGTGCTTAGAATGGTATACAAGCAAACCAAACTCATTCGCCAAAACAATTTCACCGTTACTTAAAATGCAAAGAACATGTTGATGTGAGTAAGGTGTCTGAGGATGGACATAAGAATAAGGAATGGAAACCATTTTACACCAAGACTCTTCCATTACCCACAAATCCGCTTTCATCCCTATAAAATCACAAAGCACAAAAAGCCGTCCACCTAACACTCCCAATTTCCAATCATATTTGCCGGCTTCATAATCTGGCTGTTGCAGTTCCCCATACTTCTCACTCATCATATCTAGGCTAACAATTTTCTTGTTGCGAGTCGAAGCACCAGGTACACAAGCAGACCAATAGATCTTGCCATTGGCATACACACCGGGATATATCGTAGGAAGAAAACCCTTCAAATCCTCAATTCTCTTCCATGAATCAGCCCGGAGACTATAAACCTTAACTTCATACTCAAAAACAACTTCAGTGCCACCATATGGCCTTAGCAAACTAACAACCTTATAGTCATCATTTGACTCATCATACCCAAAGCCATAGTTAACAAACCTAGAACGAAGTTCCGGGTCGACAGTTGAACTAGGCAAAAGCTTAGATTTTCTCAAAACTGGATTCCACAAAAACAAATTACTTGGCCCTATAGCTAAACAAACCAAACCATTTACTATACCAACGATCACAGGAGGGAAATTGGGATTCTGATAAGGATATTCAATATCAAAAACAAACTTAGAGGGCTCAGCCTCATGCAATGCAGAATAAAGAGAACACAGCTTCATACCAGTAGGATCGTCGACAGAGAATAAGAGGTGATGATTAGAATACTCACCCTCCCTAGAAGATGTTGAGAAATGGGATCTGATAAATTGTGGGCTTGAGATCAAAGACAACCATGATTTTGAGACGCACTTGAATTTTAAGAGGGATTTCACCGGAAGACGAATAAGAATTTCGGTAATCAGTTCTTGAGGAAGTCCAAGAGTAGTTAACGATGCTGAAATCGAAGGGAAAGGATTTTCCATTCGGCTGGTGGATCCGGATTCCTTGAATTGCAGTTGGTGTGAATCTGTTGTTGTAGTTCTACGCATTTTTTGTTTGGAAGTGATTTGATAATGGCGGCTTTGCTCGTCGGAGCTGGGCGGTTTTCTCTGCCTGTACCTATTTCACATCACAACGCTTATTTGGGAAGTTTTTGCGTAGTGTGTAGCTACGTAGGTACACATTTCGTGGCACACTTCTGTCCATACGATTTCATTCTACACTTAAACTGTGTGGTTCTGTACCTCACATGTACACGTAGGTACGTACTACCCAAAAATTTCACTATTTTGATAGCTGGCGGAAATTACTGCCGATAGAATCAGGAAATAATTGTCAATGGACGGACACACGCTTTATGCATACAAAAATTCATGTAATTCTTTTTTTTTAGCTACGATACGGTTTGAATCATTTGTGTATAAATTTTCTTTTCCCGGTATACTATTGCATCCTACTATTATAAAAATAAATAAATGGAATTGTTATTCGCATGTGGGCATTTTAAATTAGATGGCACCATCATATATAAATTTACTTCGACACCATAACGTTTTTACAACTTTTTTCTAATGTCTTTAATGACATCAAAGTTTTAATTACGAATATGACATATCTACTTATGACACCACGGTTTTACTCATATCTTATATCACAAAAATAATTATCAAATGAAACCTACATTTTTGACCATGTTATGGCCGAAAATCATAATTTCGACCGACCAAAAGTCATAAATCATATTCTAACTAACTAAGAGTAGAAAATCAAATTTCGACACCTCAAAGGTCGAAGATTTACCTGAAACTTTTGACTTTATTTTCGACTTTGATCTAATCGAAACCATTGTTTTCAATGCAAAAAGGGGAGAAACACATTATGAACGCATCCGCACGCAGAGCGCGATAAACTTTAAATGAGTCATAAATGTCCGTGCAATCTTGAGATCGCCCCGTCTCGCTTGGCCTAAAAATTTGCTTAACTCAGCTGAATGAAGACATTTATATCTCACACTTATATAAAAAGGCGGAGACTTTTAGTTTCTGATATGAGGCTTTTACATTCTTCCTTATAAAGAATCGACGTCATAGCACGGCCAAGATTGGTTCCTAATCAAGGTTCGTCCTCTGTAAAATTCTAAAGGTGGGCCTTTGTAAACCATATTTTGTTACAAAAACTTGGGCTTTGTACATAGCCCTAATGTTTAAAAAAAAGTCAACGAGAGGAACACAATCGATTTTCAGGACGACAGCGATCGCCTGTGGCCGGAGATTCCACTTCAAAAAGGGGGAAATGACAGTTTCAGCGGCGGCAAAGAGTTCCCAGAAGAAACTCTTGTATCTTACGTTCTGGGCATCAATTGCGTTTTCCTTAATTCATTTCCCAACAAAAACCCTAGCTTCTAAATCTGTCTCTGCGTTTGTTCAAAACGCCATCTACTCCAACAAAATCACCATTTTCTCCAAGTCTTATTGCCCGTAAGTTTACATCCTTCTCTTCTGATTATATTATTTTTGATGTGTAAGCTAGTGCTTTGCCAGTTTTTTATTCCTTCTGAATTGCATATTATCTGCATTGATTTTTGGTTCAGAAACTGTTGAATTAGCGTAGGGGTCAATATCAGTAATAGTTATTCACAGAGAAATGTTAATTACCTCCTCCCAACCCCCCCAGCACACACACAGGTCCTTCTGTTCGTCATATTCTGTAATGATTGTGTTCTTATTTGGCCACTGAACTTTTTGATTGAGCTTCTTCTAAAGGTACTTTTTGCTGAAGAATTACTTTTCTATTTGCATGACAGTGTGGTGAATTAGATTGCTGTATTGGTATACAGCAAACTTAAATTGAAAAATCTTCATAAATTCCATTAGCAATCATTCACGGAGTTATTTTGAAGCTGTTGAATCATTTTAATGTAAACATTCTGTGTATAGTTTCTGTATAATTCCGTAAGCAATTCATTTTCGTGTTGCGTATTATATCTGAATGGTGTTGATATTCTGTATTCGGCGACTGATGAGTAGTTA
Source organism: Gentiana macrophylla (assembly GCA_026214975.1). Lineage (NCBI taxonomy): Eukaryota > Viridiplantae > Streptophyta > Magnoliopsida > Gentianales > Gentianaceae > Gentiana > Gentiana macrophylla. The sequence continues at coordinate 103,386,981 of CM047812.1, read as the reverse complement.
TTTTTGTGCGAGATCAGATATTCTTTACGTGCTAAGCGTATATTTAGTGAACTTCATGAACACCCTTATGTTGTGGAGCTTGATCTTCGAGGTAAAGATTACTCTTTTCAATACTACACATTCTCTGTTTTATGTGGCTCCTAAAATGCTGAAAAATAGCCTCTTTTTTTTTTCTATTTGGTGACTATGTTTCAGATGATGGGCATCTAATACAGGAGGTTATTCTTGATTTGGTTGGGCGTCGTACCGTCCCCCAAGTCTTTGTGAATGGAAAGCATGTTGGTGGCTGTGATGGCAAGTGTTTTAACTTGATCTTTATTGTTCTATTGGTTTTTCTGATTTGGACAAAAACTGATAACATACACTCATGCTACATGTCAACATTCAAGAAATCTGAGCCCGTTACAATGTTCAACTACATGTTCTTGATTGTTGACATGTGTGTTTAACTGCGACTTAAAAGTAAATTGTGAGTGTTTGTATCATTTCGTGTATAGTAAGGCGTCTTGCTAATTCTTCTTTTGTGCCTCAGATCTCCAGATTGCTGCTAAAAACGGTCGACTGCATAACCTTCTTAGTAAAGGTTGATGTGAAGATGTGAATTTTGTTGGTTTTGTTTTTTCAGTTGAAGATGTATACGGAGCATTTTCTGCAGTTGCAGAAGGTGAGAAGGGGTGACTGTAAATGAAGAATTGTTGCTAATTAGTACAATTAGCAACAATCATTTGGTGTTTTATAGTGGTAATTAATCAACCATTTGTCTTTGTCAATATCTGTCATGGCACCCTAGTTATGGATCTTGAGGTGGTCATTATTATAAACTTGTGAAAATTTCTGGCTTGCATAATTTGTTTTCTAATCCTTATTATTATTAGTAAAACGAATTTCAACAATTGTTGAAGGTTGGATACGTTCAATTTGTCATCATTAATTGACACCGCAATTCTAATAGTGACAGTAACAAGGCTCAGACAATGTGTCACTGATAATTGCCGCATTGATTTTCCTCAAGTACATAAGTCTCAGCGAAAACTGTGCACATAAACATGGGCACTGAACAATGACAATAAACAAGGGGAAATACTTGTGTAGAGAGTGTATTTTGAGGTAAAGTAACGGGTGAAACATTCAGAACCTGAACAGTTTAAATACAGAATGATGTGTGGTTTATATTACTCCACACGTATGGAGGCACTACACAAGTATTTCCCATAAACGAGGACAATTAACAATGACAATAAACAAAAATACTTAAGTAATATGTGTCAATAACAAGATTTTGTCAACAGTAGAGTCAATAACTAGAGTCTGTTGTTAAATATACAACATACACCGTCTAGTGTTAATAAAACGCACACGCAAAATACAACCAAAACATTGAATCTGGACAAAAATCAATGCGAATCGTTCACAAGGCAAAAAACAATGCAAAGTACACTAAATGGTCTGAGCTTAAAATGCACATGCAAAACACAGAATTTGTCAACAGTAGAGTCAATAACTAGAGTCCGTCGTTAAATATGCAACATGCACTGACTAGTGTTAATAAAACGCACACGCAAAATACAACCAAAACATTGAATCTGGACAAAAAATCAATGCGAATCGTTCACAAGGCCAAAAACAATGCAAAGTACACTAAATGGTCTGAGCTTAAAATACACACGCAAAACACAGATCGTTCACAAGGGTAAAAACAATGCAAAGTACATTAAATGGTCCGAGCTTAAAAAAAATGCAAGAAATCAATGCAAAGTACACTAAATGGTGCAAAGTACACAAAATGGTCCGAGCTTAAAAAAAATTGCAAGAAATCTATGCAAAGTACACTAAATTGTCCGAGCTTAAAAAAAAGGCAAGAAATCCACGTAAATGAAACCAAGGAAGATTATATTGGTGTAAAATTGGTGTAAACTTGTCCCTTCGGGGACATCCGATAAAATTGGAACGATACAGAGAAGATTAGCATGGCCCCTGCGCAAGGATGACACGCACAAATCGAGAAATGGTCCAATTGTTTTTTAGGCGACATATATCTCATGATGATAATTGCCCCGTATGCCAAACACCTAACGAAACAACCCTTCATGCTCTCCGAGATTGCGATTGGGCTTGGAATATTTGGAAACTTATTATTGATGGCAATCAATGGAGCTTATTCACGTCTTGCAACACTACTAGTAGCTGGCTCGATACTTGTCTCTCGATTAATTTTGCTCGGAACATGTACGATAATATGTGGAGACTGACCTTTAGTGAGACGGCTCGTGACATTTGGTATTGACGGAATAAGGCTATTTTGGCTCAAGAAGAAGACCCTCCACCGGCATTTGTTTTTGTTGATAAAAATGTTCGAAAAGCTAGAGAACTACATTTAGCTTGGCATAGTAATGAGTAGCATTTTTTTGCTTTTTGTAGATTGTAAATATGGACTTTTGAAGTTTTAATATAATCGACCCCTTTTAACCCAAAAAATTGGTGTAAACTTGATGGAGTAACTCAATTATTACCCATATAATAATAATAATAACAAAAGAAGCCCCAATGGTTCGATGCACTTCTTCTTCCACCTTTTTTTAAGGACATTGTTAATGGCACCACACGCGATTTATTCGAGCACCACACCTCGTGCAAATTTTGATTTTGTAAAGTTTGGAATCTGTTTTCAACCCGTGCAAAGTCGAAATTATGCACAAAATTCGACTCTGGAGGAGTTGAAAACAGATTTCGACTTCTACAAAGTCAAATTTTGCACGAGGTGTGATGCCTGAGTAAATTGACAGTTGTGCCATTAACAGTGTCCTTTTTTTAAACATACCTACTCCGTTCCTTCTTTTTTTTAAACAACCGTAACTTTTGATTTAGAGTTCCGATCATCAAAATTGTTTCACCAAAACTAATATTTTTCCCTCTTTATTTTGATATCTAATATGATACCCTTTCGACGTAATTTTGAAATATGAAAAAACATTTGCATTAATCGAAGCGTTTTTTATAACCAACCAACTTTTGATTTAGAACTCCGATCATCAAAAAAAATTCACCAAAATTCATATTTTCATCTCTTTATTTGATATTTTATATGATACTCATTCGACGTAGTTTTTTAAATAAAAAAAAACATTTGAATTAATCGCTGCGTTTAGTTTAACACCTTACGATCATAGTAAAACTTTCAATCACGGTATCACATTCAATCACAGTAACACTTCACAATCACAGTAACACCCCAAAAACCTTGTGTATTTTACAGTAACACATTCAATAACGACTCACAATCACAGTAACACATTTAATCACAATAATAGTAACAGTAACAACACTAACACTAACAGTAACAACACTAATAGTAACATTTGTAGTCCAAGGTTAATTAGCATCACGTCATAGTAATTAATTGTGTCCAATGTCAATTGAACTTGAAGAAGCATACCATATGCCTGCAATCACACATTCTACTAACTATACATTTTAGTAAGTTCTAATGATGTTTCTTTTGAATTTTAGTAAGTTCCTTGTAATTTGCTGAAGTAGCATACTAGTAGTAGTACATCAGATGTTGTACTAATTAGGCACATGAGTTGCCACTTTTGTATATTTTTGTTTTATGCATTAGGGCCAACAATGAATTGATGATGTACATTTGATGTTGTAATATGTAATAACAACTAACTAGTAATTAGCCCGGATGTACATTTGCTATATGTTATTAAGTGTCTTTTGAATATGTTGTGTACACTGATGTTATTAAGTAATTAGCCCTGATGTACATTTAATCTGTTTTTACTTTATATTATTGTTGGAGAAAATAGTGGAATTGAATTAAAGTGAATAAAAAATGATTTTATAATCATTTTATTCAGACGACTTTGCAAGCTTAATTTGATTATATTCTTGTATAGAACATATACAATGTTTTGATAATTCGAAAACTACGTAAAGTCGTAGATGAATTCAGGATTTAGAATCATTCAATTCGAGTACGAGTGAATGAGAAATTAACGCTTGAAGTCGGGTGTTTGAAAGAACTTTTGTTGGAAGTGGAAGTTGAAGAGTATTCAACTAAATCGTGTGTACCACATTGGAAAAAGAGAGAAATGTTTTCCAAGTATATATGTGGGAAGAATGTTATATGTGGTATAAGCTCCTAGAAAAAGGAGAGATAGCGGGTTGGTTTTAGCGATCAGGCGTTACGCTAAAAATGGCCACACGCTGCCGCCGCCGCCGCCGCCCCCGAGCCCGTGCCCGTGCCCGTGCCGTGCGTGCCCGAGCCCGAGCCCGAGCCCATTGACCATTGACCTTGGGCTTTGGGAATGGGCCTTCGGGCCTGAGGCCCTGAGGCCCAGCTTTGTGTTAAACTTTTATACAAAAGTTAATTGGGCTTGGTCGATTCATAAACATTCCGATTGGTGAAGATTGATTGAAGAGTTCACTTCGGTTCGGTTATCCAACATAGTTCACTCGGTTCAACAATAAGGTTAATTCAATCTTTGGGCGGATGTAATCGATGAGTTATGTTAATTCATTCTTTGAATCGATGAAACGGGTATGAATCGATAATTAAAGCTTCAATTCGAGTTCATCTCCACCCATTGACCTCTCTCCTATATATATAGCCTCCATATGGATTGAAGTTAGACACACATTGGAAATACAACACTAGAAAGCTTCATACATTCATATAGTTACGAAGAAGTTGCATACGAGTTTGAAGAAGAGATTACGAGCACTAGAAGAGTTCGTTGAAGGTTCGTGTAAGAAGTACCTCTATACTGAATCAAGAATCCGAGTTATCCCGGAGACAATTGGTTTTAACCGGGGTACACACGGACCAAATTTGTCTTAAGGACGAGTGTCCTACTGCCCTCGGAGTTATTGTATCCACTTTTATTTTAGTATATTTCATTTTTCAATTGTAATTCGTTTTATTTTCAATAAAATTGTTGTTTAATTAAATGTTAATTATTTTAATTGCGTGCACGGCTCCTACGACTTAAGACAAATTTCGAACCGATGTTACGATTTTAACCCGTCGCGTGTCGAAATTTTTATACAATTTCTACTCAATTTTTCCGAGTTTAGATTTAATTAAATAAACTTGTTTTAATCGAATTCGATTACGATCACTTTCGGTTACGATCGGTTCGCCTGCGTTCTTGATTGATTCGGCTTATTTACGAATTTTCACTTCGTTTCTCGAACATTTCACTCTTAATTTGAACGGTTCGATCTACTTACGAAACTTCACTTCGTTTTATAATTTAGTTAAATCTTCCTTTTTTTGTATCGATTTACGGTAAAATCGGTCCACTTCTTTTGGTATCGATTTACGGTAAAATCGGTCCACTTCTTTTTGGTATCGATTTACGCAAAATCGGTCCACCTCCTTTTTGGTGTTTTCTGGTAAAAACTACCACGTTAAAACAAGATTGAAATACAAACATTGTTGGAGAATCGAGTTGAAACAAACTCGAGCTTGTTCTGACGAGTCAAAACAATCTTCAAATTGTTTTCTTTGGGTAAAAAACCTACGTGTTGTATTATCAGTTATTCTTTTCTGATAAAAGTTTATCTTCTGTTTGTGAACAGAAATGGAATTTTATAATCAGATGACTTCTATTGGTGCGCCAATTCGAGGAGAAAGCTCCCAGGTTGCGGGAAGTGATGTGGTTTTAAAACAGGTCAAAATTGAGCCTGACAGAGACCTCGATGAAGAGACATATGATTGGTGTGTAGACACTGGAGCTACTCAACATATGTGTGCGAACAAATCTTTGTTCTGGGGATACCAGGAAATTCAAGAAAATGTTTTCATGGCAAATTTAACAACGTCCGAAATTGTCGGATATGGGAATATCACGTTAAATTTAAAGAATGGAAACTATCTGGTTATCCGAAATGTTTTGCATGTGCCGGACCTCGGTAGAAATTATATTTCTGGTCCTCAGCTAACCTGTCTGGGTTACAAGTTAGAATTTGTTGCAAACAAATTCACACTTTCTCAGAATGGATTGGTAGTTGGCGAAGGCACTCACGTCGATAGATTATTTTTATGGACCTTCGTATTGTAAAATAAAATTTGAATAATTTTATGTTTACATAAAAGTGATTGTTGGGTATGCATGAGCAATCTTTTGACTATTGTACCTAAATTAAATGTGCCGCTGAGGCTAATAAAAATGCATCTACTTAAGCGTACTTGATTGAGTCTCTTGTACTTTATGGCATAATCGTTTAGGACACGTTAATAATAAATCAATTCAAAGAATGATGAATTTGGATTTTTTACCTAAACTAAAAGTTAATCAAACTGAAAAATGCCAAGTCTGTGTTGAAGCTAAAATGACTAAAGCGCCGTTTCCATCCGTGGAAAGAAACACGAACCGTTAGAATTAATTCACACCGATTTGTGTGACTTAAAGTTTGTACAATCGAGAGGCGGTAAAAGTATTTTGTAACTTTTATCGATGATTGTACAAGGTATCATTATGTATATTTGCTAAGTAGCAAAGATGAGGCTATCGAGGCATTCAAAAATTATAAGAATGAAGTTGAGAATCAACTTAGCGAGACGAATCAAGAAGGTTCGTAGTGATAGAGGTGGAAGTATGAATCGCCATTTGAAAGAATATGTCTAGATTCGGGCATTATTCATCAAACTCTTCGCTCCATATGCACTCAATCTAACGGAATTGCTTTGACGCAAAAAACCGTACTCTGAAAGAGATGATGAATGCTATGTTGATAAGTTCTGGGTTACCTCAGAACTTGTGGGGGGAGGCCCTTCTCTCCGCCAATACAATTCTCAACAGGATTCCGTCTAAAAAGATGGATAAAACTCCATATGAGATGTGGAAAGCAAAGGTGGAAGTGCCTAAGCCTAAACAGATTAAGATTGGGCCAAAAACGATAGATTGCATATTTATTGGGTATGCTCATAACAGTAGTGCATATAGATTTCTTGTGCACAAATCTGACAATCCTGATGTGCATGTAAACACAGTCATGGAGTCAAGAAATGCGGTGTTTTTTGAGGATGTTTTTCCACATAAAGAAAGACACAATGAAGACTCAAATAAGAGAGTACACGAAAATGTGGGGGATAGTACTTCAGGAAACGAGGAAGTGGAACCTCGAAGGAGTAAGAGGGCTAGGACTTCAACGTCTTTTGGGCCAGATTTTCTAACCTACATGGTAGAAAATACTCCAAGGACATATGCCGAGGCTATGTCTAATCCGAGCACCTTTACGGAAAGAAGCTATTAATAGTGAAATAGATTCTATTATGCAAAATCACACTTGGGAATTGGTTGACATTCCACCGGGAAGTAAAGCACTCGGGTGTAAGTGGATTTTCAAAAGAAGCTTAAGGTGATGGATCTATTGATAAGTATAAGGCCAGGTTGGTAGCCAAGGGTTATCGACAAAAGGAAGGTCTTGACTTCTTTGATACTTATTCACCAAAGAATGAGAATCACTTATATAAGGGTTCTTATTGCTCTTTGCCGCGATCTATAACTTGGAGATCCATCAAATGGATGTTAAAACCGCATTTCTAAATGGTGAATTAGAAGAAGAGATATACATGGAACAACCCGAGGGGTTTGTGGTTCCAGGCAAGAGCACAAGGTGTGTAGACTCGTTAAGTCTTTGTATGGATCAAACAGGCACCCAAACAATGGCATCTAAAGTTTGATCAAACTATGCTATCTAATGGGTTTAAAATTAACGAGTGTGACAAATGCGTCTACATCAAACAAACACCTAATGCTTATGTGTTAGTGTGTTTATATGTTGATGATATCTCGATTATGGGAAGTACTCATGATATCATCATGAATACCAAAAAGTTCTTGACACGCAATTTTGATATGAAGGATATGGGACAAGCGGATGTAATTTTGGGGATTAAAATCTCCGGAATATCCGAGGACTAGTATTATCACAGTCTCACTACATTGAATCCGTTACGAGGAGATTCAATGTTTTTGATGAAAGTCCTATGAAAACACCCATTGACTTAAGTCTTCACTTGGTCAAAAATAAGGGTGAGCCTGTGTCTCGATTGAAATATTCACAGATTATAGGGTGTCTAATGTACATAACCAAGCTGTCTTAGACTGATGTGGCGTGTCTTTGTGAACAAAGCGGAAGCGGTTTACAAGTAATCCCAATGAGGATCATTGGAAAGCGACTGATGAGTACTCGGTACTTGAAATATACAATGAACACAGGATTACGTTACACAAGATATCCAGCAGATATTAGAAGGATCTTGTGATGCAAAGCGGATTTCGATTCTAAAGAGTCAAAATCCACAACTGGATATATCTTTATGATTGGTGGTCTTTGCGGTGTCTGAAGTCCACAAAGCGGACATGCATATCTCGTTCCACAATGGAAGCCGAGTTTATTGCCTTTGGACAAAGGCTGGGAAGAAGCGAGTGGCTTGAAATTTCTGAGAGGACATTCCTTGTTGGACAAAACCGATTGCTCTATTAGCATACACGGTGATAGTCAATCGGCTATACACCGAGCACAAAATAGTATGTATAATGGTAAGTCTGTAGACATATCGTCGATTTGATAATACCGTTAAACACTTGATCTCTGGTAGTGGTGTGATTTCCATCGATTATGTAAAATCGAAGGAGAATCTTGGGATCCGCTTACTAAAGGTTTACTCTGAGATCATATGTCAATTTTGACACTCGAAAATGGGACTTAAGCCTATTGAAAGTTAAGTTTTGTAATGGTAACCCTACCATGTTGACTGGAGATCCCAAGATCTTGGTTCAAGGGACAACTAAGTTATGAAGTCATCGATGAACACTTTCCCGTTCTGTGAATAAAAGTGTTGTCTGCCAGAGTGTGAAGGTTAAGTGAAAACTTTTAATGATTCCTATAACTTGATTAAATTCGAGTGGGGTATGGCGGAATACTCTTGATAGGAGGTCACCTATGTAAGTGCGAGTGGGGCCGCTTATGAGAATTCAGAGGCTAGAATTCTCAAAGCACTTTCTACGAAACAGGTGTGATTCAGGGCCAAAATGAATCCAATCATGAGAACCAAGTCAAGATCTTAAGGGAAATATTGTGTGAGTGCTTTATTATGCAGTTCTACACTAAAAAAATTTGAAACGATTCAAGACTTAAGTTCACCGATTAGCCGAGTAGATCGATAGTACTTCACTAGAAGCGGGTTCAAAGCCGAAGCTACCTCTCTCCGATGCAATGTTTTTCTCGTCGAAATCTCTTCGAGTCTGCATTTGCATTAATTTCCATTCATGTGGGGATTGTTGGAGAAAATAGTGGAATTGAATTAAAGTGAATAAAAAATGATTTTATAATCATTTTATTCGAATTTACTTTGCAAGCTTAATTTGATTATATTCTTGTATAGAACATATACAATGTTTTGATAATTACGAAAACTACGTAAGTCGTAGATGAATTCAGGATTTAGAATCATTCAATTCGAGATGCAGTGAATGAGAAATTAACGCTTGAAGTCGGGTGTTTGAAAGAACTTTTGTTGGAAGTGGAAGTTGAAGAGTATTCAACTAAATGTGTACCACATTGGAAAAAGAGAGAAATGTTTTCCAAATATATGTGGGAAGAATGTTATATGTGGTATAAGCTCTGTAGAAGGAGAGATAAGCGGGTTGGTTTTAGCAGTCAGACGTTCTGCTAAAATGGCCACACGCGCGCGCGCCGCCGCCGCCCGCCCGAGCCCGAGCCCGAGCCGAGCCCGAGCCCGTTGACCGTTGACCGTTGACCGTTGACCTTGGTCTTGGGCTTTGGGCTTTGGGGAATGGGCCTGAGGGCCCTAGGCCCAGGCCTGTGTTAAACTTTTTATACAAAAGTTAATTGGGCTTGGTCCAGTTCATAAACATTCGATTGGTGAAGATTGATTGAAGAGTTCATTTCGTCAAAGATTGATTGAAGAGTTCATTTCGGTTCGGTTATCAACATAGTTCATTTCGGTTCGAAGAATAAGGTTAATTCAATCTTTGGGCGGATGTAATCGATGAGTTATGTTAATTCATTCTTTGAAGCGATGAAACGGTCAGAATCGATAATTAAAGCTTGATTCGAGTTCATCTCCAGCCCAGCCCTCTCCTATATATAGCCTCCATATGGATTGAAGTTAGACACACATTGGAAATACAACACTAGAAAGCTTCATACATTCATATAGTTACGAAGAAGTTGCATACGAGTTTGAAGAAGAGATTCGAGCACTAGAAGAAGAGTTCGTTGAAGGTTAGTGTGTAAGAAGTACCTCTATCTGAATCGATAATCCGAGTTATCCCAGGGAGACAATTGGTTTTAACCGGGTAGTGCACCGGACCAAATTTGTCTTGGGACAGAGTGTCTCTCTACTCGCTCGGAGTTATTGTATCCACTTTTATTTTAGTATATTTCATTTTTCAATTGTAATTCGTTTTATTTTCAATAAAATTGTTGTTTAATTCGTGTTAATTATTTTAATTGCGTACGGGCTCCTACAGTTACATGAAAATTGTGAGTTATAATAATGTGTCGTTTAGACTTGTGAAACCAAAAACCAAACCGGATCCAAACCGAAATCAACCCAAACCGAATAACTATATGTAAAATCCGAACCGAAACCACCCAAACCTAACCATGCTCAGTCTCTCTTCATAGGTTTTCTTATGTTGTAGATTACTGATGTTTGGCCTATGCACTCCAATTAATCGTTCTTTAACTTCTTTCTTTGGCCGCTAGTGCAAGGAAATAATTGCCTCATCAAATTCATGTTAGACAATCTATAATAAATTAGCAGCAGTAAAAAAATTACAGTTAGCTTATAAGTCTTTACATGAGAAAAAAAGATGTTCGTAGCTGAGATTTTTCTTGTTAATTTATTTTTCAAAGGTATGAAAAAGGACTGAAGTAATTATTTTTTTTTGAAATTGGACTGAAGTAATTATGAAATAGAAAAATTCAACCGTAGACGTCTAATCAATAAAAGATAAATCCTAATTTGCTGCGATGGGAATGGCGTGAAAACGGGTTGAGGTCGTCTGCTGTGGAATGGTGTTGTATTGTCGGCTGTACACGTGATCTCACTATACATTTACATTTTAGGACAGATCTGGTCGTTGGTTTTTATTATTATTGATCACCAAAACGACGTCGTTTTGGTGATAGTGTATAGAAATACACTATCACAGCACAGCGGCCTCGTAAAGCAGAGGATCGCGAGTCTGTGAAAACACCTGCAGACGTTGGAAATATTTATAGAGGAAATTGCAAAATCAGTCCCATAATTTTGGGATGGTATCAATTTTGGTTCCATATGATTTCAATTTAACAATTAAGTCCCGTAAATTTTAAAAAATACTCAATTTCAGGACATCTGAACTCCGGCGAAATCTCTTTAAAAAATTTGGGATTTGCGGCCTACGTTAGCTCTAAGTGGCGGAATCTCTCAATTTGATTTAACATTTGATCATATTCAACCTAATCATAAGACACTAGTCATCAATAACCCAATCTACCCCTAAAAAAACAATATGTTATAGTATTGAAATCACGTAATCTGACCAACATATGCCCAACGAAAAATAACTCTTAGTATTATGTCAGATGAGAATTTCATTCTTTTCTTCAAAGGTCTATCCAACAATTCAAACACCTGCAATTTTTACGAAGTTTACTCCATCTGTAATCTTGAATGTTTAGAATTAATGAGCTTCAAACAAAAATGCACATGTCTTATTCATTCTAGGTGGACTGTCCCACAATGCTCTGCTCTGTCGTAATATACATATATATCATAATCTTTTTAGTTATTTGCTCTTGGCTTTTTGTCTCCTGCATTTTCGTTTTGTGATTTCACTCACCTATGACATGAATGACAACCATCAAATTAGATGCAGCAATAAGCCAAGATAGTTTTTGAAGTACCACAAGCACATTATCAACAACATCTTGGCCAAATGCCCAATAACCTATTAAGGCAACAGGAAATAACAAATGGCATTGATGACATAGGCCCCAAGGGCACCTTTCCGACAGAAAAACAGCAAACGCCACTTAACGTCAATGTTGGTCGGAAAATCCAAATTTTTATGAGTAGATTTCGTCGGAATAGAGAGGTGTCTTGAAATTGAGTCTTTTTAAAAACTTACGGGACATAATTGTTAACTTGAAATCGTATGGGATCAAAATTGATACCACCCCAAAGTTATGGAACCAATTTTGCAATTTTCCCATATTTATAAAGAAGAGGGCAAATCGGGAATTACAATATTTTTAAAGAATCTTTTGTCCGGAAAATCATTTCGATGGCCGGAAATTTAATTAAAGGTTTTTTGGCAAAGCATAGAGAAGTAACCCACATATTATTAAACCATAAGAGAGGAAAGACTCTAAATGGTAAACTATAAATAGGTAAATTGCGTTTTCCTTTGTTAGAATGTTGATGAATTAATGTTACTCAGAAAGTATTAACTTTGCTTTTTAAAATAAGTACTAATTTACGCTTCGTGTCTAGCAATTGTAGTCCTGATACACCAGCTCAGTGGTTTACTTTTTTTAAAATTTGGTGGTTTTCGTTTTAAGAATTAGGGGACCATGATGCATTCATAAATTTTTATTGTTTAAGATACATCATGTCATACATATGGCCGAACCAGCATAAAATTTACAACCAAAATAACGCGCTTTATAGAAAGATTTGTTCGTGTTATATCTCTTAAGGATCGTTACAATAACATTATTTTCAAAATAATCACATATAACACCCCACCGTCAAATCCCCTCTCTCCCCAAAACAAAATCACACTATCCCACCCAGTGGTGGATTCAGATTTTTTTTTTCAGTCGGATCACCGAACCGTAAAACTACGCTTTCTATTTTTTAACAACAAAATACATTTTTGAACAATAAAACAATATCGTACGTTTTAATACGAAAAAAAATTATCAGACCTCAGTAGGGTCACGTGACCAACCCTAATATACATGCCTCCGCCCATGACCCCACCCCACCCCCAATTCCCAAATCAACCACACATACCCTAGTACTGCTACTTAATAATGGCAATTAGAAATACTATACTACTAGCTTTTATGTCTTCTTCTTTTTTGTTGTTTTCTTGCTACATCATCTACTAGGGGTAGTCCCCGTAGTGCTAGCCTGCCTGCCCGTCCGGGAAAAAAAGGGTCTGTACTTTTTTCGTCCAACGGTAGATTTACTTCAAGAATTCAAGATCAATGAAAAGATGAGAGTTGAATGTAAAAGAAATGGAAAAAGATCGAATTTTTCTAAGTTATAACTCAAATTCACTCATTTTTGTGAAATTCCAACTTCATTCTTTTACAAGAAAAAGAGAAAAAAAGATTGAGGCGTACCCGTATTAACCTTGGGTCATAATCAGGCACAGTTCCGTATAGAGACGTCTGCTATGGATTGTCAGCAACAATTAAGGTGTGCAGCAACAACAGCATTTAAAGTTAAAAAATGGCTGGCTTCTTTACATTAGGCAGCAGCAGCAGCAGCAACAACAACAGAGAAAACAACACAAACGCCAACCAACAAGAAAATCTCTTCTTGTACAAAAACGAACAGGACAACAACAATCCGTACAAGGGTTTTGAGTTATGGCAACAACAACAACATCTTTATCCACCACCACCAGAACAAGCTAGTGGTAGTGGATTAGGGGTTGGACCCAGTAGCCACCGCCACCACCGGTTTGACGGCTCTAATAATGAGCCGTCAAGATCCGGTCGTGGTGGTGGTGTTAGTGGTGGTGGTGGTGATAGGGTGATAATGATGAGGAGTGGTGTGGGGGGTCTAAGTTGTCAAGATTGTGGGAATCAAGCTAAGAAAGATTGCTTACATATGAGATGTAGGTCTTGTTGTAAAAGCCGAGGATTTAATTGTCCAACTCATGTTAAAAGCACTTGGATTCCTGCTGCTAAAAGAAGGGAAAAACAACAATTGTTACAACAGCAACCTCAACAATTACAACAACAAGAAAACCCACAAATCAGCCAGCAAACTAATGAAAGAGAGAATGCCAAAAGGCTTAGAGAAAATCCAAATCCATCAGGTACATTTTGTTATATGCCTTCTTTAACCTTGCTCATTTAAAATCAATTATTTTTTGACTTGTTTACAATTTCTATATATTTATCTTGAATTATTTTAAGTGGGATATATCTTAATAAAGAGGGAGGAAAAAAAAAAAGGCAATTTCTATGAAATTTATGGTTGATTATCTTTGTGATTATTGGTCAGCAATTTCAGCATTACAGAATGGAATGTCCTTAAACGATTGCGTGTGATGAAATAGTTTTTCTCCTTTTGAAGAAATCAATGTTTCTTGGTCTGTCTGACAAAAGATTGACTGTGAAAAACGCTGTATATTTCTTTTTTCTTTCTGAAATTTGTGTGATTGAGAACCGTGTAGAATTGTAAATGGGAAAATTACATTACAGGGACTCACTAAGAGGAAGCTATACGATGGCGTCTGGGCCATGCAGATTTCTGAGGTGGGCCACACAGAAGCAGCTGTATTCCACCTCGAGAAGCTGTGTGGTCAGATCTTCTTGCGTATAGCATAGCTCCCTACTGGAAATTCCCATGATAGAACGACCCTGTAAATGGTGGAAACGTGCATTTTAATTTTAAGATCTATTCTTTCTTTCCTTTTTTTTTTTTTTTTTTTTTTTGTAATTCATTGCACCTGACTAACCGGAAGTTTTTAGTCCGTGACTACATATGAAGTGAAGTGATGGGAGGACTAATTCAGATCAACACACTTTATATCAAATTTATTATTTTCACTCTATTTAAAAACAGTTAAACACTGCTCATGAGGTCCCTCGCCTCCGTCCTATGAGGAATGCGAGAAGAGGTTAATCGGGGCGCCTGAGCAGAGAGTCAGAAATTGTCTTAGTTCCCATCATCAAGTTTTAGCTATCGGAAATCAACCCCTTTTACGGGAATCGAACCTCTGACCTCCAGCTTAGGGTCCGGACTGTCATTACAACACCCCAGCTCCTCACCACTAGATCATATCCAGGGGATTATTTTCACTCTATCTAATATATACTTCATTAGGTTGTAAGGTATCTAGAAGATAACAAAACATCACAAAACGTCTCGTACTTATAATGCTTAGGTACCTTCTGAATTGTAAATTAAAGTGTGAGTAAGGAGTGTTTAAGTCTTTTTTTGTATAACACAATTTTTTTTAAAATAAAAGTACTACTACTCAACTGTTAATTTTCTTCTTCGACAGACAATAAGTACACGTTAATCTACGTTTTAATTTTACTAAAAATATCTTGATTTGTATAAAATCAACCATTCACGGCTTAAATCTCTTCTTATTTTTCTGACATAGATGTCAAAATAAAAAAATGTTTTATAAACTTGTCGAGGTTACATTTACAAAGCAATATTCATTGTCTTTTTCTTAACTCTTTCTATATTTATTAACTGATGAGAGATTCAAAAGACAGTGTATTAATTATATTTAAAAGGTTTTATAGTCATTTTGATCTTAAAGAGGCCTAGTCCGGAACTATTAAGTCTCATCCTGAATTTGTGTTTTTAACGAGTGTACGTCACTTAAATAGGGTAAGTATAAAAAAGAGAACTATCTGTGAAATACATTAAATTCTTTTTGGGGTTTTTTTATTGAAAAGAAAAGGAATGGACAGGTGATTTTTATTATATTCGGAGAATTGATGGGAATCAAACCATTATTTTTTCCGTAGAAAATCTAAGCCGAAACCATATAAGAGGAGGAGCATCATCCCAAACTATATAAGAGGAGAGATCTGATCCCCAAAACTAGGTTGTAAGGGGCGAGAAAAATTCATCTCTTAATACGGCGAGTGAAACAATCACGAGTACCCAATGTAGCATACTATAACACGCTCCCTCAAATGTGACACCAAAACGTAATTAACCATATAAGAGGAGGGACTTCATCTCTAAAACCTAGGTTGTGAGATGTGAGGAAAGTCAATCTCTTAATATGATGGGTGAAACAATCTCAAGTATCCAATGTAGGACACTTTAACACATCTCCTCAAATTGTGGGTCTCAAAACCTTGGTTGTGAGTGTTGAGGAAAGTAAATATCTTAATATGGTGAGTGAAACAATCACAAGTACCTAATATGAAACACTTTAACACGCATCCTCAAATGTGGACTTATAATTAAGTAGTCCGGGCTACATGACACACAAAGCATATAAGGGCACTATAATGCCAACAAAGAGGCCAACGCTTGCATAATGAAAGAAAAAATCTAGACCCAGACCATATAAGAGGAATGGCCTAATCCAGATTGTGAAGTGAGAAAAGCTCGTCTAGTAAAATGATGAGTGAAACAATTATATGTAGGACATTTAAACACTTACCATGAAGTGTAACGGTCTATACCACCATACCAATTAAGTCTGATTCACATATTCTTTTTGAGTTTTCTATATACCAATGAGATTTCTTTGTGGTATCCTTTATTGTCATTTTATGAAGAAATTTTAATGAATATCTAAAGTAAGAAACAAGTGTATTTGTCATTTTCCTTTCAGACACAACAAAATGAAATAATATTGTTTTGCACCGGCCCACATTTATCATAATCAATAATGTAAGATACGTTTTATTTTATTGCGGAGGCAGTATTACCCTTATAGTATATTATTCATTTAATACAAAATTCCAATTGTAAAAGTTTTGCCAGTTTCATGTTTTAGGGTTAGCTGTCGGACAATTCCCGGCAGAAGTGAGCTCACCAGCTGTTTTCCGCTGCGTTCGGGTCAGCTCCATTGACGACAATGAAGATCAATGCGCATATCAGACAACTGTTAACATAGGAGGACATGTATTCAAAGGCATTCTATATGATCAAGGACTTGATGGTAATTACATTGCCACCGAAAGCTCGTCAGGTTGCGGCAGTGGCAGCACCACCGGTGTTCATCAGCACTTGAATCTGATAGCCGGAACTGCTGCTACTGCCGCCGCCGCCACCGGAACATCTGCCCCCACTGTCGCCGGAAGCAGTGGCGGCAGTGCTGCGTTTTTTGACCCGACAACATTTCCGGCTCCTCCTTATATGGCTGGTACGCAATTCTTCCCGCCACCTAGATCTTGACAGAAGATTTTTGCTCCCTTCGGAGTTTCATTGTTAGTGTTAAAATTTTCATTACAAGTGACCTAACACATTCTTATGTTGTTCATAATGATTTTAAATTGTTTTCAAAAAAAGATAATGATTTTGAATCAATTGATGTGGATCCACCGTAATAAATTGTGTAATTTTTTTTGTTTTGTTTTAGACATCTATGATAAATCGATCTGTAATGACATAGCATTTTCTGATCGTACGTTGAATCAACATTTTACATCCATTGATCTTAATCAAGGGGAGGAAATGTAGCTCTTATATATGGCTTACTTCTAGTTCAAATTTGCTCAGGTGCAGTGTTTACGGTGCTAGCAACTGTATTTTAGGATACAATGGTGTTATTTTATTAATGTGATAACAGTTTAAACTTTGAACATACGATTGGCTCTCTTCTGATGCTTGAAACTTGTATATATTGTATGTATGTGAATGTTGTTGGGTTTATTATTTGTATTCCACTGATTCTAGCTACCGATGTATCACATCTACCGGTGCATCACACTTAAGACACAAAATCAATTATAAAAAAGTCGATTCTTAAGTCAAGAATCGACTTTTTAAAGATCGTTTTGATGTGATGTAAAAACAGTATAATGTATCGGTAGAATCGCAGTACGTGGTGAAAAAAGACCCTTGTTCCATTGTAGGTTTTTTTTTTTTTTTTGTTCAAAGAAAACCTATTCCATGACCACTTAAATAGTCACTATATATCTTACACTTAAAGCTACCATAAACAACCAAGTAACTTGGCTCAAGTGTTAAATGACTTGAGAATGCCTAGAGAGGTGACCAGTTCGATTTTCCTCTGAGGCGTCATGTTGAAAGAGCTCTTGGTCAGGCCTTATCCCTGAGTATGAGTCAAATTCTGCAGATACGACACAGACTGAGCTCCGGATTCCGGATTAGTAGGACCAGTATGTTCCGGATACGGGAGGCTTTAAAAAAAAAAAAAAAAAAAAAAAAAAAAAAAAACTACCACAAACACATAAGGCCACTAATAATATTTTATGACCACTTAATAAAATAATAATTACCATTTTCCAATAACAACATTGTCGTCTTTCAACCTCTCTTGTAATAGAAAACTCTTCTTTTTGTCATTATGAGTGTTTTCTCTCCACTCCTTCTGCGTTATTGTGTGTGTTTCTTTGGTAGACTTTAGATCTCACTTTCTGGTCGGTTATTATGTTGTTTGTACATTAATTAATAGGGGCAGTGGTTTAAAAAGATAAAAAAAAGAAAGGAAAATAAGAATCGAAAATAAAAGAACGATCAAAACATTTTATTGCTTTATAGTTAAACCCAACGCCGAATCTAATGTTTTAATCATATGGAATAAGGACATACTCCCTCCGTTTTTATATATATGTCGATGATTAAGAAAGTAATTAATATCGTATTGGAAATGTATTTTTATTGGAGATGTAAATGTTTTGTTGGTAAAGAGAGTTTTAGTATTGGAATTGTGTTTTTTATTGGAGATGTAAATATTTTATTAGTAAAGGAAGAAAAAATAATAAATCTTTGCAAAATGTAAAATAATGCGAGATAAATAAAAAAAAAAAAAGCGAAATGTGATGAGATAAAAAAAAGCGGAGGAGAGTATTTTTTACCCGAAAAAAAAATTTCACTGCCCTCATTGCATATTTCTAGATTCAAATTGTTTTTTTTTAACAATAAACCCTAATTAATAATCCCGCCGTTCCAAAATAACTGATTCAGTTGCTAAAATGTGTTTCATTTTATGTGAGACTGTACAATTTCCAATGCAATATTTATTGTGTTTTTATCTGATTTATGCTTATTTATTATGGTAGGAGATATAGAAAAGAATATCACATTAATTATATCCAAGGACATTCTAATCATTTAATTGAAAAGTTAATGCAATAACTCACATCCAGACAAATTGAAACAGATGAAGTACGTTTTTTATTTTTATTTTATTCAAATATTAAATTTTACTTAAAATGTTTAATTAAGTCAAATCTTTCCCTCAAAATATATGTCATTATAGGGAATTTTTTTTTTTAAATGCTGAAAAATAAAATATTTATGGTTTCGGCGTTCATCTGAAACTATTTCCTGCGAATGGGTCCACGTCAAAGATGTTCATCGCCATTGGTTCAACCAAATGGCTTTACCTTTTTTTGAAAAGCAAGCAAAGCATTTGGTTGAACCAAATGAACTTTAACTGAGGAAAAACGTGAGCATCCTGTATTGAAAGTTAAAGCGTTTGTTCAACCAAATGGCTTTTGTTGTTTTTCAAAAAAGGTAAAGCGTTTGGTTGAACCAAATGCGAACTCAATAACAATCTTGGCGATGACCGTCATCGCAGAAATAGTTCGAGATGGCGTCAAACCATAAATATTTTATTTTTCAGCATTTAAAAAAAAAAATTTCCATTATAGGTGGATATCTTTTCCCAAAATAAGTGTATATGATTTCAAAAGTTATTTTCCTATGTTCTACCAAAAGTAACCTTCTTTACTATCATGATAAAAGAGAAAAATGAGTTGTTGAAATGAAAGAGGAAAAAAGTAAGTGGCATATAACTTAGCCAAGTCCTTTTTTAGTTTTTTTTAATATCCGTGTAAATTGCTAGAGCAAGAGAAGTACAGCCTTCGTGCAAAAATATATTTTCGTTAAGTTTTTTGAATTCGTATTATAATATAAGTTCATTTAGAATATTAATGGAGCATTTATTATATTTTTTTTTCTATAATTTATTATATATTCACATACTTTACAACAATTACATTAATAAGAGTCAAAGGATATTTTAAAATCTTATCATTAAAATTAATGACATTTAACCAATTTTTAATCTGTATAAAATGATTTTGGTGCGGAGGTAGTATCATGTTGAATGAAGTGATGGCGTGAATGTTGTGTTTTATTAAAAGAAAAAAAAACATGATTATTTTATACAGACAATTTTTCTCAATTTTTTTTGTCAGACAATTAAATAATTGGATAGGGAATTACCAGTACCACAACAATTGGTAATGTCATGTCCATAACAAAAGAGACACAACACATCTTAGATTATGAATTTATGATGCATGACTCATTGATGGACGAGCATCATAATCAATGATATAAGATGTGTTGTGTCTATTTTGTTATGATAATTTTCTTATGTACATAGTATCTTTCACAACAATGTATCATAAGAATTGACAACACATTTTTGCATATTTGATCAAGATTTAACACTATCATAATCAATGGTGTGAAAAAATGTTATGTTATTCATTATTATACAACCATTTTGATAGTAAAATCACTCAGCTAGATATTACTCATCAAAAATCTCCTAAGTAAATTTTTTCTAGGAAAATACTACGACCACAACCAAAAGGACATAATCATAACACAATATATATAATGTGTGTTAAAATCTTTTATATCCGAAAAAAAAATAACAAAATATATATATATATATATATATATATATATATATACACCATTGATTATTGTGTTGTTGGTTATATCATTTTGGTTGTGGTTGTTACCTTGCTCAATGTTCCCTTCTCATTTTGCAAGTTGGTATTCTACTTGGCATAGTTTAATTGCTTAATACCCATATTTTCTTCCTTCCTTTAAGGGAGTCCAGCCATGCATGATGATTCCTTGTTTGAAAAAGATGCACCAGTCTTTTTCAAGTTTCAACCCCTCACACCCCTCCCTATCCCCTCCCTGCATTTCCCTTCCTTTCGTTTTCCCTCATTTTTTCAGGGTGAGGGAAAACAAAAATAATAGAAGGAGTGGGGAGTTTGAGAGAGAGTTTCTTGAGGGGAATGCTATAAAAATGTAAATGCAGTTTAAAGTTTATTTAATGTGATAGGAAACAGGCATTGTGAATTGATCTAGGGCAATGACGAACGCATGATCTCGGGTAAGCAAGGACAATAAAATTTTATAAGAGTCAAATAAAAAATTAAAGGGGGCAAACAAATATTTTAGTACATATATTAATAGATTTTTTTTCAGATCAAGGAAGACAGTTAACCTCATTGGTTCTACGTAGGTCCGACACTGTCTAGAGGCTAAATCCACAAATCGAGTTATCGCATGAAATTTCTAATAGAATTTAGTCATTCACGTGAATCAATTAAATAGAGTGATTATGTTGTGGAGAGGCCCTAATGCGGACATGTACACGTGGCAATATCTGGATCACATAGTTTTATTCTGTGTGGGAATTCTCTATTAAATCTCAAATCATGCTGTGTGGTGCAGATGTTCTACAATCTGTTCTATTGTAGCCTCTCTCACAATGAGAATCACCCACTTAAATAATAAGAGGCTAAAGTTTGAATGTGATGATGTACATAAGATTTGTTCACAGTAAAGTGTGATATGAAGAATAATTAAAGATGGAGACAATGACAAGACCTCTTGTCATTCACACAGTTATTATAATACTACATTTTTTTTAATAAACAAATTTTATTAAAGGCCGAAAAAAATTCTTACAATATCGTATTGTGACAATCCTTTTTATTGTAAAATACGTAAGCGAAGTCTGATCATGCATGTCTCCTTAAAATCTTTGCTTTCTATTTTGTACGTAAAGTGGTGACGGATTCAGAAATTTTATTTAGAGCGATCTGATTTTTTTTCAAAGTAATTTTTTTTTCACAGGATTCGAAACATTTTTTTATAGATAAGAAGTAGAGTTTTTTCATTTTTAACGGTGTCCGTAGACCCAAATTAATATATGCTGCATCCGCCTATGCTGTAAAGTCTAAAACAAGGTCCATGTAGTGAATGTTGTGAGTATAGTGTGCCTTCCATGAACCAACTCGGTGCCTAGTCATTGCAGTTCGTACTCCACGTGTGTATGTGAATAGTTGTGCAATTGCCGAAAAGATATTTTACAGTGACCGATTTATAGGTGATATCGATTAAAGATATGAGATATGTGCAGTTTACCCTGATACATCACTACTATATGTTAATTATTCATCTATTATTACCCGAAAATACGTGTTGTATAATGCTCGTTGATGATGATTAGATGTCATCATCCCTAAAAGGAATGTTTCTACATCATTTAGTGGTGACACTAATGAAGGTTAACATCCATGAACCAAAAGGGGATTGGAATTTAACTTATTGGTTAAAGTGGCATTGTTATTTTACTATACACATAATATAATATATGGTTGGAATGGATTCTTTATTAGAGTGTGAAAATGATCTAACTAAAGATTAGAATGAGTTCTCAAAAAAAAAAAAAAGATTAGAATGATGAGTAAAAGTAAGTGGTTGGAATCCACTTTCTTTCATTGGCACAATACCACTCCTTAAGCTTATTATTTAATGTTATTTTTTTAAAGCTAATTAGTTGTAGGTAAAATTCTTACCTTTGTTAGGGTTCATACCTATTTTGGCAAAATGCTTTAGGAAATTATTCTTCTTTAACTTTTAAGTCTTCGTCTATGAAGACATCTATACTCATTGAATTGTTGTACTGTTTCATGAATTCTAAATTTTTATGTTTTAAGACTTATCTCCATATTTTTCCAAGTTTCTCTAAATTATATTACATATTATTGTTAAAAGGGGCAATCTAGAAATAGAAATTTGTTTCCCTAATAAATCAAAATATGTATTTTATCTAGTGGAAAAAAATTATGAAAAAAGGACAAGCCGGAAAAGGTGAGCTAATCAAAACTGCAATCTAGTCCATTACTCTCTTTGTAATGCAATGCTTTTTCATCCCTGTAATGCAATGCTTTTTCATCCCTAAGACTGTCTCCAATGGGAGCCTTTTAAGGCTCCCTAAATGTGTTATAGGGTGAATACCCAACCCTTAAACCCACAACAACACCCTATCTATCTCCCTATCCCTAATTGAAACTAAGCTATTCTTTTATTAGAGGGAGAGGGTTAGGGGTGAATAGTAATCATTTTTAACCACACAATTCACTTTTATGTCTCCACCTATTTATCCTAATCTTCTTCAACCATGCTAAACTCAATTTTAACCACTTCGGTAATAATTTCCTCTAATAAAAACGATACAACATTTATTAGAGGACATTTAATAATCCCCTAATTGGTTGTTTAAACACATACGATATTTTTTTGACAATGATACGACATTAAAATCTCATTTTGCAAGTATAAAATATTTTATTCCGATTTTTGCATTAAAAAAAATGGAAAATGTGTTGGTAGTTAAATTAATTGGTTGAGATGTGAAAAAAAAGTAGTATTGGGGAATTGTATAAGGAGTGCTTATTGGAGTTTGTTGCTTTATATGGTGTTGAAAAAGTAAATCTGGAACGGAAAATAAGATAAATGGGGAGTGTGATAGGGAGTATTACCTTATATATAATATTAATATATATATATATATATATATATATATATATATATATATATATATAGATAGATAGATAGATAGATAGATAGATAGATATATTGTGCATATATGCGTGTGTGGTGTGCATATGTGATGTGAATTAGTGCATGAGACTAAGTGCAGTATGTATATATATATATATATATATATATATATATATATATATATATATATATATAGATTTATGCATATAATATATATATGTGATACATACACATGTGTAAATTGATTTATGGTAATATAATAAAAGATATATTCAATATTGGATATTGACAATATATATCTTGGAAATATTTAATATTGGATATTGACAATATATAATATTTAATAAACCTAGAATATTTATTTTCCTTATTTTACTAGTAAAATGTTTTCTTTCTCATTAATCTACTCAGAAGCTTTTCCCAATCAGATTGAGACTAGAAAGGGGCGCACCACTCCCTATATAAACAAGGGGGTGCCAAGCTCTTTTGAACAATACAATTCCAAGAACTATAGTTCTTGTGAAAATTAGAGAGCTTCTTAGAGAGAGATTAGAGAGAGAAAAGACCGGTCTAGCAACCAGATTTTTCTAGTAGAAATCCAATGGTGGATTCCGGCGGGTTGTTCGTGTGGACTAGCGGTAGAGGCCGAAAGCTTGGGCGGCTCCGTGCATCGCTACTTTCCTTAGACGGTCAAAGTCGATCTTTTAGATCATGCAAGGTAACCACCGTCTATTAGCTTATTTGTTTATTGCTTAAACGAAGTCGGTCTTGGTTAAAAGGAAATAAATTTTTGAATTCAGCTGCGTTCCCGCGTAGATTTCCTAACAGAGATTTCCCGCACTCTTAAATGTATAAGGAAATATAGTAGCTTGTTTACTAACATCAATTAGTTTTAGTAGAATGGTAAGCGTTTGATCAAAAGAAACCGGCTACGCCTTTGCCTTTCAACTAAAACAAATAAGAAGTTCAAATGTTGGAGGACCCTCCTCTTTCAATATCACCACACAAACATGAATTTCTTATTGTCCTTAAATCCACCCAAAGTCCATATATTCTTGTGGAAATGCATGCACAACCTTTGCCCTCCCCATTGGCACAAACTTCAAAATGCGCAATATCACATTCAACACTTTCTCTTTGCCACCTTCTTCCGGAAACTTGGCTACGTGGCTGCGTTGCTTCTTTGAATGTCCTAGAATGAAAAAGCTTTGGGAAGAACTCTTTACCCTCAAATAGTGACGGACCTATGAATTTTTTCAGTGGGGGTCAAATTAAAAAAAAATGTTAAAAAAGGGATAAAGCAGTCGGGTTTTGAACAAGTGACCTCAAGTATAGTAGTATTCTTTTAACCAGTTGAGCTAAATAAGAAATTAGACTAGAAATTGTCTAAAATAATATACATACATGATCTTTAATACTATTAGAGGGGTATTTTAGTAACTTCGTATGAAAAATTGAGTGGAGGCCGTGCACCCCCTTTAGTATATTGGGTCCGTCCCTGCCCTCAAACCAATCGCAAAAACCCGCATATGCTTGGACTAAACAAAAATCCAAACACCTCAAGATCAATGTTGATGCATGCATTAAAAATGTGCTTGTAGCGGAATGATCTATCTATTGGGAGTGGTGCCTGAAAAAACAATGATGTATTGTTTTAATTAAATAAAAGTAATATTTCTTATTTATCCTTTTATTTGCTTATAGTATGCATCTAAATAACAGTACAAGAAAATCTTTGGGGGTTAGTTATGTAATCATAAAGCTATTGAATAAGAGTTACGTATGAGAAGATTGTTTTTATGGTAAACTACCTCAAATATTACAGTCAAACCATCATTAGTATCACAAAACAATTAGAGTGTGACCGTTTGATCCGGGTTGTCGGTGTTGGACACCTTGATGGTTGCACTTGTATGTGAAGTGTTCACATATACGACTTGACCTATTCGATATGATGATATCATATTAAGTCCATAACGAGAGATTGTGATTGACTCATTAGATATCCAATATGAATTTAATCGTAATTCTGCTGTGACTATAGACTCGTGCATTTTCAATGCTGACATTTGATTTGATGGTATGGTTAGACTAATAATGCTTTCCAAATCCTCACCATTTTAACACCCCATAGAAACCTACCAAACCCTTCACAAAAAAAAAAAAAAAAAAATTAAAATAAACAACTGTCTAGTTGTAACGTATTTGTAATTAGCACAAATTCTCTTGGTGATGGACTTTAAAGATTTTACATTATTTGCAAGCATGAAGAAAAATTGGTGATACAAAGAACTACGAAAAATATGTGAAATTTACATGGTGTACTACGTACAACCTATGTAAAATTAAGGAAAAAAAAAAAAAACCAAACCAAACCAACCAACTAACCAAATCAAACCAAACCGAAAAGGTATAAACCGTGGTTTTGATCTCATTTTTGTATTATAAAAAAACTGTAAAAAAGCAATTTGGTTCCAATTTAAAAAAAAAACCGCTTTAAAACCGGACCAAACCGGATTTTATATGTATACATACATACATATATATATATATATATATATATATATATATATATATATATATATATATATATATATATATACACACACACATACACACATACCTACATCTATTAATACTTTAAAACATCAATGTGCTTTTTTCGGTCCAACTCAACTTGTTTAAACTTTGTAATTGTAATGCATTAATGATCAATTACTAATCTCATATCTTAAAGATTCATATTTTGTTGATCATTTCATGAGACTTGTCTTTAATTTCCAATCATTTAAGAGATTCTCGAAGTGCATATCGATTCACAACTCACAACTCACCACCGCTAACTCTTTCTTCTCTTTCTACTTCCTCAAAGACCAATTGAATTATGTGAATGCTTATTTGTATGACTTACTTCTTCTAATGCGTTGATGAACTTAATCATGGACATTTTCCGATTTGTTCATTTGTTTGGTTTGACATCTTTTATAAATAAATGCATTTATATACATTAGTTTTATATAAGTTTGTCTTTTATTTGCTTATAATTAGATTATTTTGGACAATAACATTGTTGAGATAATCAAAATACGAGTTAGTGTTTTGGAGAAAATAAAATAGCGAATATGTTCTAACTAAATAAAGTCCAAAACTATATCACATGTTTTTTTCGTTTGAAATGTGTGAAAGTTAGCAATCTTTAATTTATCTCTACCACACTTATGGAACAAACGCATTCCTCTTTCTTCCTTGACCATACTCAAAATATTATTTTGTCAAATGGATTTTGAGATTTATAAATGATATTCAATAATGTAACGATTAGTTCATTATTAGTATTTTTGAAATCGATGATTCATTGATGAATTGGAATGAGTAAGGATGACTCTTTCATTATCTTGCTCGTCCCAAACTTTGGAATTCAATTGTAGGTGTCGATTTACATTGTGTTGGATGGTGTTGAAATATGATTGGTTTTGGATCTTTAAGATTCGCGTGGGTAGATGTTAGTTAAATATAAAACATTTGTTAAATCATCTCATTGGATTTACTAGCATAATAGTACTAATGTATTACATATATTATCATTTGTTGTTACGAGGCAATTTGTATTTCCTATCAATAATTTTAATTGTTAAAGAAAAACCGTAAAAAACCGGAACCAAGCTGAACCAAACCGGACCGAACAAATGGTTTACATCTGAAAACCGTTCTAGTTTGGTTTCGATAATTGAAAACCGTATAAAATGGTTCGGTTTTAAAAAACGGAAAAAACCGGCCGAACCGGACCATGTTCACCCCTAGTAAAAATGACTGAAGCATACTTTCCATACAATTATTTACGGGGCATGCCGACATACCTATAAAATACTTCCTCTATTTTTTTATTTCTTACATTTTAAAATTTACTTTTTTTTATTTATCTGTTATTTTACATTTTCAATGCATTATTTATTATTGTTTTACTCTTTTACCAATAAAATATTTACATCTCCAATAAAAAATTATATTTTCAATACTAAAAACTCATTTACCAAGACAGTATTTACATCTCCAATAAAAAAATGCATTTCCAATTCTATATTTTAAAATTTTGCATTCAAAAAAAAAACTATATTTTAGACATATTAATTACTTTCTTAATCTGTATGATTCTTCTCTCTGTGACATATAAAAAAACCGGAGGGAGTAACAAAGTTTACAACCATATATTGTAGGTATCCTAGAGGTACGTGTGTAATCTACATACTCCCTCCGTTTTTATTTATATGTCATAAAGGGAAGAATCACACAAATTAAGAAAAGTAATTAATCTGTCTAAAATATACTATTAAAAACAAATTTTTTTATTGGGGATGTAAATATTTTATTGGTAAAGGAGTTTTTAGTAGAGATAAAGAGCCAAAAGTCCTTTTTTTGGCACAAAATAAATAAATATGACACAAATATTTTTTTAGTTGCAAAAAGGACAAACAATTTCAAACGGACAAAATTACCCCTTTATGAGACGCGCGTAGCTTCAGTGGTATTGTTTGCATATATGATATATTTACTGTAGCTGTTTATATGTTTTTTTTTTTTTTTTCAAACACTCGTAACTTTTGATTTACAACTCCGATCATCGAAATTTTTTCACCAAAATTCATGTTTTTTTTTGTTCTTCAATTTGAGCCCAAATACGATACCCTTCCGACGCATATTTTGAAAGACGAAAAAATATTTGTATTAACCAAAGTGTTTTTTCTTATAAACGACCGTAACTTTTGATCTGGAACACCGATCATCAAAATTGTTTCACCAAAATTCATATTTTTTTTTATCTTCATTTTGAGACCGCGTTTGATACCTTTTCGACGTAGTGTTTGAAAGCCGAATTTAATCGCAGCATTTACACTAACACGGTATCGATGATCGATGTCGATATGATGTCGATGTCGATATCGATATGATGTCGTGGCTCATTTAAAGCTTAATTCAAGTGACTACTTTCAAGGCACACATAGCTGGCTCATTTAAGGCTCAATTAAGGCTTAATTCAAGTGATTAACTATTAAGCCTATGTCAAGTTTATGTGGTTTTGATTGATAAAAGGAATAGCATAGATTAACTTGATTAAGGTGTGGTGTTTATAACATGCAGGTTCAGTATTTAATCACTTGAATTAAGCCTAAAAAGTACATCAGACTAAAAGGTAATACATAGAAGATCAATACAACAGACTATAGATTTAGTACAGTAGGTACATCAGACTAAAAGGTAATACATAGAAGATCAATACAAGTCTGAAACAGTCTGAACTATCAGCCAAATTATAATAAGGATATTCAAGTTCAAAGAACTAAATTATCTTGCCCGAATTCACAAGGTGATGAATTACAAGTTCGATGAAGCTTTATGAACTAGACTCTATCTATTACATGATGATACAATGTAGATCAAAAGCATCGAGACACCAAGGCACATAGTAAGCTTTCTATTGTATTAAGGCACACAGATCAAGACAAGATCGCTCAAAATATTCTCCCTTTCGGTTTTTTGTTTCAGTCGATGTCCCCAAGATGAAGCTCAAAAGGACTCTCCTTTCGGTTTTTGTTTCAAGGTCTATGTCCCCAAGTCCTTGATATGAACCGAATGTCTTCTTGCGATTCAAGCACTCATATTTACTTTTTTTGGAGCATGTTTCGATACTACTTTTCTTTAGGATCATTTACTTTAAGCATCTTCTTGTTCTTGGGTTCAATCACATTAGGCCACTTGGCCATTCTTTTGGCTTCATATATTCACGTTCCTAATATATAATGTCATACCCAACTTGCAATTTCATTTTTCGATGGATATATAAGCGTTTATTTTACCTTCTTTCTTTCAAGTAATTAATCCATCCCAATTATGGGTGCTTCACGCTTCTTTCTTTCAACAAAAGGCATGCTGGCGCATAAAGAAACATTAAAGGCGTCAACATTAAAGTGGTCAATAATAATTCTAGATTAATGGAGGCATTCCTTGCGGCATGTAATCTAAGACTTTCAAAGAGGATTTGACTCCCGTATAAACTCTATAGATTTATTATTGACAGGACTAATCAGTCTGTTTTATTATATAAATTATACAGGTCCAAACGATAAAGACTATAATTGGGGAGGTTAATTACGTTTGTGTCGAGTCGTGTCTTTACCTTTCTTGTCTTTATGTTGGTCGTAGATCGCTTCTATTAATTGTTTATATATGAAATGACCATAATTGGTTCCTGTGGGATCGACCTTGATTCACTGTTTATACTACGATGGGCCTAGTCCTTGCGCTAGTCTTGTAGTTTATGGTGGTCGAGTATATTTTAACTGATTGACCACGCCATCAAGTTTTTGGCGCCGTTGCCGGGGAACCAACGTCAATTTTATATATAAATAATTTTCTTATTCATGTCGAAGCTTTTACGCTTTAGTGTCGGGCTTACGTTTTGAGTCCTCAGTTGTTCGCTTTCATTCGAAAATTCCGCTCAAAAAAAAAAAAAAAAAAATTATTCGGGTCGACCGAGAGACCTCATTCGGGTCGACCGAGCACTTATAAAATTTTTGTTTTGTTTTGTTTTGTTCGTCTACACGGTTTCGATTTGTGTTTTCGAGTCTGGAATTTCGTGTGTCTCGCTTATCCTCAGATGTTTAATGCTACAGTAGGTCTCGATAGCGAGATCAGGGAAACCATGTTAAAATCGATCACGGTCCTGCTTTGTTTTTCTTCTTTACTAAAACCAGGAAGCAATAATCTGAGTCGCCTGACAATTTTTCGGCGCCGAGAGAATAACCCGCCGCAAACATGTGGAGCTACGAATCTAAGATGGGAAAAGCGATGGAAAGCAATACCTTTAAAGCACAAAGATGGCTCAGAAAAAATTATGGCTTAAATTCTTCAAAGTGTAATAATGTTGAAGGCAAAGTCAGTACTACCTTTTTTGTATATGTTTTACTACCTTTGGTTTTTTGAGCATAAGTAGCCTATACATAAACCTTAGTATGAATCTTGGCCCGGAGTGGTTGTAAGATTATTTCTATTAGTGTGGAAAGTTCTACTTCAAATCAGTCTTCCATCTGTAGGTAGTAGAAACATGCAAAGAGTTGAAAGAAGAAGCAGTTGAATAAAGAGTTCCTCGTAGTTCTGTTAAAATATCACGGTCCTATGCATGAAATTGCTTCCTATCGCGCTGAGCAACAAATTGTGTAGTTTAAGCATTCGCAATCTAAAGCAAGACGTTGAGTTTGAGAGAACACCATCTTTTGCTTTCGCTTGATGTTTATGGTGATGGCTTCTCGGTGAACCCACCTAAAATGTAAACTAGATTACGCTTTGGGTGACAATTTAGAAATCGAAGAATCTTTGTACATAGGTTCGAAATGGTTTAACCATGGTCGGAAGGCGAGTTTAACGAGTTCGGCAATCGAAAAATAAAAGAAAACACAAGACCAATTTATACATAGAGAAAACATCAAATTAGTGTATCTGCATCTACACGTACATATCCATGGAACACAAAAACATGAAAAACAATACCTAAATATATGACAAAAATCATTACAAATCAAAACTCATATAAGACTTAATTCAAGTATGACTACTTGCAAAGCGCATATATCCTGCTCATATAAGGCTCATTTAAGGCTTAATTCAAGGGACACAATATCATATCTAGCTCATATAAGGCAAAAAAAAAACCTTCAACAAAATGCTTCTTGCATATATTCCTCATATTTGCAGTGAAGTAAAGCTCCAATCTTTGCATATCTCTCTTAAATTATCAGCAATAATTGGCAAAAATTAAGGCCCAAATAAACATTAAAAATGGCAAACCATAATGGAAGAAAAGAATACAGGTCCAAAAAAGCAGTGAACAATGGCGAAAGAATAAAGCTCCAATCTTTACATATTCCACTCAAATTAACACCAACAACAACAAAATCAACAAAGAAATATAGTTGAAAAGTAATACCTCAAACTTTGTACATTTCCCCTCAAATCAACACCCATAATAGCGTAAAAACAAAAAAATGGCGTAAACTAAAGCCCCAAAAAGAAATGGAACAAAATATGCAACTAGTAAAATAAGGAGACTACTTGGGCGGTAATCAGTATCATTTAAGTCTTAATTCAAGTGACTACTTCAAGACACACATATCTGGCTCATATAAGGCAAATTATCGATATTGATCTCGATATTATTCACATTCGATATCGATCATCGATCTCACATCGACATCGATTTTGAATATCAAACATGGAAAACTTGTTCTAAACTTCAGGCCCAAAACTTGTTCTAAACTTCAGGTCACTTATTTACAACACATTGCTCAACTTTCCAAACTCCAGGCAGAAATGCAAACATGGCATATATTTTGAAAACCTCAAACTGCTTCAAAATCGCCAATTATTTGATTAGTCTATACACCTAGCATCAATGAGTGACACTTGCCCGGTTAGTTTTCACACTTGGCATATTTAAGTTAACCTTGTATATTGTAGGCAAATGGCATGATACATGTAAACAATTTGTCAGTATCATTTAAGTCTTAACATAACAATTTGTCAAAATGGAATACCTAATATGCAAAATCTAGTGGAAAGAGACTGTTATAATTATTTTGATTAAATAGTCGGACATACAGCTTTATAGGCTAGAATGAAATTATAGACGTGGTAAAAAAAAAGGACACTTTAGCTCATCATCAAGATTCAAGACACCACCATCTAAATGCAAAAACAGAGGGCCATTTATAAAAAGAAAAAAAATGTCAATAGGACTGTAAGCCTCCCAGAAACGCAAGCAACAAGCTAAGGCCTATTAGAATATCAAATCAAAACATCAGTCGGCATTGATTCAGAAGTAAAATGGTAAAATTGGCAGCGAAATTCCACCCAAACATCAATGAAACTCTACACAATTTATATATAAAAAGCTACAATAACCTTCAATAAAGTAAATTACGAGTTTCGGAGCATGAATTAGAAAGGGAAAGTAGCATTTGTTCTCAGAAACCCCAGCATTAACCTTCCTCTGAAGTCTGAACCCATTCTTGAAGGTACTAACCCAGCCCATGAAGCCACATGTGGTAACTCTACAAATGGAGTCACCATACAAGAAAATCACTCTTAAAAGTAGAGCCATCGATCAATAATCCACAGATGCCCAGTACATACAAATACACGACCAAGCTTTTAACTAGATAGAAAATCCAACAAGAACACATATATAGCCAAGTTGTCAAAAGTTAATTCCTTAACAAAAGTCCATTAAGCTGCACATCCCCTCTATCAATACAGGCATGACTTAATTGGAAAATATGTCTTGATCGCACTTAAACATACTCTGAAAAAGCAAATCTAGTTTTCGAACAGAAATATCAATTACAATCGCAAAATTACCCGTCATCCCATTCCCTATTTCCTCTTTTCATGAATTACCAATCACACGAAGACAATGTGTAAGGAAAAGCTAAAATCAAAATCGTTGCTCAGAGTAAATTTCAGAGGGAAAAAAAATCATACAAACACAAAACAAGAATTCCGTCCCAGAAAGCTTCAGCAGAGAAAGAAATCCGGCCACCGGTGATTCAAGCACAGCATCGGTGCAAAATTGGGGAATCATCAATCAGAAACAAACTCCAATTCCATCAATGAAATCAAAGCCACGAAATGAGAGAAGCAAGAGCTCAGGAGAGGGAGCAAGGAAGATGATTGCTTCTCGTCGTCTGTTAACCGCAGCGAAGATGATTTCTTGGAGTGGTGACGCCATTGAAGTGGGAAGCGAGTCAGGGGAAAAACGCGTTCAGATTCTGTGCGATATAATCGGGTTATTTTAGTCCAAACGGAAAATTATTGTCCTTATTGCAACTAATAAATTGAACCAGGAGTAATGTTTTATTAAGGGTAAAAATGTGGACTTTTCCCTAATTTTTCCTTTTTAGTATTGAAAAATATATTTTTTTTATTGGAGATGTAAATATTTTATTGATAAAAAAAAAAAAATGATGCATTGAAAATGTAAAATAACGGATAAATAAATAAAATGATTAAATTTTAAAATACGATAGATAATAAAAAAAAAATCGAAGGAATATCATTTTCCACATTATTTTCGTCTACAAAAATGTCGTATTGCTCGAGTATCGTGAAAAAGTTGTCATGTAGCCTGTCTTTAACAAACAAAATGGTTTGGTTTTGCTTTAGGGGAACATGTGGCCGAAAGAAGATTTTATGAGCAGAAGATTTATCCTTTCCCAATGCCACCCTTCCCCGACGGCCCGACCCCTTCCCACTCATCAATTTTTTTACTTTTTCTTTACAAATCACGTATTATTATAAAGGGTAAATCATATGTTTCTACTTAAATAACATGAATTAACAACTTTAACAACATAGATTCTCCTTTTAAATCACTTGTACTACTAATAAAATAATATAGATATTTAAAGCAATTACATCGGTCCAGTGCCAGTGGTGATCAATTAGGTCTCTTAACCCGGATTCTCTGGTTCGAGTCTCTTTGAAGACAGAAAGTATGTATGTTTATATTTTGTTTCGGAATAAAAAATTACATCGGTTAATAAGAAAGAAAAGTTCTTTTTTTTTTTATATTTATATTAATGTATGATTTATCAAGTCGATGGGGTATTTGATATGTTTCCAAAACCAATCAAACTGGGTTGATCTCAATTTTTCTTTTTTTGCCTAACAAAGAACGTAACAGTGTGTCAGACTCTCTCCAATGGTTTATCTCCATACAACACTTTATAGCGTTAAAGTGCTCTCTACCCAAAGGTGGAATCTCCATACAACCCCCATGACTTTATAGTGTTAAAGTTGACCCAAATGCGGTAGTAGCGTTAAAGTGCTCTTTATTACCTTTAAAGTGGTATATCAAGAGCCCACTGTGGACAGCCTCAAACATATATGTACACTGAACAACAAACTTGTTTGCCTTCACTTCCAACCTCATTTGTATTCACCAAGTGTATTGCATATTTGACTTTGTATATCACTTGTTGTCCACCCTTTCTCCCACCCCTCAACCCCACCATACCATACACTCACCCCATTTTACCCCTACCTTATCACCGGCCTCACCCCACCTTACTCGACCTCTTCCTTATTCTAGCTTCACCCCACCCCACCCCACCCCACCCATCCATCTCACCCTACCCTCACACCCCTAACCATAACGCACCAAGAACCATCATCCTACCCTTACCTCACTCCACCTTTAACCAACCCACCCTCACCTCCATCAAACCCCACCCCTAACTCACCTATACCCCCCTCCTACCCAGCCTAATCCCACATCTACCTAATCCCCACCACCACCCTTATACAACCCATCCTACCCTCACTCCTACCCTTATTCCCCCAACCTTATCCACCATCACCATTCCTATAATGCACAGTTTACACAACAACAACTGAAGCTGCTAATGTAGCAATGTGGCAATCAAACCTTTGTATTATAGCCAATGGTCGTAAAATGTGTTACAAAATGCTGATATAATGATGACAAAACGAAAAAGAACAACCCTTTGTCCACAACAAGATTCAGGGGATGTAAAAATTGTTTGTTGTAACTATTACATTAGTTCTCATCAGACCAGTTGTATGTTTCCTGTTCTAATATTTCCTCAAGTTCGCGAAGCCACGGAGAAAGATCACCAACTGGGTCTTTGTTGATCAAGGAAATTGATCCGCCGTCTTTTTTCTCTGTTCCTAACAAAGACTGTCATAATTGATCCGTAGAGGCGCGAGGTTTCCCTTTACCGGAGGAGGAGTTGAGGTGTTGCGATATAAATAGCACCCCCATAACCACTATAAGACAACCAACAAGTGTACTAAAGAAGAGGGCACCTGGTTGTCTGGTTTGGACAAACCCATACACTCCAGAAGATGACATAAGTATAAGGTCGGTTAAACCGTCATTAGAGAAGTCTTCACAAACCAAGGCGTGTGTAGGAGGTGCAGGAAGCTCAACAGTGGCTAACATGCTACCACCTGGAGACAAAACTACTGCTTCTTGATCTCCAGCGGCAAGGATTAAGTAGTCTTGATCATTGTCTTGATGAGAACGTAGATGAAACGCCTTCAATGTGGGGACCACCTGACCGGATTCCATCATCCCTGATGGTGATGGAAGGTTTGACCATGTTGCTCCGGTTAGAAGTTGCCAATTCCATATGGCATCATGACCATGCGGCCCAGGGGAGTATGATGTTACCTGAAATGAGCACAATGATCAGACAGGCAAAGTTACCTAGACACACTATTACAGGCCTTTATAAGTTCATGATTTTCTCAATTTTATCCTCTCTATGTTTAAACTTGACAAAATCGGTCCCTCTTCTTGGTAAATCGGTACCATTTTAGTCTGTTGTGCCATGTTCAGTCGATTATTTATTGAAAATTTTGAAAACCCTCAAATGCTGGACCGAAACGTGGCATAAAGGACTAAAAATGTACCTATTTTACGAAGAATAAGGACCAAATATGTAAAGTTTAAACATCATAGATAAAAATGAGAAAATCATGCTTAAAAAAACGTCTTAAGAAACACACACCTCTCCTCTGTTTGTCAAGAAGACAACATCTCCATGGCTTCCCTTGCGGTGCTGATGACCGTCAAATCTTGGAACAAGTATAGGTGTTGCTACCTCCAGTGTACTTGCATCAACTGATTGACCGAAAGTTCTAGAAAAGTCGCCGTGTTGGAATAAGTTAAAAGGAGAATGATGGCAAATAGAAGCATTGAAAAGTTGCTCTCGAACCGGAACGCCTGATGTTGCAACAGCCCAACAAGGACGCACCACTTCCATGGATCCACTTACAACCGTCTGTTCAGCGCCATTGGCCCCGACAACCTATATATATAAGAATTATAATTAAAACATAATGGTAACAATTCCTATCACACGAGGAACAAGTAGTAGAAGCATGACTCACCTGTACATGATCTAGGACTCCATCTCCATTAATATCAGCATGGAGGCCAGCTTCTTGAAGATGAAGCTGATAATATCAAATGTATACTTTTTCAATTAGTTTCAGGGCCAAATAATGATGCATAACTACCTACGTTGCACACTTACGGATACGCATACACAAGTGCGGAAATTTTGAAAATAAGTACGGGGGAGGGAAAATGTGTAAATGTTATAAATATGAGGACCAAACTGTACATATTAAAACTATAAAGACCAAATAATAAATATCAAAATACATTAAATGTAAGCAAATTTTTGTGGGTCCTTTCATTTTTGGTAATTTTTCATTATTTTAGACATCTTTTCATTCATTATCCGCCGTCATTTACTCAATTTTCAACATGGTTCTTCATTTCATATATTTGGGTTATGGATATGCATAACTGAATCCCGTATCCAACTTTTGAGAATTACAAATTCACCCCTGGATGTGTATCCTAAGTATCCGGTGCATATCTATGTCGGATACATATCGGATATAGGACACGCTACCAGGCAGTTTTATCCATGCATCGTAGATTACTACCAGATACAAGCTAAAGAATCTCTCGGTCTAGCACCACTAAACGTGGTTTTTAATAGAGTAATAAAGGGAAAGGGTAATGCTGGAAAACTTACACATAATATATTCTTTTTCAATATCGGAAAATATGCACCAATACAATACATAAAATGTGTCTTGATTAATTATAACTCAATTTTGAGCTAAATATAGATGAGATCACCTTACAAACTGTGCGACCGGTTGCGATATGAACAGCTTCTATTCCTTCCTTTTGATGAGCAACAATAACATTAGGAACCCACCAGAGTTTGGTATGATTTGTTATGGTAGGTATATAAGGCATTCTCTGCATGACATAAGGGAAAGAAAAAAAAATCATAAAGAAGCAAGTTACAAGTATAATCCACAACTTTAAAACGTTTAGATGAAAGATAATCGTCTCATAATGTGTACTGCATAAAAATAGTATGCAATATCATGATTACAAACATATGCAGCATTCTACCAAGTCTGAAACCTTTTTCACCACCAGAAGTGGTTGCAGGCTCATGAGAGATCACGCTATACATCAATATAACTACTACTCTATCGGAGAAACGGATAAAGCCCACTTACAGCATAAACTTCAATACAGACTTCAAGAACAAATGAATCATTTCAAACAGCTCACATACTTAACAGGCCTCTTCAACAAGGGGATCAAGAATGTTGCACATTTAAAAAACTCCCAACATAATGACTATAACCCGAAATCAAGAAGCAAACTAAAGCACCCGCTGATGTTCTTGAACTGATATTATTATAAAAATATATCTCTACCTATATGGTGGAAGCCATAGAAGAGGAGGATAGAGAGGGGGGATATAAGGCTTCATGTAGCATACTAGATAAAGGTTGATCAAAATATGAAACAATAAACAAAAGCTGACATCAGACTTTAAAGAACTTCCACAAAGAAAAGAACGGAAATATCAGCAGCTAAAAGTAATCAAAATGTGACCTTCTTAGGTTTTGCAGATTTAGCAAGATTGACAGCCTTCCCAATAGCATTTGAAATTCTTTTAGTTGTATCCTTCCCAGGTGGCTGGTTTTCCTCAGGCTTGTTAAGAGGAAAATTTGTGCTCTTTCCAGGGTTTTTCTTGGTGGCTTTCCTTTTATGACGCACGAAATGAGACAGCTTGAGCGCTGTGTCCTCCCTCCGATCCTGATCAGGGAGTACAGCAATTAAAAAACAATAATAATAAAAATTGCAGGCTGAAAGAAAAATGTGCAGAAGATTCTTACCCATCTATGGGGCATAACTCCAAGAATAGATTCTCTAAATTCCCTGCATTCAAACTACAGCCCAGTGAAACAGTCAGGAATTAAAGCTAGAAAATGACGGAAATGGCAATACTATGATATAATTTCATGAAAACTCCCAAAAGATGGAGCAACAAAAGAAAATAGCATAAAGATTAAATATTTAGAAAAATAATAATAACAAAGATAAGGTCACATCATTCAATCCACAAGAAAAGAGGACGCCAGTAAAATCAATGCCAAGTCACTGCAACAGAAGAATAATTGCATCGAAACACAGGTTAATCTAGTCAAAAACAGGGTTCTGCGTTTTTCCTTGGCTTTTACCAATTTAATTTCACTTACAGCTATAATCAGGGAAATTCTGAAATATAGAAATTGAATCAAAACCACTTAAGCAAATTCAGTTGCTTCATTTCCATACCTCTCCAGGATGACGAGTATTCAGAGCATTGGCATCAAGCTTATAGTTATGCTGCGGAATTAACTGTGATGATTCTGATGACTGCACTTGAATATCCTGCATTTTGAGGATAAACCAGTTGACAAGACGACAAATGACATTGTGAGAGAAAGGATAAGAAAAATATCACCAAGTGAATATGAAATTTCAGAATGCAGGTAACCCACTATGCCATGTAGGAAATTTGGTCAAAACGTGAATGCTTGTACACAAAAGTCCTGAGAGATTTTTTCAATGAATGATTATCACAAAAACTTTGAAATGATCTGCATCTTTTTGTTTTAGATGCTCAAATGTTCACAACTTGTTAATGATTTGTTAATAGGAGCAGTCAAATGCATACATAATCGGGCATCACAAAGTTCTTAGGAGCGATTATAACAATTTTTTAGCAAAGGGTAAAGAAAGACCCACAATATGACGATCCCAAAAGAGGAATGCTAGAAATAGACTAACCAAATGATACCAATACATGTAGAGGCAGACAATGGTATGATTGTGTTTTCACCTTTTTCTTAGCACATTCTAGACTTTTTACCACCCACCCCCTCCCTTTATCCACCAAATGAATATAAGAGAGAGGGAGAGGGAGAGGGAGAGGGAGAGAGGAGGGAGGGAGAGAGAGAGAGAGCACATAAACAACCTCCTTTTTTCTGCTCCAGCGAAGCTGGCCAGTCCGACCAGCAAAAGCATAAAACGCGAAGTGCCGTAAATCCACTGTTCCAGAATCCTCAGAATCCTATTCACACAAAAGATGGTGACAGTGATCAAAATCTTAAAAAGTTTGTATGCATTCATTATCACATTAAGAAAACTTATCTGAAGTCATAAGTCACAGAACTGGAAGCATATGAACCAGTTATAGGATGCAAAATTCCAGACAAGTTGCACACATCAGGACGGACACCCAAAAAGATGATATATCATAGGAACAACACCACTCAAGACTTCATCCCTCAAATCATGGTTAGCTACAGGGATCATCACCCTGGCGCCCTAGGAACAAAAACAACTACCACCGAATGTGTCGTCTGGATTTAGCTTTACAACGAGTTTACAATGTAGAACTTGATAAAAGAAGTCAAGTCTGTTTATAAACATACAAGTATCATTCAGATACATCTGGAATATCAAGAAATGTTCCTATTCACCAAACTATAGTAGATACAAATCCATACAAACCTAGACAAGTTTTCTACAACCATATTCAAAATTTGCAAAAAAGATGACCATTTACAATAAAAGTCATAGCTGTAAGCCTGTAATGATATCATAACAGAAAAATTTCACATAAGTACAACCCTTACTTCTTTCTCAGAAGCACTTCTGCGATGCTCGTCAGCTGTCTTCTCTGCCAATTCAATTTCCTCAAATGGATCTATATGCAACTGAAACAGCAAGTGTAACTCTTGGTAAAAAGTTGGACATCTAAGACTTCACAACATAGACAAATTAATAACTACAGTTGTAACAAAGAACAGGATTAAGCATACATGAGGCAACATTTCCATTCTGCCACCGACAATAACCAAGCCTGAATCTCCATGCTTCACTGTATAATTAGATATCGAGATAGCAACTTCTCTATGATGGGCATTATGTGGGAAATCCTCCTGCAGAAGTTAGTATGTGAGATAAATGATAACAGGCATATAAAAGACTATAAGTCAACTTATGAGTGTTATCTACAATGTAAATAGGGGGCAAAAAAACGGCATGATTACCTGCAAGTTAACCTCCCATAGCTTTGAGAGGTTGTGATCAAAACACATTACAGACCAGCCAGAAGTGACAACAACAAGAACCTGCTTCCGAGGTTCATTATGATTGTAATTTCGATCTATGACTCCTGTAGCCATTGCCACAGCACGTCTTCCAGACACAATACGTATCTTGTCAGGCAAGAGGGACACCTCAGCCAATACACGCGCTTCACTGAATCCTTCATCCACTCGCCTACTATGAGGCTCCAAAACCTAATCAGGGAAACATACATGTCTTCAGATTAAAAAAGGAACCAGATAATTAAAAGTTAAGGCGACATAAATTAAAACAACACTCTAAACAATCACATAAAGTTGGTGACTACACACATTATAATGGTAGCCTTGTCACAAATCAAAAGTGAACAACTAACAACTTAACAATGTAAATGATGACCAAAGGAGAACGGAATGATGCCCTGCGTAAAAAAGACAGTTGAAGGGAATGTAATTTACACACAGAAAATACCCATTTCTTAGTATTTTACATTTACACATTCCTTTCGGTAAAGGAATATACACAAATATTTATCAAGGGTTCTATTTCCTCCGCCTGGTAATTCAAGTGCCAGTACAACAAATAACAATTACAAAAAAAGAAGTCTTTTTTTTTTTCTTCTCATTATCTCTTACTGAATTTGAATTTATAAACAAATAAAGAAAAATAAATAAAGCAGCTACAACTGATCACCTGAATTTTGGCATCATGAGTAGCCACAAGAACCTCTTTCTTGCCATCGCCGTTGAGATCAGCTACAATGGGCGGAGGCAGCCGCTCTGCCTCATACTTAATCGGATAATCATCAAAAGGATGGTACCAAGCCTCCTTGAATCCAAAATCGCCTTCATGCTGAGATCAAGAGGAAGATGCAGACACAACAGAAACAAAGAGAAATATTTGTTCCATTAGTATAGTAGTATTATCAGAAGGATAGCAGCTCAATTAGTGCACCAATCCATACAACAAAGTTGAGTTATGAAAAATTCCTAGGGTTTTGAAGTATCGAGGAAAGGAAGTTGGTTTGTATAAAGTTTGTAGCAGTAGAGAAATCATACCTGAAGAGAGAAGAAAATGGCGAAAGCAGAGAGCATAAGAATGGCTAAATCACGCTTCCTCATCTCTGCATAAATTCCTGAAATATGAGAGTGATCACCGGAGTTGGGAGTTGGGCAGCTGTGGGTTTTGCCGGGAGTAGGCAGTCCGGTGGAACAGAGAACCTTGGCTGTGAGACAAAGTTTACGATACAAGTATGTTACAAAGTTGTGTGCTTTTGATTATTATTATTATTATTATTATATTATTATTATTATTATTAGAAGATGAACAAAGTTTGTGTACTTCAAAAAAAAAAAAAAAAGTATAATCATTTTTATGATGATTATATTAAGGGTTGTACTTATGTGGAAATTTGTAATACAATGTACCTCTATCATTTTTACTTAATGCTTATAAACTTGTAATACAACGTACATCTATCATTTTCCGATACGTGTCCAAGAATTTCTACAACCACCCTTACATAGAGTCGACTATAAGACACACATGCATATGATGGAACTCAAAACTCCAGCTTAACCATTAAGATAAGTTTCATTTTTTTTTTTTTTTTTTTTTTTTGAAAGGAAGATAAGTCTCATTCATATTTGTATTTTTCATACCATAAAAAACTGAATTGAAGAATTTGAAATCCTTTTATCAAAAATTAAAAAAAAGAATTTGAAATCCTAAAACACCGTATAAACTACCACCGTTCACCCACCAATACATGCAACTATTTATGCAGAATCGTGTGTAATCATTCACACTACCACCATATGATATCATCCATTTACGACCATCTACTACTGCCCACCCACGTACGACCACTCACCACCATCCAACCCACTATCACTTGTCACAACCCATACCACTACCACCACCCAACCACCATCTTCCACCTTCCGTTGAATCTATACTACCACATTCACCACAAGCACCATCACAAGCACCATCACAACCTGTCTCACACCGTCAATTATAATCGCACACCTAACATTCATTGACCCCCGCCACCACCATCTCAATCAAACTCAAACCACCGTCTCCACCCACCCCATCATCACCGCCTCACCATTACTATCACACACCACCACCCCACCCCTTCACACCGCAACACCATCCATCTTTATATTTCTCACCTTATATCAATTGTCGTTAATTTAATTGAATCGCGTGTCAAACGTAAGAATGAAATCGTAATCATTCCATTCCATCAGATACATCTCATTTAGTTTCCATCCAACAACCTAAACGGGTCATCTTTCACACCTTTTACACGGTGGATGGACTCATCAACATTACACGTCACGTGACATAACGAGCCATTTAGATTAGAAGAGTAAAGTGAAATGCAATGTTAATCATTTTAGATAAGTTTAGATGGAGTGAAATGCAAAAGAAAAAAAACTAAGATTAGAATAAAACATTATTTTCATCAAGAGTCAATGGCGAATCCAAGAAAGATAGCCAGTGGGGGGAGGAATGAGGGAATGAGGGAATGAGGGATAAAAAGAATACTTTGAATCAGGAAAGTAGATAACAACAATTTCAATTCAATATACTTCATCACCAGTCAAAAACAAAGTGGATGAAGAAAAAAAAAAAAAAACACTGTCAAACCAGGTTCCATTCCTGACATGAACCTGAAGCCTGATTGGAATAAACACAATTCCCATTGAGACAAACAATCAAACACTTGAAAAGCATGACATAAAAACTGCAGCTTCCTGGCTCCTACCAAGGTTAATAGAAAAGCAGCAGCCAAGAGCGATATCCTCTGAGGGGCAGCTCTCTTCAGAGTCCCCCAGAACTATATAAACTTAACGAAAACTTTACTCCTTTTTTCTAGATTCAACAGGCAACAAATTTCCTAACTGTACGCAACAAGTGGTTGCTAGCTAGAGTTCTTCACTTCTTCTTCAATGACAATGGACTTCTTTTTTTCAATCTATATCTATTAACATTACTCTTTGTTTGTTTTACTTTATCTTCTAGCAAAAGCCTGATGAGTGTTGCGCTTCATCCTTTGTTCGCGTGGACAACACTCTAATTAGGTCCGGTGGTCATCGGGGAACAAACTGCTTCCACTGACAAACGTTTCATAACCTTTGGACATGGATCCGGCCCGAAGTTACTGTTTGATATCGCCACTGCACATCTCTGTTGTCCTACACAATGCTGAGAATAACAAACACAACAATACGATTCGTTAAACACAGTGTAAGTCGAGTAGAGAGATTTCTATTTAGCTTGAGGTTATCTGTATAACAGATGTACCATGCATGAAGAATTTTCAGTGAATACCTTTTCTAATATGTTGTATGAAGTAGGAGCATGGCAGGTTCCCTGCTGGAAGCTCCCACAAGTTCCTAATGGGGTTCCAAAGCTTGCGAATTTGATTGAAGAAATAGACTTTCCAGGGCTACATCGAAGATGAACTTTTGGTACGTGAAAATCTTCTGCTTTTCCATAGCTTTCAATGTGCCAGTTCTTGATTGTAGGGTGATATTCAGTTACGTCTGCACATACAGAGGTTACGGATCTCTTCACTA
The DNA here is from genome assembly GCA_026214975.1 of Gentiana macrophylla. Lineage (NCBI taxonomy): Eukaryota > Viridiplantae > Streptophyta > Magnoliopsida > Gentianales > Gentianaceae > Gentiana > Gentiana macrophylla. The sequence continues at coordinate 103,342,799 of CM047812.1, read as the reverse complement.
TAGAGATTCGTGTAGGGTCACCTCCAAGTTCTTCAAAAAGAACTAGAAGATTCTGTGTTGGTTTTAGCCATGACCTTGGCACATGATACCTGAATATTTAACATCACAATGTTATCAAATGTCCATTATCCTTTGATCTGCGTTTCCTATCATCTGATGCAATTGTCAAAATCACTTTCTTGAACCGTGTGATTTTGGGAAGTGCATCAGATAATAAGGAATGAAGAGGGTATTAGGCCACAAACAACGAGAGGTTTACCATCGCTGAGTTGGCTGACCACACCCGAGTTGGCACTTTGGAGGACGGAAAGTACCGGTATATCTGCATCCACTGCAATTACCAGTGGCATAAGCAGTCCAGTATCTTCCAAGACTTTCCCCATTAATCCAAACTTGACCTTTGCCCATGCTGTTCATGTCCAAAGCCAATGGTTCATCTCCATCTGGTGTATTAAAGTATGCCTACACAATGCACCAACACTTCATTTGACATTTACCGCATCGTTTTTTTAACACGTTTATATTTTGCAGACTCATACAACACTTTTCTCTATTTACAGAATCTCTAGTCATAGTGAAATGAATCATAATCTCTACAACACTTAATTTGAATAAGAATCTGTAAATTTTAATGGATCTGAATGATTTGAAACTCTTTTTTTTACGTATTTATCTTGTTTTACAGTCTAATACAAGTGCTCTAATTGTAGCTCCAACTTCATTTCTAATGCTCTGAATTTAGTTATACCTTATGCCATGTTAAGGGCTGTTGCCTTTGTGCAATTAATGATCCCTGCATCCACTCAATAGGTGATACAGCAGTAGGAGAAACAACATTCATGGCTTCACCCTTTAGTCCAACCTGTTTAAACGGTTTAATGTGAGATTGAGATTAAAAATTATAATCAAAACTCGAAATACCATTTATCCAAAGAAGAGATAGTGATACACCAACCTGGTAGGTCCATTGTGCCCAAGACAAGTCCAATTTACCCTTGTCAAGTCCATTCAAGGCAACGGGTCCTAATACCCCTGTGTTCCATGTTTCGTAGTGCCCTCCGATATTCTTTAAAAAAACAGAGATAATATAAATCAGACAAGAAATTCAATTTCTGTAAATTTCTGAGAATGTACGTGACTTGCCATTCTTACAAACAGTACAAAGTATGGAAATAAGGTTAGACAACATACGGGAAGTCCAACAGCCACACTGAGTAGCGCGATTTTGTTTGTTCCTGCCTGAAGATTGACTTTTCCTTTAAATACAAATCTTCTGTTCTCCCTTGTTCCATAAGAAGAGCCTGTAACATAAAGATAGGCGTCAATAACATGCAGCTAACGAAGCCCGTTGATTCAACTTAGCATTGTCATATGTCTACCTGAAAGTTGGCCATTGATGAACACATGCAAAGCATGGCCTGATGACTGCACAATGAGAGTTGGTAGCTCCCCACCACGTAGGAACGACTCAGACGAACCAACATTAATGCTGCAAACAGGTTTAAAAGATAAAGAACAGATAAAACAAATTAAGAAGATAATATCTTTTTCATTGATCCATGTGATGTTCACTCGTACAATCTAAATACAGACACACATTCTCTCAAACTTAACAAACCAAACCAAATAATGCCAAGTGTCCCAGACAGGTGGCATGATAACATAACTAGGACAATACTTAGAGAATAATACAATCTAGTCCTTCATGTTCTAACATCCCCCCTCAAACGAAATGGGGTAGACACAACATTGAGTTTGTCCCTAAAATAAGTAAACATGGTAGCATTCAAGGGTTTAGTGAGAACATCAGCCACTTGTTCAAAGGTAGGAACGTACTTGACATCCAGCTGCCCCTGCATGACTTTGTCCCTAACAAAGTGCACATCCAGCTCAACATGTTTCATTCTTGAATGCATGACTGGATTGTGAGCCAAGGCACCTGCTCCAAGATTATCACACCACAGTATTGGTTTGGCTGTTGGTTTAAGATGTAATTCAGACAAAACATTAATCAACCACTGAGTTTCAGCTGCTGCATTTGCAAGAGCACGATATTCTGATTCTGTGCTCGAACGAGACACCACATGTTGTTTTTTGGACGACCAGGATACCAAAGAACCAGCCAAATAAACACAGTAAGATGCTACAGACCTTCTGTCTGTTTTGTTACACCCCCAGTCTGCATCACTGAAGCTGTGGATGTGTAGAGGCTGTGAGGGCTTAAACAACAGTCCATAATCCAAAGTGCCTTTGACATACCGTAGCAAATGTTTAACTGCCTGCCAATTTGTCACTGTGGGAGCCTGCATATGTTGACTAAGGGAGTTAACTGCAAAGGTTAAATCAGGCCGTGTGAAGGTTAAATACTGCAAGGCTCCAATTGTGCTCCTGTACAGAGTTGGATTTGCCATCAAATCAGAGGAAGGAGGGACTTTTGAGGAGACCACCATAGGTGTGCTACATGGTTTGAGATTTTGCAGGCCCAGTTTATCCAAAAGTTGCTGAGCATAAACATGCTGTGACAGGTACAAACCAGAGGTATTTCTGACAGCTTGCACCCCCAGAAAATGATGCAGTTCTCCAAGATCTTTAAGTGCAAATCTGGAGTTAAGGGAGCTGATGAACTGCTGAATTTTCTTGGAGTTGTTACCTGTGATGAGAATATCATCTACATAGACAAGCACACATAAATGAACAGTGTCATGATGAAAAATAAATAATGAAGGATCAGCTTTGGACTGAGTAAAGCCCCAAGTAAGTAACTGCTTCTTCAACTCTTCAAACCAGGCCCTTGGAGCCTGTTTTAATCCATAGATGGCCTTTTTGAGATGGCATACATGATGAGGTTTGGACTGATCAATGAAGCCTTCTGGCTGTTGCATAAACACAGACTCAACCAAGGTACCATTAAGAAAGGCATTGTTGATATCTATTTGTCTGATGGGCCAGTCAAGGGCAACAGCAAGAGCAAAGATGATCCTGATGGTGGAAGCCCTAGCAACTGGACTAAAAGTCTCAGAATAGTCCACACCTGGAGTTTGATTGAAGCCCTTAGCAACCAATCGTGCTTTGTGTTTGTGGACTGTACCATCTGGATTAAGTTTCAACTTAAAAACCCACCTGTTATCAACCAGGTTGTGAGCTTTTGCCCTAGGGACTAAGTCCCAAGTGTGATTCCTCAAGAGAGCATTGCACTCATCATGCATAGCCTGCTTCCAGTTAGGATCACTAAGAGCATCTGAGACCTTTGTAGGTTCAGGTGAGGGATAGGACAGAGAGGAAGAGGAGGCTAAGTAAGAATAGGTCTTAGGCTTGAAAATGCCACTTTTGGCCCTAGTCTGCATAGGGTGTTGATTGGCAACAGTAGACTGGGAGACTGGTTCAGGAAAGGAATTAGAGGAGGATGCAGGCACAGGGGAATCAGATAAATGACTATGTAGAGAGGAAGGAGAATGAGCAGAAGACATGCTAGGTGAACCAGGTGAACCAACAGACTTGGAAGAAGACTTGGAACCAGCAGGGGATTGGAAAGGTTGAGGAGAAGGACTGGTTTCAGGATCAGGAATGGTGGTAGGATGAAGGACAGGATTCTGAGGAGAGGTGTCCATAGGTTGAGGACTGGATGAACTTGAAGTAGGATTGTTGCTGTGAAAGGGTAGGTTGGGCAATATATCAATATGATGAGAGTCTTGACTACCAGATGGTGTTGATTTGTTTTTGGAGTAAGGGAAACTACTTTCATCAAAGATTACATCCCTGGAAATGTACAACCTGCCATTGGGATCTAAACAAAGATACCCTTTGTGATTGGAACTAAGGCCAAGATGAGTGCACCTTTGTGTATGGTACTGAAACTTTCTATTGTGATAAGGCCTAAGATAAGGATAACAAGAACACCCAAAAACTTTCAACAGCTTATAGTTTGGAACAGTGCCATAGAGACATTCAAAGGGAGTTTTGTTGTGAAGGACAGATGTGGGAAGATAATTAATCAGTCTAACAGAGTGAAGAAAGCTTTCCCACCAAAACTTGAGGGGCATGGAGGCTTGTGCCAGTAAGGTGAGCCCCATTTCAACTATGGCTCTATGCTTTCTTTCAACCTTGCCATTTTGGGCATGTGAGTGAGGGCAAGGATGTCTAAAGTGGATTCCTGCATCTTTAAGAATAGTGGTGAAGGACCTAAATTCTCCCCCCCAGTCAGTTTGTAGACATTTAATGGACTGACTAAACTGAGTTTCAACCTGTTTTTTAAAGTGAATAAAGGCTTGTAGTGCATCAGATTTCAATTTTAGTGGAAAGATCCAGGTGTACCTGGTAAAATCATCAACAAAAGCAATATAGTAAGTGTAACCAGAAGTAGAAACAATGGGAGCAGGGCCCCAAAGATCTGAATGAACCAGTTCAAAAGGCATAGAAGTCTTGGAATTAGACAAGGGATAAGAAAAGGCATGTTGTTTGCCTAAACAGCAAGCTTCACAAAAAGACAATTTATCATTAAGATTCAAAGATGCATTACAAACAGCCAACACTTGGCTTAAAATCCTAGCAGAAGGGTGCCCTAATCTTCTGTGCCATAAATTGGCATGTTCATTACTAGAAGCAACAAAAGCAGACTTATTGGAATGAAAACAAGAGTAGACAGCAGGAGACTGAGTTGAGGAAGTTGAAGCAGATGACTGGATGGTTGAAACTTTGGAGTGAGGGGAGCTGAGATTGACTGGTAGATGCATTTGATAGAGACCATCTTTAAGAGTGCCTTCCAGAAGAACCTTCTTGGTGATTACATCCTTCACAAAGCAACAATTGGAATAAAACTCTAAGAAAACAGGATTATCAGATGTCAATTTAGACACACTAAGGAGATTTTTGGTGATTCTAGGAACATGTAAGATGTTATTAAGATTCAGCTTAGAATTGAAATTAACAGGAAGTGCAGAATGACCAACATGAGCAATAGGTAGAGACTCACCATTACCTACAGTAAGGCCATCCGAGCCCTCATATCCAGAACTCAGATGCAGGCTATTAAGATCAGATGCAATGTGACTAGAGGCACCACTGTCAGCATACCAGCTTGGATCCATGAAGGTATCTGCAGCAGCAACATAAGCAGCATTGGTCCTATTTCCAGAATTCTGAGGAGAACCATTGACACCGTTGACATTCTGGGCAGGTCCAGTGTATGATGAATCATACCTATGATAGCATTCAGCAGCAATGTGTCCAGATTTGCCACAAACCTGACATACAGGCCTAGGACCATTCCTACCTCCTCCTCTGTTTCCTTGATTCCGACCTCTAGACCCTTTGTAACCACGGCCTCTACCGGAGCCAGAATTAGCACCATAGTTGTTATTGTTACCTCCATAATTGTTACCTCTACCCCTAGATTTATGCATAGCAACATGAGCAGTGGGAGCAGGAGCATCCAAGGTAGGAGAAGGATTGAATCGAGCCAATAAACGTTCATGAGTGATCAATTGAGACTGTACCTCTTGCCAAGTGAGAGTGCCAATTCTTGAGGTGATATTCACTATGACTGATTCATAGTCTCTACCCAAACCACCAAGTGCAGCCAGAATAAGTTCAGCCTTGGAAATGGGATATCCGGCAGCTGCTAGTCCATCGGAGTAGGATTTCATCAAGGCCAAATACTCCATCATAGATCTATTTCCCTTATCAGTCCTAGATAAAGCACCTTTGTACTCCAGCATCCTAGCTTCAGATTTGTTGTTAAACAACACTTCAAGTGTATGCCAAACTTCAAACGTAGAGGTGCATCCAACCACTTCTTGGAGAGCAGATTCGGTCATTGAAGCCATTAGCCAACCCATAAGAAGATTATCCAAGGCAATCCAGTCATCATGTGCAGGATTCTGGATGGATCCAAAGCCAGAACCACCAAGAAACTGTGGAGGACAAGCATCGGTGCCCAGTAGATGCCCTTCAAGACGATGACCACGAATTATAGGAAGAATCGTGGATCTCATAGCGAGATAGTTCTTTGGTATCTAGTTTAACAGTGCAAACCTGATTCAGACTTCCACCAAAGGGCGTTGACGGTGAAGAAAGGCGACCGGTAACTGGAACAACCGGTGTTTGCATAAAAGTTGGAAGAGGAGGTAACCCAGTTCGATTAAGAGCCGGAATCGGAGAGGTATTAGTAAAGGAAGCTTGCATGTAGGTGACAGGTAAAGAGAAAGGAGATGGAACACTTGAAACCAGAGAATAAGCATTTGCAGAGATGGAGCTTCCTTCTTCGGGTAAAGTTAGTCTTATGGGAGTGGTGATAGATCCAATCGAAATAGTGGAAAAAGGATTAGCAGTGATAGAATCAGCTCCGGCCGTGGTGGAGTTAGGCGGTGGCAAGCCACCGGAGGTAGGATCGGCGTCAGCCATAAGTGGCTCTGATACCAAGATAAAACAAATTAAGAAGATAATATCTTTTTCATTGATCCATGTGATGTTCACTCGTACAATCTAAATACAGACACACATTCTCTCAAACTTAACAAACCAAACCAAATAATGCCAAGTGTCCCAGACAGGTGGCATGATAACATAACTAGGACAATACTTAGAGAATAATACAATCTAGTCCTTCATGTTCTAACAAGAACAATATTAAAAACAATTTAAAATGAACAAGTGAAAAAAGGGGAGAAAAGGGTAGGACTTCACTTACTTAGTGATATACCACAGATAATCAGAAGCATCTCTTGTAACGTTAATCTGCTCCAATAATCCGGGAGCTGTGAACGTTGAACTATCATCCGATGAAGTTAAATCTTCATTGAAAGTTTCCCAAGAATATATTTGAGGGCTATTAGTAGCTACCATCTCCACTTGGGATGTTTGAACTCCCACCTGTGTACAAAAAAAAAATCATTGTATGCATTAGATACGGATGAATTGAGATGCAAACGCGTCCCAAAGCATAAACGAACATTGATATTTTGACTTACTTTTGCTGTGTTGAAGACTACATTTCTGCAGTCAGGCAGGATGCTAATGGACCAAGGAGGTAACGTGTAATGCATGTTATTGAACAATACTTTTACGGCATTTGAAGTGTCGTAGTTTGCAAGAAAAGCAGAACAATCTCCTGTTTGTGAAGAGAAAACACGGGCCTGGAAAATATCCCAATATATTCATCAAACATGTGTAAAATGTAACACAACTTAAAGCAAAAAGACGGAAGTGTAAAGCTGTGCGTATGATTACCTGTTGGAGGTTTCCTAGTGAAATAACCGTAGGATCTGCTGAAACAAGAGCTCGTTCACATAGTTTAATAGCTCTGTGAAGCTCTTTTAAGTGACCGTATTTTGGTTCCCTTATCATCCCTAAAACATTGAAGCACCAAAAGTTTTTTCAAGGGTAAGTAAAATTACAGATTTCTTATATTCATGTTAATTCCTGAAATATTCTTACCATATTCATCAAGTGGAGCATTATAGTCATAGCTAGTTGTGACAAATGGACCTCCAGCAGACCGACCAAAATTCGTTCCACCATGGTACTGGTTCAAAATATCACAAGGGATGTTTACGTAAAAATCTGTTCTTTTTCGAGTCCAAAAGCAACTAAATTAGCTTTCGAAAATCAAAAGTAACCCACCATGTAATAATTAATGAATGACCCTCCCTTCTGTATGAATCTAGCAACTGCAAAAGCCAAATCTTGAACCGGCCTTTCATGAATCGGTCCCCCAAATTCTGTGAACCTGTTTTTTTCATTTCCATGATAAAGAAATGTCAAAACCACAGGAAATTAACAACATTTTGAAGTGCTGGACATTAGACAGTAACATCACTTACCAGCCGGTCCAAGCCTCGGTCCAGATTGTTGGTTTATATGCTTTGTTGGGAGTAAAAGAATCACAGTAGAAGCCATTGCATGTATTGATCTGTTAACATGTGACAAATACGCGATGTTCATTAAATAAATGATAGCAAAATCAAACCACATCCAAGTCTGCACTCTAAATTTAGTTCACTTTTATCGTTGTTATCTGTATATGTGACAATTTTATCACTTTTTTAGTTATATTATACCCGTGTACTCAATATAATTCTAGATTCAAGAAGTGCAAACACGAGTGGTACGGTGTGAGAATAATACGCATCGTAAATTAGCTCACCACAGGATCTGGAGCATCTTCTTCCTTGCACATTACCCATGGGACCCCTGTATCCAATGCTACAGCCATGTTAGCAGCCCATTGAATGTAATTCTGAGCAGGAGCACCGAGCAACTTAACTTGAGGACCGTACTCGTTTTCAATCTACAAAAAAAAATTGAAGTGAATAAAGACTCAATTTTGTCTCATACAATATCAATCACTACACATATATTAGTATAATTTGCAGAAGCAAAAAAAAAAAAGTCTGTAACTGTACCTGGGAGAGTATGATAGGGCCGCCCTGGGACTCGAACAAATTTTCACTCTTCATTAGGCCAACAATTTTCTCAGTAAATTGTTGCATATACATCTGCCATGCCATACAATTCATCAAGTATCAGGAATAAGTATATAATATCAGGTAACATGAAGTGTAATTCTTAATGTGTCCGTTTCTTCTGTAAATTTCAAGCTTGAAATGTGAGCAAAAAATTACGAAAAAAAATTAGAGGATTTCAAGTTTAGACCTTGAAAGGCTCATTATCAGTTCTGAAGCTGATGCCTGGAACATACTTTAGCCAAACTGGAAAACCTCTGTACACAAACGAAAGTGAATTCTTCAATAATTTAAAACACTATACAACAAATTTTACGGCTATTCACAATGAGTGACATACATCATACTCATAAAATTCTCCAGCCATTTCATGTATATACATACATTACATGTATGTAGCACACGAGAGATTCTTTGGTAGAAAGTCTCTATCGTACCAGATCTGACCGTCTATTTACACATACATCACTCCTGTTAATATAACAATAGTGTGGTATAATACATACTCTTGTCAAAGGGAAGAGTCTACAAGTAGTTTGTCATTTGGTAAAAAAGACACCTAAATGTCCTCAAAATAGTGTCAAACACTGCATTGTAGTGAAGTTTAAAGTGTCTTTTTTTTTTTTTTTTTTTTTTTTTTTTTTTGGTTAGAGCAAAAATAACAGAAAAGAAAAATAGTCAGAATGTACCCAAAATTCCACTCTGCACAGACATAAGGACCAATTCTAAGATGTGCATACAATCCTGCTTGCTGAATAGTCTTAATGAACCTCACCAAATCATATCTCCCTTCAAAGTTATACTGAAAATAAAAAGTGACAGCAAAATAAAAATAAAAAAACAGCTCCTTTTTAAGCTGCAAATCTAAGAAAAATAAAGGAAAGAGATGAAGTACATTTCCAGGTGTGGGTTCATGAACATTCCAGAACACATAAGTTTCAATAACATCTATACCTCCTTCCTTAGCCTTTTTTATCAGATCCCCCCACATCTGCATCAAGTAAAATTACAAAATTAGAGTTAACAAATCCAAGAATTTTCAAGAAAGCTCAAGCTTAGCTAAACAAAGAACAAATCTTTTGAAGTAGTAGTATAGTATTACCTCAGGGGTACTTCTGGGATAATGTATTGAACCAGAAAAAAGAATCTTTCTTTGTCCATTGATAACAATGGCTTTGCTATCATAAGTCACACTACACTGTATGAACTTAGCACAAAAAACCCACAACACACAAACCACCAAAACCCATTTGGAATTTGTGTTCATTTCCATAGAAATCAAAAGCTTCCTCTTTTCACTTGGGTACAATGCATATACTTTCAATGCATAAAATTCTCCTGAGATAAGAGAATTTTTGAAAGAGGAAGCTAAGAAAATTTGAGAGAGTGTTTGTGTGAGTGATTTAGATGGGTGTGAATGTGTGTGAGAGAGAGCTTGTTTTGAGGGTGTGAAGTGTAAATATAGTAGGCAGAGCTTCAAAAAGAGTCCTCTTTTCTTTTCCTTTTTTTACTGCTTTGGACAAATCTGCAGTTCACACTGTGACCAAAGACTCTGACAATGACTTGATCAGCAATGGTGGTTGTATACATGTGTGGGGTGCTTGTGATTTATTTATGACAAACTTGAAGGGAAAAAAATGTAATTCTCAAAAAATAAAAGGTATTTGTGTGAATTTTATTAACTGAATTATTCGAGTTATTGTCATATACCAAAAGTAGAACCTCTCTTAGATATTTCGGACATAAAAAAATGAGAATCTCTTCAAACATGGTTTGATGTTCCACGAGGGCTCAAATTAAAAACCCTTATTTGATGTATCAAATGGTAATTGAACGGAACGTCGTATGATTTTTATGTGTATATGAAATAAAATAATTTTATTTTTTACGCATATGACAGTCATCCACGCATGACAACCATCCAATGGCCCGTTCTAATAAAAAAAATGTTTAAATCAGAATTTTCCAAACATTTCTCAATTGCTTTACATTTACATCTACGCATAAAACATCCCATCATTAGTGTCGACAGTGATGGGCACGTCAGTCCACACAATTCTTACCTCATTCTTCATTATTATTGCAATTGTTAGGACAATTTATTTTTCTTTTCTCCTAAATTGGACAAAATTAACTTCTTTTATATGCGTAAGTGCGTATTTGAAGGCTTTTTTTTTTCACATTTTTAGAATTGTTTTGTAATTTATTAATGAATTGGGGTCGTTTTGTTTTGCTAAATAGTTTTGTGTGTTGGATTTTTCCTGGTTTTATTTGAATGTAATTATGCATGGTATGAATTAAAAGAAATTATTTCGTGTCAGTGTTATAACTAACTTATAAATGGGGGCATTCTTGTCGGTGGTCACATCAACACAAAACCTATTTATAACTCTATGAACCAAGTACGTACGGTCTTCCCAACTAGATTTAGGTGACATTAATTTTATTGAAATTTTATATTACATATATTTTATAAATTATTCTGTTAATTTCTCATTCAGTGAATTCATTGTTATCTTTTTTACGAGAAGAGGAGAATGTGACTTTCATTTAACCGAGGAGGAATGAGATTTGAATCCTCATTAATTTGTGTATGTAGTGACCTTCAACACTACGTCAAATTTAAACTCTTTTTTAATATGAATAAAGATTAATGTGCTCGTAAAAGATAGAGTATTCACTATATTGTTTTTCTTTAGTGTTAAATCAAATATATTGAAATCTTTGAAATATAGTTTTTAAAGTATTTATAGTAAAATGATGAAATATTTCAGCATCCCCAAGTCTTTCATTTTGAATCAACGACCCAAATAAGACTTGAATATTCATCACCGTTTTATCATTATACGCGTCTGAATACTCAGTTGAGCATCAGACTTGACGTTCTCGGCTGAGGTATGGTGATCAACTCTAAATCTAGGGATCACGTACGTCTGGTCTCAGCTCAATCGACTGAATCTGAAGACATTTATAAATCTCATATGAGTCTGAGAAGTTCTCATCTTAAATTAAGTCTTATCTGAAAAAATCACGTCTAAAACTTTAAAACTTTATCAAATAATCTATTAATAGTTAATCTGAAGGAAATAATTAATTATATTAGCGGACACACAATAAAATGAAAGGCAAGATAATAGATGAAGCCATTAAGAGTGATGACTTGGCTTATACGTAAATAGAAAGCTTTAATTTCCACCCTTTTTGTAGTAAGAATTATATTCCGACAGTGTATTTTACGTTACCAAAGGCTTTTGTTTGTAGGAAGATATCTTTGTTTCTAAACACAAGATTTAATTCCACATGACACGTTTTACCATAATAAAAAATTAAAGCCTAGTTTAAATACATTAATTAATCGCAGCTACGTTTCACGTCTCTAAAAAATCTGATTATTAATTAGCTGTTTGAATCAGTAGGAATGGTTTTGGTCAACGATGTAACACGTGGTGGTCTGGTCATAAAGCTGTAGTGCTAATTATTACTACTATTAAGTGTACTATTTTCCTCAAAAAAAAAAAATAGGATTCCGTTTGAATTCTTTTCATACAGATTAAAAAAATTGATTAAATTTATTTTTTGTATTAGTAGTTTTAATGAAAAAATTTAAAATAACTTTTGAATGTTATTAATACTTAATAGTGAAAAATGAATGGATAAATAATAAATGATAGGTTAAACGAGAAAAATATAATAAATACTTTATTAGTTATATAAATGAATTTATATTGATATAAATTCAAAAAATTTAACAAACTTATATTTCGAAACGGATGTCGTAAAAGTTTACATAAATAAACTTACTTATTTACATAGTAAATTATACAATAACGCATTGCTGGATGAATGTGTATTTAATAATACAGATTTGGCACTTGTTGTTGACCATAAATGCATGAAATACGCCAATCAGCATGATGTCTGACTAGTTTATAAAGTTAATTAAATTTGAAATTTAAATTTGAATTAAGCTGATCCTTTCGCTTAAAGCTTTCGGTATCCGAAACCAGCTGTTCCGACAAATTCGGAATTCGACTCCGGAATTCGACTTGGGTCGTAAAGATCATTTCTTCTTAAGGGTAAAGTACCGACTCAAGAACTTTTCAATATGACGTCAATTAATATGGCGTCTCAGAGAAGAATCGAACCGGTGATCTTTCTATGCATTCTCAAATCACCTACCATTTGAGCCAAGCTATTTGAGAATGAGAATTTTTATTTTTATTTAACTAGTGGACAATATTTTTCCTCAAAAAAACAACATTTATTATTTTTATTTTTATTTTTATTTTATCCATATTTATTAGTAGACGAAAGGTAAAAAAGTAAGGCTAAATTAATAATATTTAAAGATTTTTTTATTAAGACAAGTTACTAACTTTTTTAATAAGCCTGTTTTTTTTCAACTTTCTTAATTAGGAGTTGAAATGTGATGCGTTCACGTTGTGTGAATACATATATAAAAATGTTAGGGTTTTTTTATGTGTTTACCTGTAAAAGTTTTAGACAAGAATTTATATGATATAACCGCATGCGGATACAACACGTTAAAAATTTATGTGTTAATCGCCTAAAAAGAGTGTGTATGTATCCAAACAAGAGTTCATGGTACTATGTATTTTGTTCAAAAATTGTTTTGGTTTACCACATTAATTCTGAAATGTACTTGCACATGCACAAATTATGTGTAAATTGGAAAATGATTAAATTAATCTTAAAATTCTATGTATAAATTCTACCCCGACATCATTTTATCACATATTTTATGTTACACAAACAACCTTTAATACAAATTTGCATAGAGTTTTGAGAATAATATATACTACCATTTTTCGTGGTATTCACAAGCACTGTATGAAGAATATAAGCTCTGTAAGGAAACTATTTAAAAAAACAATTACACCTAAATATTTCATTACCATATTTTTTCTGTGTGTGGTAATGATAAAATTACAACAATACCCCAGAAACTAGCAAAAATTAAAGACACTGTCGATAAAGTAGATACCAAAAAGAGGGAAAAGCTGTAGCACTCACGTTATTATATAATTTAAAATTAAGAAAAAGATGCCATTGGAAAAAATTAATAATGTCCATATTTCAAAAGATGAAAACTTCCAAAATTCATTGTCATGAACTTGTTTTGAGATGAGCTAAACTTTAAAGCCAGCAAAGCAAACCCACCGACACAATGCATGAATGATTGACAAATCTGAATAAAAACGTCTGAATAAAAACGTAATCAGCAATGGTGCTAAAATTGGACATCATCATACTACATATATCACTGCTTTTTTTTTTCAATTTCTTATTTCTAACATTAATCCTATATATATATATATATATATATATATATTTCAGCCTTGAGTCACAAAAATTCTATTTAATTAATAAGATCTTATCGTATTTTGAATATCATATACAAAATATTTATCACTATAATAAGATAAATTTTTATATGTGTATTTGTTTTGTAAATATGTCATAATTATTTTGGTATTACTGATTCTTTATTATTGTAGATGCAGTTTAATTTAAATGATGTTAGAAAGTAAGTATTATTCGTAGACAATCGATAATCATTTACGTGTGATCTTCATTCAATGGTTAATCCTTTCATATCAAGATATACATGGATAATTTTACCATAAAAACTTCTTTTTTTACCAAAGCTTTTTTTTCAATAACGATAAGTATGATTTCAACTTGAGATATTGATAATGGAATATATTATGAATTAATATGATTTGATTGATTGAATTGAAATAAATATATTGAAGAAATCGGAAGAGAAAAAAGAAGTCGTATTCTCCGGCAGGCAAAGTGCCTCAAAAAGTGACAGCATCTAAAGACAGTGTCACGCTAGCAGGTGCGTAGGTACAATGTCAGTCCAACAGACGACAAAAGAAAAGGAAATAGAGGTAAAACCAGGAAGTAGAGCAAAACAATCGTGTAATAAGCAATCCTGAGCAGTTTTGTCCGCGCACATACCAAATAATCACTTTCCACCTCCAATCGAAGCACGTTTAAAAGTTGTACCTCCAACAACACCAAGTAAATTGCCCGGAGCTCCACATATTCCAGCCGTCCCCCCTCCCCCGTCAAAGGGGTAACTCATCAAGTGCGTGACTGCCTGTGTCTGGTCCCGAAAAACAAGCCCAACACCTACCTTATCCTCACGTACAGCGGCATCAACATTACATTTCACTGCCCCTGGGTGGCCTAGCCCACGCATCCGCCAAGTGTTGCAGCGCCCAGTGGCGGATCCAGAAATGTTTTTCAAAGGGGTCCGAAATATTTTTCTATAGATAAAATGTAGATTTTATTATTTTTAACGGGGTCCGAAATATTTTTCTATAGGTAAAATATAGAGTTTTATTATTTTTAACGGGGTCCGCGGACCCCATTTCAGTACATGTGTGTCCATCTCTGGCGGCGCCTCTTGCACCCGGAAGTCCGTCAGTGCCTTCATAAAATCCGAAATCGCCCCCAAAGAACGCACGCACACCGCCGAAACATACACCGCATGACCATCAAACACCGCAGAACACCGCGCTTTCCATATCCCCACATGAGCCCAACAACTCTCGCTACATCCTGCACTCCCGTTCGTCCAAGAGGTGCATGGAGAAATCCGCAAAGAAGGACGAGCGGAGATGCTCCAATAACCCGTGGAAAGGAGAGGCCCGCCAGATTGTGTCCGACATTTCGCACTCAAACAAGGCATGCCTCTGAGTCTCAACTGCATCCCCGCAAGCCAAGCATATGTATATCCCCATATTGCGCCGCATAAGGCCCTGCCCAATGGCTAGACAGTCATGAAGGCACCGCCAAAGAAAGTGTTGAATGCCAGGTTGGACCGGGAGCTGCAAATAGTGCCGCCAAACTCGGTCAACCCCACCTTTAGTCGTTTGGCCGCATATTCTGCGATGTTGATTAATAAAATCCTTTGGTTTCTAAAAAAATAAGAATTGTATTCAACAAGGTGGGGTTGGTTTGGTTCTTGGTTTCTTAATGGGGTTAAAACAAACAAATAATCAATAATAGATGAATCATCATCAAAACTCAATTTATTTCTAACAAACGTAGTGAAAACTACCCAGCTCATTTAATTGCTCAAGCTAGACAAACTTCTTCTTGCTTTGTTGATTGGGGCGCTATCTCACTTGTGTAATTGTTGCTTGTGTATCTGATGTTGTCTAATAAAATTCATCACTTACCCCTTAAAAAGACAACGTTAATGTATTTTGAATATAAGATTAAGAACTAGTTGCAATATAATACAATGTATAACCAAACATGGATATAACAATAAATAGGAGTTGATGATTTTAAAAGTACGTTGCAAAACGACATATTTTCTTAGAATGCTTTATATCATTATCTAAACATAGTTTGATACCGTGATACATGCTTTGTAGTCTTGTCTCCATAAAAAGCTAATCACAGTCAGGACTTTGACTTGGTCAAAACCACCAGGAGGGGGCAGTCAGCATTATATATGTGCTCAAATTAAGGTTAATTATTCCTAAATCATATGGTAATATACTATTACCATGCTCTAAGCCATGGTTAAAAACAACATTAATCATTTGGCTTCGAGACATGCATCTATTCTGTCGTTTCAATTGAGCTAGCTACAAACATTTCCCTCAACATGCCTGTAATATATTATTAATTAATAATAATTGATAGAGAGACAATTGAACAAAATGATTAAAATCATTTTATTTTTCTTTTCACTAAAAAGGATAAGATAACCATATTAATCATTCATTTTTGTTTAGGGGTTGCATTAATCGTTTTTTAATACACTTTAAATAAGTTTCCCACGGCGCAAAAGACGGGTGGAATTGGCGACTACTGGTTGTAATTGCATTTTAAAGTTTAATTTTAAAAGAGAAAAACTATGAATGTGGGCCCTTCCTCCCACTCCCGTGACTACTGCCTCCTACCCACCACAAGAATATATTTCTGCAAATTACACAAAAAGTACAAAAACCCCAAAACGTATCACTTTAAAATTTTTTTTTTTTTAACTATAAATCATGTTGAAACATATAGCCCTGATTTTTTTAATGTAAATTCTCCCCAAAGTTTCTAATGGTAAAATCGTCTTTTCGAAATATTTCATTATTCTTTAAAATGTGCGTAGATCTAAGAGAGGATATTTTATGTCTCGTCTTTTGGGAGGGTTTAGAGTTTTGTGTGATGCTTGCTATACAGGGCAACAAGGATCTTTGAAAATGTACTAGTTCCGGGACATCGAGTTTTTATCCGAAAATGAGGTGTTTGACATATGATTTTAGAGGAAATTATAAGACCTGCGTAAGCCTTACGTAATATCAGAATATTATGTTGGATCTAACCGTATGTGATTAACCACTTTGACCCAGGATCGTTTATGCTAAACTATCAAGAATCTGAACTAAAGATGAAAAACGAAGCGTGCACTGAATCAGTAGTCTTGCATATCTCCGTAGGATCCGATCTTCTAGATCTACACATTCCCAAAGCTTTTCGTAGAACCCTTTAGAAACTTCTCTGTAATCTCTCTCGATGATGGAAGACAGAAGAGTTTTGGAATGATGTGTGACTGCAGGGACTACGACCCTTTATATAAGCGAATTATATTTTAGGTATTTCCAATTCTATCCATCAACGAAATGTAAATTACCACTTAGTCTCTACACATAAAAGCGCCACACTTAATGATACATTATAGCCCAACAACCGTAAACCGTATTAGATCACTTTTACATTGGGCTAATATTTATCGATAGCTCTTCATAATAAATAATTATTTAACATATAAGCCTCAACGTTGGATTAATGATCCAACAATCTCCCACTTGGGCTATATGTGTAACCTTATAATTATTTATCATAAGATAACCGAATGAAGCTCAACTTTGCTTTGTCATCACAAAAGAATGTATCAATAACAATCCCGTCCATCAATCCCATCAACATAGGACCAAAGCGGCCTCACATACATCTGTCGTGGCGGGACCCATCAATGATCACATATGCTAATAAAAATGAATGACATGGATCATGATGTGGATGCGTAGCATGGAAAATAACATGACATGTGATCTTAACATGTATATTTCCAACTGGTCCAACTTTAAACTTTAGCGAGATCAAAACCATATATCGAGCTCAAAGTGTGAAATAACAAAAACTTTAATTTCTGCAGAATAACCGTAACCTTAACTTTAACCTTAACATTAAACTGAATAACCGAAAAATGTGTCTATATCGAAACAAACATTATCAACTACAAACTCCCACAAAACCTAAGCATCCTTAACAGACATGACACCCATATGAGCAGTATGCTCAAGAACATCTTGGGTGGTTGTCCCTTAGTGAGTGGATGCACAATAATGGAGTTTGTCATGATAATTTCAAAAGACACCCTTCCACTTTGAACTCTATCTTTAACAACTAGGAACACTATATCAATGTTCTTAGACATTGATGAGCTTCATTGTTGTTGGGATAAAACATCTTCTGCGAATTATTATCACAATAAAACCTTAGTGGTCATTCAATGACCAAATTCACAACCGTGAAACATATTTCCGCATCTATATCCCATCACTAGTGGCTTCAAATGCCCCAAATTTTGTCTTCAATGTCAAAGAAGTCATAAGTGTCAGCTTAGCACTTCTCAGAAAAATAACTTCTTGTGACAAAATGAAGACAAACCTTACGTGGATTTAAATGTATCTTTACATCCACCAATAAGTCAATATACCAAATGATCTCTAACTTTTCCGACTCAGGATATGTGAGCATCTTATATTTTATTTTCTCAGTAGTACTTTATAACCTTATAAGTCATGACCAAATGACCTTTTCTAGGATCTTTTAAGAATCACTCAACATGACCGAAATGTACACAATAACTTGACATGTACAAACCTAAGCACACATTAGACTCCCAATAAATATATCAAAGGGAATCTACTGCATTTTCTCCTACTTTAAATCATTAAAAAAGCACGATTTGAGACTAAACTTGTCTCACTTAGACACGAAGTACCATGTGGTTTACAATCCAAATGTCGAATCTCTTCAGAGAACTTTATCGATATAGTCTATTTGTGATGATCCAATAATACCTCGTGGATAACCCCGATATACATGGATCCCGAACCGAAAGTAGCGCGTCTTCTAAATCTTTCAACTCAAATCCGAGCGAGATAAATGATTTAGTTTCACGCCCAAAAACTATATCGTTACGGTAATCATCGACACGTCAAACCAAGAGTATGAACCTACTCCCACTAAACTTATGGTAGATACATTCATCAACATAATTTGACTCAAACTAGAGACAATGATTTGATGAAATCTAACATACTATTGACGGAAAACTATTTGAGTCCATAGATGGGTTTCTTTAGTTTGCAAACCATATTCTTTGCGTCACCAAATGCAAAGTTTTAGAAGCGCCAAATCAATGTCACCACTGATAAACATTGTCTTTACATCCATCTAATGTAACTCATAATCCATATGAGCAAGTAGAGCCATAATTATCCAGAAAGGGCCTTTCAGTGAAACCAGAGAGAAGGCCTTTTATAACACTCATTTTGCATAACCTTAATCCACTTACGAGAGTTGGAGCTTTCCATGGCTTGAGGAACGGTAAATGGGTCGTTCTCTATGATGCCATGATCTTTATGCTCAAAGAGGTAAACAATATAATCATCCTGAATTGTTGACCTCATCTCTCTAGTAGAGTGCCTAAGTTGTGGTGCCAATGATTTCTCATGTGGCACCTCATATGCTCATTTTGCTCCTATATTGGTTCTTGAGGATGTTGAGGTTGCCTAATTGGAAGTTCAAGAATATTGTCATAAACCGTATCTGGCAATAGTATACATCCCATTTGGGAAAAAAACAAATTGTTACCAACACGGTGGAGCTCTTTTTGGGGAGTAAGAGGAGAAGGATGGTGTTTATGATTATTAGTCATTTGCACAGTGGGAGAGTCATGGTAGGCTCTTCTTTAAAGACAATATTTCATACCTTATCTTCCTCCCAAACTCAATATATACTCAAGGAACCTTGCAGATCCCCCTGACGCTAATAAAAAACAAAAAAGAGCTGGAAGTACGACCATAGAACTTAAAACCCCTGGATCTCTTAAAACACCACACATAAGTCAAGATTGACCATTCTTAAGTACAATTTTCATTCCTTTGGTTTATAAGGCCTAACCTTAGTTGGACAACCTCCAATATGATTACACCGAATACTAGGTTATCATAGTCCATATTTAATATTGGGTTTTGTTCTACTCTCAGTAGTGGTATTTATTTAGTATGAAAGTCCTCGCCAACTTTAATTTCGTAGTGACTACCATTAGATATATTAAAAGCGAATAAGCGAGGACATCATGAAGGTGATACTTTATTTCGACCATTCCAACATACCGTAAGGAATAGACATCAAGTGACCATATGTATCAATTCTAAGACGTGCTTAGAGCAATCAAATATTTAATCTCCTATGTTGGTTTGTTACCCTTAATACAACCTCGCTCGCACGAAATCCATCCGACATATCAAGGGACCAAATGTTCCATCCGACATAAGCCTTTATATTCTCTTTCGAGAAATTTTACAAAAATGCTAATGCCAAACCATATAGGAACCATCATTAGTTAAATTTGATTTGTGCCATGAAAACTAAATGCAGAGTGTATCAAGATTATCACTGAAAGCCAAATGATTAGAACATATTTGATCTGAATCCTGGAAAGACTAAGGTATCATCCTTAATTGAACAAGAATGTCCTAATTTGTCCAAAGTCTTTTCCAAGTCTAGAAAATGTTCAATCTTCAGTAACAATCTAGTTTCTGAATAGCCTTAAACTTTATTGCATCACCATCACCCACAAAGATGTATCTTTCAACATCAACCGGTGATTGATAATGCTATCTACTCTGCATATTCACGCTCAAATGAATAGGTGCATCAGAATCTATCCACCATGTATGTTCAGGCACATAAATCAACTCAACCCCTAAACAAACCAAAAAAAAAAAGAAAAGAAAAACTTAACTTTATTTGCTCAGCAAGCATGACACTACAAGAAATCATTCATTGTGTACCTACCTATTGGCTTAAGAAACAACCAATATCCTTATGTTGTCACTTTTGCCCCTATTGTTGAATACCAGCAGCTTCCTTAAATTTTATTGTGCCCTTACCTTTAATGGTGACCATATTTAGCACTTTCTGGTTGCCCAAGTTTAAATCATTCAACTTCTTGCACTCAGTGTGAAATCAATTTTTTCAAATCCCACAATTCCTTATGTCGTTATAACTGGCATTTAATTTACCATATTGTGCTTAAAGATAAAGAATGATAACTTGCACGAATAGTCCATCACAGATATCCAAATCAAATATCCGAAGTTTGGAAATCAAATGAGCTAATTTTAAAATGTGCCCTTATGTTGCATTAGTCCTTGTACCTTATAGAGCGTAGCTTAGACAATACAAAGCATGTCTCGTCTTTCTCTTCCTAGACATGGTGCAACTTTATTAAACACACAAAAAAAATTTCCTAACTGGTCACCATAGCATTTATGTCACTTCTAAGAGTATTTGGAATGGCTTCCCTAATGATCAAAGACTCAATCTGTTTAATCACTCACATTTCTCAAAATACAAATTTGTTTTGACTTTACTATTCTAACTGAGAGGCTTATGAGGATCATATTTAAATGTCAAGTCTAGATTCATAATGCCAAAGAACATAATAAACTCATTCTTTCTAACTCTTGAAATGATATTCCATAAGTGGAGGAATATAATGCTTAAATGAAAGCGAGATATACTTAAAGCAGAACTTATAACTGAACACGGAAAAAAACATAATAACCTTAGGCTCACATATATAAGATCCGAAGAATATCCAAAATCAAACAAAATATGATATATTTTCCCATCACAAAATGCCGGCACGACATTAATATCTCATCTTTGGACGATAATACTAACTCGTAATTGACATATTGGCGTAATGATCAAACACTGACAATAAGTCCTGTCAAATAATAGACCAATCTTTGGATCGTATCTATTACCCACATGGAAAACGAATAATTGTCACGTATTTATCACCACATGTGTATTTACAATTCTGCCAAATAATATCCTTCCTTTGGACCGAATACTATTCGCATGAATTTATAAAAACACAAACCATTTTACATCCCACCGTGAATCAATTTCCACGTAGAGGTCACTTTGGCGACATATCGCTTCAACAAATCCACTAGAGAAGTAATAAATACAAATTACGCAATATATCAGTGTTTGATTTTACCGTAATGACCCTTACAAAAAAGAAAAAGGTCTATCCAAATTGTTTGCTTATTTCTTCAGATTTTACCGTAATACCTTGTATGGATAAATTATTAAATAAAAAGTCTGGCTGAATCAACTATCCACCGTACTAACTTCTAAGCATAAATTAAAGATGCAATACTAAAACCATTCCACGCCAAACTTGAACTAAATATATATGAAAATATATATTTTAATAACAGGCCCTAATAATAATAATAATAATAATAATAATAATAATAAAAAACCAAATGAGTTTTCCCCTTCCATACAAGATTGCGGTGCAATCATCATATCATATGTAATAGTAGTGGACACAAATTGCGGCTGAATCTGTGTTAATTTCATTATTATTATTTTCATTTTCTTTAAATATATAAAGAGCCTACCGGAAAAACAAAACCTAATCTTTCAGCCGCCGCCATCGATGATCAAAAGAATTCTAAACGTCGATGATCAAAAGAATTCTAAACGAAAGCATATACAATGCAGGAAATAATTTTATACCTCGTTTGTTTGTTGGCTTCATCTGGAACAAAATTTTATTTTATTTTAATCAACATCAACGGGCCCAAAAAAAAAAAAAAACACCTAATTTCTGTATGATTGTGCTTACTCCGATTCCGACACCGCAAAGTTTCACCAAAGGTAATTGAGTACTTGATGTAGAACAGCAAATATGCACAACATCAATACACTAATTCAATCTAATTAACTCAGAACGGCAGCAGATTTATCCTAATATTGACAAATTCTAAACCGGTAGTGCGGTTTCTGAATCCATAATATTCAGCAAAACCAAACAAAAAATATACACGAACTCAACTTTAATCAAAATCAAAACCGATTCTCGACAATTCAACATAATTCGCTCCGATACCACTTGTTGGATCTAACCGTATGTGATTAACCACTTTGACCCGGAGGATCGTTTATGCTAAACTATCAAGAATCAACTAAAGTTGAAAAACGGAGCGTGCACGAATCAGTAGTGTTTGCATATCTCCCGTAGGATCCGATCTTCAGATCTACACATTCCCAAAAGCTTTTCGAGAACCCTTTAGAACTTCTCAGAATCTCTCCGATGATGGAAGATGAAAGAGTTTTGGAATGATGTGTGACCTAGGACCAATGACCCTTTATATAGCGAATTATATTTTAGGTATTTCCAATTCTATCCATCAACGAAACAGAAATTACCACTTAGTCTCTACACATAAAAGGCCCACACCCTAATGATACATTATAGCCCAACAACCGTAAACCGTATTAGATCACTTTTACATTGGGCTAATATTTATCGACAGTTCATAATAAATAATTATTTAACATATAAGCCCAACGTTGGATTAATGATCCAACATATTAATGACGGAGCGGAAGAAATGAAATATGCAAAGACTCGTGAAATAGACCCTCAGGCTCTGTTTGGTTTCGGTTGGGGTCGGATCCATATGGATCCAATCAATATTTTATTCACTACACTGTCTTATTTACTACTCTGGCTGGACTTTGGAATATTATTTTTTAATTCTATTATTTTATTTTAATTTCTCTCACCATCAATAAATAAAATAATATTAATCAATTCACTTCCTTCACCACTACACCATTTAACCATTATTTTATTAGTATAATACTTCATTAAAATTTATGTCAATAATCATTTCTTTATCTACACAAATTTCAATGCAAGATTTTAACTTTATAATTATTATTTCATTTTATTTTATGTCATTAAAATTTCTCTTACCAATCATTTTTCATCTACACAAATTTTAATACAATATTTCAAATTTATAATTATTACTTTCAGTTTCTATCTTATGAATCCATTCAACTCCAACTTACCTCGAAACCAAACAGAGCCGGAAACTTCCAAAACAACCAAACAATAAACATTAGATGGTAACGAACATTATCAAGGTTGATCGGAGTGCGCAACGGTTATGTTGAAGAAGTGTAAGTCTTGTCAAGTTTTGAGGATGATACTTAATTCTAAGTGAAATATTTTTTTAATTTGTTAGGGTACCTCGATCCGTCTTTTCAAATATATTTTTAATTTAATTTATTTTAAGTGCTTTAAAGCTTCCCTTTGGCTTTAAGAAAGGGAAGCTCTACCTAAGAGACTAAGAAAAGTCTATAAAAGAATAAAGTGTTCCAGGAAGTCATAGACTTCAGATTTTTGCATTTTCGTGTTTAGAAGGCTAGCACATGTTGGATCCTCGAGCAATACCCTTGGAGAACCAACCATGTCAAGTTACAAACGGGGTTCTGGTTGCTTTTGTGCGTGATCTACAAACTGTAGTTTGAATTTCGAATTGGTTAAGCATCCAGATGCAGTTTCGTTTCAAGAATCTTCCTTTAAAGGTTGAAGTCTAATATTTTCGTAAAATTTCTTAGCTTTGATCTTGATTAATTTATATTTGTGTAGTATTATGTTAGATTTATTTCTTATTCATAGATTTGTGTGGTTTCAGAATTAGGTGCAGTTTTCTTCATTGACTCGGCTTTCACAAGGTAAGGAAGTTCTCTTATCGTAAAGAACCTGTTTTTATTTTTAAAGATCATGTTTTTCTTCATTTATTTAATGCCTTCCGGAAATATGCACAAATATGGATGTAACTATGTGCGTAGAATAGTTAGTTGTGTACACGAGGAGATAGCAAATTGATTATTGTTCTTATGGCAAATACGTTTTACCAGATTATTACTAACTTATATTTTTTTCGTACTATCATGACATATTCATATTTTAATGAAGAAATTCTAATGAAATTCTTGTTAAGTCAACACACTAAATCTACTATTACCCTTAAAGACATCTTAACATTTGCTTAATTTTAAGGGGCAAGGGACGAAAAGAACACATTTTAGACTTAATTAGGCAAATAGACACATATAACTTTTAATTGGTTATAATGACATAAAATTAGTACATAGACCAAATTATTCTCAAATAAAAAAAATAAAAAAAAAAAACAGTGCTGATTTAGAAATTAAAAAAAAAGGAATGGAGCCGAAAGAAAGCAGCGATGTTGTTGTTGTTTTTGTTTTTTTAAAGTTCTTTTTTTCCTTCTGTTTCTGGAGGCTAAAAAGGTTGTTTTTTTTTTTTTCTTTCTAAACGCTAAAAAGGTTTTTTTTTTTTTCTTTTTTTTCATGTGACCACCTCAACGCATTGTGGCGTCATTGGCCACCGCGATCAAATGACTACCCCGATGCATTGACCACCGCCGATGTATTGACCACCGCGATGCAGTGACCACCCCCGATGCAGTGACCACCCCGATGTAATGATCACCTCGATGCAATGACCACCCCCGATGCAATGACCACCATGATGCAGTGATCCCCGCAATGTAGAGACCACCCCGATGCAGTGACCACCCCCGATGTGGTGACCACCATGATGCATTGACCTCCCCGATGCTGTGACCATCCTGATGCATTGACCATCGGGATGCAGTGACCACCGTGATGCATTGACCACCGCGATGCAGTGTCCACCCCGATGCGGTGACCACCGTGATGCATTGACCATCGCTATGTTGTGACCACCTCGATGCAGTGACCACCGCGATGCATTGACCACGGCGATGCAGTGACCATCTGGATGCAGTGACATTTGATGATGCGACACCGTGATGCATTTACTACCACGATGCATTGACCACCGCTATGCAGTGACCACCTTGATGTCGTGACCACTGCAATCAGTGACCATCGTGATGCATTGACCATCGGGATGCAGTGACATTTGACGATGCGACACCTCGATGATAACAACATCTAACCCAATAAATATAGTGACACCCAATGATAACAACATTTTACCCAATAAATGAAGTTACATCCAATGATACCAACATTTTATGCAGTGACACCCAATGACAACAACATTTTATGCAATAAATGTAGTTACACCCAATGACATAGACATTTTATGCAGGACACCTTATGTAGTGACCACCCCGATGCAAAGACTCCATCATGCATTGACCACCACGATGCAGTGACCACCACGATGTATTGACCACCCCTGATGCATTGCCCACCGTGATGAGGTGACCACCGTGATAAGGTGATCACCACGATGCAATGACCACCGTTATGTGTTGGCCATCGCATCGCGATGCATTCACCATTGCGATGCAATGACCACCCCGATGCAATGACCACCGTGATGCAGTGACATTTGATTATGTGACATCGTGATGAAACGAAACCGCGATGACATTTGATATTTTCACTATATATAAAAATGCATTGACACGTTCACTATATTTCAAACGGTTATATCTTTTGATCTGAAAATACCATCAACGTAATTTTTCCTTATAATCCATATTTTCCGTCTTCTTTATTCTGATATCTCATTTGATATTTTTTCGACTTAATTTCTAAAAATCAAAATTTTCTTCATAAAAATCGGCGTGATGTAGTGACCCCACGATGCAGAGATACCGCAATGCCGTGACACCACGATGATGTGACACCGCGATGCAATGACTTTTGACAATGCAGTGACGGCCCATGTTTGAATTAATGTTAGTCATCTTCTAAACACGAAATGGTGATGGCTCGGTTTCGATTTTTTACACTGCTTTGGCCCTCAGTATAACCAAAGTACCTTAACAATCAAGTAAAATTGTAAACGATATTGAGAAGAAGGCCGTATGCCTAGAACTCTTAGCAGCTTAAAAGATAACAAGGCGGATTATAGTGCCAAACCAATAAAAGATTCAAGCCTTGTTATAACTAGTTACATTGTAGCTTTATGAATTGGCTAAATTACAGTTTTGGTCCTCTAACTAGCCACGTTTTTCGATTTTGGTCCTGATTTTTCTCCGGGGACAATTTTAGTCCTGTAAGTGGTCTTTTTTTTTGCAAAAATAGTTCTGAACGCCGGAAAAACCACTTACAGGACTAAAATTGTCGCCGGAAAGACCACTTACAGTACTAAAATTGTCGCCAGAAAAGACCAATTTTAGTCCTGTAAGTGGTCTTTCCGGCGTTCAGGACTATTTTTGCAAAAAAAGACCACTTACAAGACTAAAATTGTAGCCGGAGAAAAATCAGGACCAAAATCGAAAAACGTGTCTAGTTAGAGGACCAAAATTGTAATTTAGCCTTTATGGAATCGGTTGCTACAGTGCTCTCATAATAATGCAAATGAAGAACTGAAGATCACCACAAAAAATAGCCAAAATATATGATGATTGTGTTTATTCTCTTCTTGTTTCGCATCAAGAGGCACTACTCAAAACTTTTTTCTCAAATGTCTAGTCAGCAAATCATTGCTATTAGGTGTAACGTGTATTTGTAATTATTATAATTATTATTACCATAAATAGTCCTAGTCTTTAGCCTAGTCATTAGCCTTAGATTGAGATAATCTATTCATTGTACACAATATATATTATATCCTGTAACTGTGAATAATACCGAATCAATTCATCACCAATCCATTATGGTATCGGAGCTGTAATTTTCTCTTGCAAGCACTTCTCCTCTTCTTTTACCCTAAAAGCGCCGCCTTCTTCTTCAGCCTTTCCCTCACCACTCTTCTTCTCCGATCTGTCCTTCTCCTGCTTTCATGGCCGCCTCTAGTCCTATCATCTTCAACTCCGCCACACAAACCCCAATTAAGCTTGATTCCACAAAACTACACATTTGGATTCTCCAAATGGAACCTTTATTCATTGGTTATGGAGTCATGGGCTACCTCGATGGCACCATCCCTGCACCTCCTCAAACCGTGCAAGCAGACGGTTCTACTAAACCCAATCCTGATTATCTGACGTGGAAACGACAGGATTCTCTTCTCCTTCACACAATTGTTGCAGCATGCTCTCCTCATGTTGTTACCTTCCTTCGCAAGGCCAAAACTGCACGAGATGCCTGGGAAATCCTTCACAACACTTTTGCTAAATCATCCCGGGGTCGTATTCGTGCTATCAAGGATAATCTTAAAGAATTGAAACGTGGAAATCAGTCAATCAGTGACTACATGTATGCTGTAAAACATCAAGCCGATCAACTTGCCCTTCTCGATGCTCCCATGGATCAGGATGATCTTAATGATCTAATTTTGGCCAATATTGGCGATGAATACCAAGTTCTGGCTACTGCTATTCGAGCTAGGGCTGAGCAAAAAAACCGAAAAACCAATCCGAACCGTAAACCAATCCGAATCGAACCGAAATAAACCAAACCAAGAGAAAACCGATCAAATCGGTTTGGATTGAAACCGAACCGAATTTAAATGGTCCGGTTTGGATTACCCCGATTAAAACCACCCAAACCAAACCGAACCGAATTCCCAACCATATATATATGTAATAACAACTAACTAGTAATTAGCCGATGTACATTTGCTATGCTATTAAGTGGCTTTTGAATATGTTGTGTGCACTAATGTTATTAAGTAATTAGCCCGATGTACCTTTTAATATGTTTTTACTTTATATATAGTTACTTAATATTTAAATACTTGGTGAAAATTGTGATTTATAATGATGTGTAGTTCAGACTTGTGAAACCGAAACCAAACCGGATCCAAACTGAAACCAACCCAAACCAAACCATTGGGTTCGACATAGTTTGGGTTTGGTTTGGGTGGTAAAATATGTCGACCAAACCGAATAACTATGTGTAAAATCCGAACCGAAACCGACTAAACCGAACCGTGCTCAGCCCTAATTCGAGCACAAAAAGACAGTATTACCTTTGAGGAGCTCCACGAAAAATTACTCAATTACCGACCTCCTTCCCTGGGCTCATCTTCTCCGGCGATGTTTTCACCAGCAACAGCCAATCCAGCTTACACTCCAAATCAATGGCGTGGCTCCCAATCGAATCAGTGGCGTGGCTCACCCTCTCAACAATCCTCCTACCGCAATTATCAGCCGCTGCCATCATACAACTCCTCTGCTCCTCCTTTCCATCAGCCACCGTCCGGCACCAACACCACCACTCGCCGCCCTTACCTAGGCAAATGCCAATTCTGCTATACTCAGGGCCACAACGCAAAATTCTGCCCCCAAATTCAACAAATGCAGAGTCAACTCAAGGCTTCTCCTCGTCCTTCTTCCACCTCCCGTCAACAGGCTCACCTAGCCACCCATGTCGAAAGCTCAGCCCCGTCCGCAGGTCCCTGGCTCATGGATAGTGGTGCAAATCACCATGTGACCAATGATCTTGCTAATCTTTCTCTCCACACTCCCTATGTTGGACAAGATGATATCATGGTTGGCGACGGTAATGCCCTCTCTATCACACACACTGGCTCTATTTCATTACCTGTATCTCAATCAAAAACTATTAATATCCGTGATGTCCTTTGTGTACCTCATATGAGTTGAAATTTGTTGTCTATATCTCAACTATGTCAAACTCATAATGTGTCTGTTGAATTCTTACCCAATGAATTTCTTTTGAAGGACAACAAGACGAATCAAATCCTCCTTCGTGGTCCGGTTAAAAATGGACTATATGAGTGGCCCTCCAAACCTCTGCTTGCCTTCGCTTCTCATAAAGCTCCGTCCTCCACCTGGCACCACCGCCTTGGTCATCCAGCTCCGCCTATTTTAAATAATATTATTACTACTTTTGCTTTAGAGGCCTCTGCCTCCCCTCTGTCGCACTGTCCTTCATGTTTGATTAATAAAAGTCATAAATTGCCATTTACTGTTTCTACATTATCTTCTTCTAGGCCACTTGAAATTTTATTCTCGGATATTTGGACCTCACCCGTTACTTCTAATGATGGTTTTAAATATTTTCTGCTTATTGTTGATCACTTTACTAGATATATGTGGTTCTACCCTATTGCTCGTAAATCTGATGTAGCTTCGACCTTTATTCGCTTTCGGGCCATAGTTGAAAAATTCTTTGACACTCATATCAAAATTCTCTATACGGACAATGGCCGGGAATTTACTTGTCTTCGTGATTACTTATCCACCCATGGCATCTCCCTTTATACCACACCTCCTCATACGCCTGAACACAACGGCATCTCTGAACGTCGCAATTTACACATAGTTGAAACCGGTCTGGCTCTTCTCACTCATGCTTCCTCCACCACTTTTTGGCCATATGCCTTTGCTATCACTGCTCTACCTCATTAATCGTATGCCCACACCCACTCTTAACATGAAATCACCTTATGAGTTAATTTTTCACAAAGCACCCAATTATCAAAAACTTCGTGTCTTTGGATGTCTCTGTTACCCATGGCTTCGACCCTATACTTCTCACAAATTAGAACCTCGGTCAACACCATGTATTTTCCTTGGTTATTCCCTCACCCAAAGTGCCTACTATTGTTTTGATCCTATCTCCTCCCGTATGTATGTCTCTCGTCACGTCAAGTTTGTTGAGACTGTCTTTCCCTCCTCCTCTCACGTCACCACCTCCATCTCTTCACCTCCTTATACATCCGACTGGATCCCTACCCCACCTCCTAATCCCCCTCTCCCTGCCAACCCTTCGCCTCCTCCCTCACCCGACCCCTCGCCACTCTCGTCCCCTGACCTCTCGACATCCCCTCCTGAGCTCTCGCCATCTCCACCTCCACCACCTATCCCTCCATCTCATCCCATGCGCACTCGCTCACAACATAATATCTATAAACCCATTCAAAAACTTAATCTTCACACTCATACCTCCTCTTCCTCTCCAACTCCAAAAGAACCCACCTCCATTACTCAAGCTCTCAAAATCCCTCAGTGGAGAAATGCAATGCAAGAGGAATTTGATGCTTTGGTTCGAAATAATACGTGGGATCTCGTTCCATTTGACCCCACTTACAACATCATCGGCTCCAAATGGATTTTTCGAATCAAGTATAACTCTGACGGTTCCATTGATCGGTACAAAGCTCGCTTAGTTGCCAAGGGTTTTACTCAACGCCCTGGCATTGACTACTACGAAACATTTAGTCCGGTTGTCAAACCCCCCACTATTCGTGTTATACTTACCTTAGCTCTGACGCAGGGGTGGTCTCTTCGCCAATTAGATATTAACAATGCCTTCTTGCAGGGTCATCTACAGGAAGATGTTTACTTAGCTCAACCGGCTGGTTTTATTGATACTGACCGTCCTCAGCATGTTTGCAGGCTTCGCAAAGCTCTCTATGGTTTAAAACAGGCCCCCAGGGCTTGGTATGAAGAATTGAAGCGTTTCCTACTTAACACCGGATTCACTAATGCCACAGCTGACACCTCTCTTTTCCTTTTTAAATCTGGTGGTCTAATACTCTATATACTAGTATATGTTGATGACTTAATCATTACAGGGAATAACTCTATAGCTTTGGAACGGTTTATCACTACTTTGGGCGCCAAATTTGCTCTCAAGGATCTCGGGCAGCTTTCATATTTTTTGGGTATTGAAATCATTCCTAATTCCACCGGCTTTGTTCTCTCTCAACAACGTTATATGCAGGACTTGCTCACCAAACTCAATATGCAAGATGCCAACTCGGTGGCAACTCCCATGACGGTGGATATCTCTGATTTAAAAGTTAACACAGGTACTCCACTGGATGATCCTTCCACATATCGTATGGTCGTGGGTAGCCTCCAATATCTCATTTTCACTCGTCCGGACATCGCCTTCGCTGTCAACAAATTGTCCCAATTTATGCATGCTCCGACGGATGTTCACTGGTCTTATGTCAAAAGATTGCTTCGCTATGTTGCTGGCACGACTAACTATGGCATTCAGCTTTATCGCAACTCCCCTCTTACTTTACATGCTTTCACTGATGCTGACTGGGGGGGTAACAAGGATGATTACACATCCACTAGTGCTCATGTCATCTATCTTGGTCGCAATCCGATCTCCTGGCTCTCGAAAAAGCAACCAACTGTTGCCCGCTCCACCACCGGCGAGAATATCGCTACCGCCGCCGCCTATTTCTTTGAACTCAAATGGCTCACTTTTCTCCTCCAAGATCTTGATATTGCATTACCCGACTCACCAGTAATTTACTGTGACAATCTTGGTACTACGCAATTTTGTCAAAATCCGGTCTTTCATTCGCGCATGAAACATGTCGCCATCGATTACCACTTTATTCGAGATCAAGTCCAAAATGGCTCTCTCCGTATCTCTCATGTTCATGCCTCCGATCAACTTGCAGATTGTCTGACCAAATCGCTGCCTCGTCCGGCGTTCCTTCATCAGCGTGACAAGTTAGGACTCGTACCTCGTCCTACTTGAGGGGTGGTATTAGGTGTAACGTGTATTTGTAATTATTATAATTATTATTACCATAAATAGTCCTAGTCTTTAGCCTAGTCATTAGCCTTAGATTGAGCTAATCTATTCATTGTACACAATATATATTATATCCTGTAACTGTGAATAATACCGAATCAATTCATCACCAATCCATTAATTGCAAATGTATTTCTATAGCTTCAATGTCTCTACTACGCATTGAATTATGCTAAATACCACTAGCTATAGCTTGTATGGTGAGCTCTTCAATCTGGTGTCACTGCAAACACAAGCAAACAGCTTCAACAATAACCAAGCATCAATAGCAAAAACAAAGTTCATATCTTTAACCAAACATCAACGTCCAAAACAAATCAGAAAAAAAAAAAGCCAAGAGCAAATTGAAAAGAAAAATAACAAGAGAACAACAAATTGAAAATATGTCTGCAAATTTTTTTGGATAGTATTAGTTATAAAAAAATCGGGATTAGCCCAAAAAAATGAGTTGACGCCGGATCCACCTATCTTCAAGTTAAAATGATTTTAGGCAACCCACCTATCTCCAAATTAATCCTAAACAGGAAAGAAGAATGTAAAACCTAGGTCACCATGAAATCATAACTTTATCCATGACCACCAGATTCCAAATGTTAACATAAAAACACACGTAAGAAGACTACATACGGCATAAAAGCACAAAATGGATAAGTATTTGTAGAATTATCGACAAAATTGAAGATTCAAAGATCAATTGACATAGACAGGTAACAACAAAGCTGCAAAAGAAAGGAACTTACAGTGAAAAGATCGTCATCTTTTAAATGAGTGATTAGAAGATCGGACTTGGGTTTCAACATTGGCCATTCAGCTGCCCCATTGCCGGTTTTCTTGCCGATTTTTTCTTCCGCTCCACCATTCACCTGTTCATCTGAATTTACTTTTCATGGTGGTAGATGAGATGAGGGAAAGAAGACTAGAAATGTGGTTGGAAGCTCGGCCCGGGGTTGACGCCGGATGAAAGGCTGCTAGGGAGAGGGGTGGGACCTCGCCATTAGATTCATTTGTTGGAATTGAAAATGAGAAAGATAGGAAGGAGGGGTTAATTTTGTTGTTATTTTGTCCTTATAACCAATTATCTTTTTTAGGTGTCTTAACTCCTTAACTCTCTAATCAAGTTTTCAAATAGTTCTTATAAACAAATATCTATAATTTAAACAAATATCTATAATTTTAAATCTTGTTATTGTGCCTCAGGTAAATAGTGTGGTGTCCTTAAATACCTTAATAACGTTGCTCAAGCAATTGAACCGGACGAAGAATTCATTACATCAAAATATACGAACGTTCTACAAATGGCATACTTTGCTCTTCAACAACTTCCACCTCCCCCAGCAACCTCGGATAATCCGTGGAGACAAATCTGGACCATCAAAGGACCTCTACGAGGTAACCTCTTTTATGGCAGCTTCAGCATAATGCCTTACCAACGGCAGCTCTGCTGGCCTCACGTAACATTCTACAGGATGGAACCTGCGCCTTGTGTGGAAACTCCTTGGAAACGTCCCTACACACTTTTCGGGACTGTGGCTGGACCAACCAAATGTGGAAAAACGTGGTTCATAATCACCATTGGTCTCACTTCATCTCTGTGACGGATACTGCTACTTGGCTCATGCGATGCTTGAACGAAAATATGTACAAGCATGACAACATGGAATTCTGGAAATTTCTCTACCGCGAGCTTATTCGAGTAGTATATGGTATTGGCGGAATTCATACCACACACGATAACAATCTTGGCGCCCAAGACGGTATTTATTTCGGATGCGATCCGTAAAGCTCGTGATCTTAAAGTAGCTTGGTTGTAACACGTGTAGTTTCCTCACATGCTTTTTCTTCTTTGGTAGTCTTTTAGAAATTTGCTGAGATGTATATTTTGTAAAGTTAATTTTTCTAATAAAATATCCGGTTTTCGACCAAAAAAAAATATATACGAACGTTTTTCGGCTATTACATGGGCGTATGTTATTTCTGCAGCCCTAAATGATTACGTAAATTAAAAAATGTTTAAATGTTCTTATTTTTTCTTCTAATTATCAACACAAGAACATGAATATGACGTCTAAACTAATTAACATGCATATTAAACACTGTAAAAGTTAGTGTAATATCCCGACCTTTTGCAGAAGGACATCGTGTCTTTTTACGAAAAACGGAATATTATATTTATTATATCTGGATTTAAGATTAAAAGGAAAAGTAAAGAAAAGGGGCTTATTGGGATTTACTTGAAGTTAAGAGATTTAATAGGCAATAACTCATTGGGGAGTTATTTTTTACTAAATAAACTTCCCTTGTGAGTTGGAAGTTGTGAGAAATCAACAACAAACAAAAAGGGGTCGAACTCTGCAAAGAAAATTGATTAGAAAAGCCTAAGAGCGACATCACCAAATTCTCTCAAGTTCTTGGTCGGTTTTCAGAAGCAATTGAAGATTTGGAATCAGAGTGAAGAGGTCTTCCTTTTGACAGCAAGATCATCAAGTTCAGAATAAGGTTAGTTTTACCTCAGTTTTGGACTCATCAAGAGATGATCAAGTTTTGTAGTTTCGTTTGGGTGAATTCATAGTTCCTTTCGTTTAGAAGCTTTGATCATAATTGTTTCTTGTCCAATTGGTTGGTCAAATAGGTTTCCAGTTGATGTCTTAGTAGGAGCTGCAGATCTTCTTGTGGTTTTGCTTTGGCTTGCTTGCTTATAAGGTAAGAGGCTCATCCTAAAATTTAATTAATGTTTGTGATGTTAAGGTTGAGTATTGGTGTTGAATTCTTGATTAGAAATCATGTTAGAAGTTGTAGTTAAAGTGTTGGATGTTATAGTAAGTAAAAGCTGTGTTTTTCTGTTGTTTCTCTGTGTTTATTGATGATAAACTTGTTTGGAATCGAGTGGAGACCGTTTAGATGCATAAAACTGAGTTTTTGGGAGTTTCTACGCTTGGTGAGGGCGCACCAGGAGTCAGAATGTCCGTTTTTACATTCAGAGGCTTGGCGCAAGCACACCGTAATCCAGTCTTGGGCATCTCAAGCGGTGCAAGATTGAGATCAGCAAAGACCGGACATGTTTTTTTTTTTTTTTGTTTGTGTTTGGTCAGTTTTGAGCCCCGAGTCTAGTTTTAAATGTTGTTTCTTGATATAATAACATTAAATGAACATTAACAAGCCTCGATTAAGCTTCTGATGCGTTTAGTTCCGGCATCGAATGTACTCTTCAAGGGATTTGAAGTTCAGGACCGTCGGAAGAGTATGATTGGCTTGTGCTTTGATGAATTAGAATTCATCGATGTCTATGTATGTGCTAGGTCTGGTCCGTGTCTAGGGGTCTAAGTAATAGAGTAGGAGTTGTGAGGGAGCTTTGAAAATATTAGGTGGCTAGTTAACAACATAATAACAAACATACTTGTGTAGTAAAAAAATTAAACATCAATCCATTCTTGGTAAGACACAAGTCTATATCGCGATGTGTGGGCGTTCATATAAAGCGGATAACTTCGAAAGTCTTTGGACCCTACGTACAGAGGAACACCACCCCGTAAGTCCGAGACCCTACGTACGGAGGGACTCCGCCGAGCGTGTACACTATCGGGCTTTCCCCCGTGGATATTGGTGTGATCCGCCAATATGTTGCACCCAGATACTTCATGGTGAGTGAACACCATGCGTAGTGCCCTTGAATGTTGATGTAACAGAGATAAGCTAAGCTAGAGACAGTTAGTCACAACATGTTGATAAGCATGGAGTGAACCCTAGAGTTTGAGTCGGTCTCACAAAGATAACATAATAATAATATGAACCTTTCGTTGTAAGACTCAATTATACATTAGCTTCTTCCTCTTGCTAAGCACTTTGTACTTACCTCAATTGCATATGTTGTTTTGTGTGCTTTTGGGTGAGAAGACGAACACGTTAACCTTGAGCTCGTTGAGGAGTTCGATGATGATTTGATGATGTTGATGCCATGATGATGCTTTCTTTTAACATTTCTAATAAATGTTGTACTAGATTATGTTGTACTTTTATTTCAAGTTTGTAAGACAAGTGTTGTATCTTTCTTTGGAACATCGTACATTGTAAGCTTCATATCGTTGTTGTAAGTTACCTTTCTATCTTTTGTATGTTTGGAGTTTCTATTCTTAGTAGCAATTATGAGGTTTTTCCGAGTCTTTTTAGCTTCCGTTTGCTATACTTGATACGACATAGTAAGGGCTTACATATAATATTGAATTTATTTAATATTATGTGTGCCGAGCGTTTCGTTTCCGGATAAGGACTCGGTATCTGGGAGCGGGGCGTTACAGTTGGTATCAGAGTGAAGCGTTCCTTGCTTTTCTAGGCTTTCTTTCTTAAGATAAGATCTCTTTAGACAACCCAGTAACATTCTGATCCTTCCTGATCCTTCAGAATGATAGGTAACCCCAGAGATACTTGTGTTGGTAAGTTTGGGGTTGGAAGTTTTAGGGTTCAGCAAGAAGCAAGAGGTTTGGTTCAAGATGGGGGTCAGATAGTTGAGTTGTTGTTCATCTAGAAGATGTTGATGATCGTGTTGGAATCTACCGTGGCAAGAGTAAAGTTACAATTGTGAATTCTACGGACCATAAAGTGATTCTTGGTATAGGCCAGCCATCCACGAATTTTTGTCTACATGGATTGTAGTACTAGGAAGGTGTTGCTCCTGTGATGGATGTGATGAGTGGAAGTTTGGCTAAGGTTCAAGATGGGGTTGATCAGTTTTGGGGTTTTGTCTATAAAGGTTTAAACTGTTTGGGAAACGGTAGAGTGTTGGTTCAGTGGTTAGCAAGATCAGAATCGGTTAATTGTTATCCTTGGGAAACAAGTGAAACTTCGGTTTGGTTTGTGTTGAAGAAAGAGATGCTAAGGAAATTTTATTGTTTAAGCACGCTCGAGTTTCGAGGACGAAACACCTCTTAAGGGGGAAGGAATGTAATATCCCGACCGTTCGTAGAAGGGCAGACGTGTCTTTTTACGAAAACAGAATATTATATTTATTAATTCTGGATTTAAGATTAAAAGGAAAATGAAAGAAAAAGGGCTTATTGGGATTTACTTGAAGTTAAGGGATTTAATAGGCAATAACTCATTGGGGAGTTATTTTTGACTAAATAAACTTCCCTTGTAAGTTGGAAGTTGTCAGAAATCAACAACAAACAAAAAGGGGTCGAAATCTGCAAAGAAAATTGATTAGAAATGTTAGGAAATCACTAGTTTAACGCAGCGGAATTTAAAATTTGATTTCCTTTTCTAGATCGTTCTTCGTTTAATGCAATAAACACATTAAGTAGTTTGACGGTTATACCTTAGATGATCTACAAGATCGTCGCTTTGACCGCCAACGGAGAGTAGTTCAATGCGCAAGCCGTCCACGCGTCCGGCCTCTATCGCTAATCCACACGAACCCCTCGCCGAATCCTCCTTGGATTGCTATCGAAAAAACTCCGGTCGCTAGATCGACCTTTTCTTCCTCACAAACTCACTATGGAGAGCTCTTTATTTTACACAAGAATTATGAACTCTTGCAATTGTGTTGTCCAAAAGAGCTTGACACCCACTTCCTTTTTATAGAGGAGGTGGCGCCCCATATGTAGTGTGGAGGAGAAGAAAACTTTTTTCTAATAAAATAAGGAAAATCAATTAGATTGATTTATCTCTTTAATTATTTTATTTTGTCAATATCATATATTGATTATAATTATCTTATTACCATAAATCTATTTTTCAAAATTAATTAATATCCTATATTAATATTATGGCAATATTTATTAATTAAAGTGCACAATCCAAGTGTATCTCATACACTCAAAAGTGGCGCCCCATTAGTCAACAAATTGACTTCCGGAATATTCTTTAATTAATATAATTTATATATAATTAATATCTTGCATTTTATTTATTCATAATAAATAAATACCACCATATTAATTTACCACTATAACATTTATAGTCTAGAGATAAACTTTCCTTATTTGGTTATCAACTATAACCGCATTTTAATCCGACTCGATGTTCATATGTGTGTGACCCGATAGGCTTCCGAATATGTTGGCCGTAGACACAAAGTGCAATTTACTAAAATGCCCTTCATACCTAACGATCACGGGATAGCGTCTAGCAACACACCGTGACCCCAATTATCGGAAGAGTCAAAAGCAATGACTACTACCTTTCATGTGAAGCGATTACCGTGTAACTTACAATCCTATCATTTGAATAATATCCATACGATCGTATCTCGAGTGTCAATACATTGACGATCGTATCTTATAATCTGGATATCATGCTCTCTCGAATAACACATTTACTCCCACTTTGCAAAGATTCTCGAGAGCTAGACATTCCTTATAAGAAGGCCATTTCGGATATTCGATCCCAATTATAGGATACGCGATTCCCGGACGACCAATCATGTATACTCCGCGATGCTTCAATATCATACCCAATCACTACCGCATGATCGCCCGTGGTTAGGAGAAATCTCAATAGTGTCAAAGCATGACGATCCACACCGTGATGCCATGAAGACTCGGTCAAAAGAATAATTACACAACCGCCACATAGTGTGACACTTAATGTAAGTGGGTCGATCTAACGCGACGCATTCTCTAATACACGCCCACGCATGGTCAAGTGTCCCTACACTTCGATAGACGAGATCTATCCCTATCTTCTAAAAGATAGAAGACATCCAATACGTGCTAGTCTGATTATACTATCAATGTCCCATTTGATAATACATAAGACTAGAGACATTTAAGTACCAACCTTGTTATAGTGATTAGAGATCCCATCAACCATAATCACTATCATGGTTTCTCTCATCACGCATTGATACTAGGGACGTTACTATATATATATACAACAAATAATATGAAGACAAACAATATATAATAACATAAGTGCTTTTATTAATCATAATAAAGTTATTACATGAACTAAATAGATCAGAACGACCCGACTGGTCGGATCCGGTCCAACCCGATTGGGTTTAGGACACCTTTCCAACAATCTCCCACTTGGCCTAAAGCCAATCACCCATATGCCTAAGCCCGTGCAAGTGAACATGTTTCTCATGCTTAGCTTGAGACAATGCCTTGGTTAACGGATCGGTATGTTATCATCCGTGTGGACTTTCTCTATCTTTACATCTCCTCTATCTACTATCTCTAATCAAGTGATAGCGCCAGTAGCACATGTTTGGACTTCGATGAGACCTTGGTTCCTTTGATCGAGATATCGCTCCATTGTTATCACAAAGATGCAGGCACTGGACCTTCAATGGAGGGAACCACACCAAGTTCGATGAATGAACTTCTTCATCCAAATCGCTTCTTTTGCCGCCTCCGAGGTCGCTATGTATTCGGCTTCCGTTGTAGAGTCCGCAGTCTCTCCTCGCTTGAACTCTTCCACCATCGCCCGCTCGCGCCGTTAGCGTGAAAACAAATCCAGTTGTGACTTGAAGTCGCCCTTGCGGCTTGGAAATCGCATCCGTGTAACCTCGTAATACTAAATCATCGCTCCCGAAACCAGGAACATATCCCTGTCGCGCCTCAAGTACTTAAGGATATTCTTGACGGTAATCCAAAGGACTATCACCTGGATTGACCGGGTACCTACTAGTCATACTAAGAGAGGTACGGACGTACTGGTCTTGTGCATAACATGGCATACATGTGACAGACCTAAACCTAACCTTGAAACGGCGCCGAAAGGTCGACGGACATTACCTAGGCTATCTGAGATCCTAACCGGCGGTGTACCGGTCAAATTGTAGTGCTAGTCCGGTGAGTCGAGTCGTATTCTCGGGGAAAACATGGTAATTCTTTTAAGTGGGGTTAAACACCAAGAAGCTATTATTAACTCGATCTAAGTCGCAGTTTACTTTTTCCTGGTTAGATTATGTTAGATCGATTAGATGTTAGAGTTAGATGTTAGTAAAACAAAGAAATAAATACTAATAGATATATAGATATAATATATATAAATACTAATATAATAGATATTTTTGATCTAGCCAAGAATACGCATCTTGAATTACGATCTCTTTTAGTAGAAATAAATGAGAGCAGATCTTTTCCTTGCCGCAAGGAGGTCAATTATAAATGAAACGGTGTACTCCTAAGCTAGACAACTCCTCCTCACACGAGCGTATGAAATTGTCATATGTCCATTGTCATCACCCAAGGTCCACAATCACACGGTTTTTCCGAACAGTCCCGAGTACAAATCTACCTTTTAATAAAAGGATTCACTCCGTCACAAACGGTCAATTTTATTTAAAAGGCTCCGGTTGTCAAAGCCGGACGATTCAACTTTCCGGTTTAAGTTTCAATTAAACTGATGATTTAACATTATTACGATCTCGAGTACAAATGTCAATAAGATTCATCTTTTTAGGACAAATCGCCCCGGGTAGAAATCGGGTTCCGTTGTCACGCTTTCACTCGCCAATTTTACCTCCGGTCTTTCTATTACGATCTCGTATTCTAATCGTGAGTTGTCAATTCATTAGATTACGCTCAAATAGAAAGAGATTCATTATAACTGCTTTTAATCATTATTACCAGAGTCGATCATTCATTTTACCAAAAGATTAACTAATTCGATTCATATCTTGGCTAGATATATTTTTAGTTATACATAGATATATATATCATATTCATTAAAATGTCATGGATTAAACGGTTGAAGTTTTCCATAATAGCCTTTCACATCAAGATGACAAAATTCTATTACAACCAAATTTAGCCTTTAATCTAAGCATTTATCGATTTTCACATATATAAAAACAAACATATAGATATATAAATATAGAACAACAAAAAGTAAAACTCAATAAAATTACCCGCTTACTTGGATCTAAGTTGTATTCTTGAAAATAGCAACCTTTCCTCAAAAGCAACTTCTTGATAATCATTTCTGAGTATTACAACAAGATTACTTTATTTATAAAAAAAATATATATACATACATAGATATACGTATATATATATACGGGCCCGAAAAAAAAATAAAAAGAGAAAAGAGATGAAGAAGGGACATGAAGAAGAGGGAATGGAAGAAAGGGGAGGAGGTGGAGAGAGAGATCTTGGCCAAGAGTGGCCAAGATGGGGCAAGTGAAATGAATGGAGATGGGGAGGTATTTAGGGGGAGCTGAGGGAGTTGAGGAAGGTTTGAGGCCAGGAGGTTGTAGTTGAGGAGATGTATATGGGAGGTTGTATTTGGGAAGAGTTCATCTAGTTTTTTTTTAGCATGTGGGAGAATATTTGT
Organism: Gentiana macrophylla; assembly: GCA_026214975.1. Taxonomy (NCBI): domain Eukaryota; kingdom Viridiplantae; phylum Streptophyta; class Magnoliopsida; order Gentianales; family Gentianaceae; genus Gentiana; species Gentiana macrophylla. The sequence continues at coordinate 103,301,403 of CM047812.1, read as the reverse complement.
CATCATTAGTCTTCACATGGAGGTGGTGAGTCATGTAGGTAACATGTGAAGTTTGTTACAAGGAATCATTGCAAGTAACATGCAACAATTTGGGCCAAAATATCTCCGATTCGTCCCGAGATATCAGCTGTTCGGTAAAAAATTCATAACTTGAGTTGTAGACCTCCGATTGACGTGATTCAAAATGCGTTGGAAAGATCATTTAAATATCTACAACTTTCGTCAAGAACAATTCTCCAGAAAATGCCTCTAATTTCGGTCAAATTTCCATAGAAAACAGGTTACGGTAGAAGCGCGTAGGAAAAATAATTTGATCCGTTGAACTCGTAAGCTTGTGGCATTTTCTTCTTTCCCTCAAAATCCATCTTTTAGGCTTCAAAACATGTCGTTACGTGGGATCTTGGTCAATATGTAATCCTGCAATGAACCACCAAAATACCAAACGTAAATCATTTCACGACAACACGTTACTAAACCGGTACAAAACTAATAAAAACTTATAAAAATACGATAATTTATATAATAACTACTACTTATACATTTGAATAAAACTTAGGAATTTTTACTTGATTTGATACAATAATGCTCAAAATGGTATCAATATTGGGGTAAAATGTCGTAATAATGATCATAAATTTATCTCTCATCACAACCCCTACTTAGCTTTTGGTCGCCCTCGATCAAAACAAGCGATAAAACAAAATGAATAAGAGATAAATTCATGAAGATATAAGGTATAAGGAACAACTAGATAATACAACCATTAGAATTACAACCAAAGCGTTAACCTCAATATAAGTGTATAATGATTGTGTGTGTGACCAAATTTTCAATTTCCACTATCCTCTCTTGAATAAATCAAGCAAAACACACAAATATCCATTCAGACAAAATTTCTAATGACTTTCCTAGGTATAAGCGATAAGAATAGCCCCACAAAAAGTTCTTCCGAGTACTTATTAGGATAATCCCTAAAGCATATCATTCATTTTATACTCTGGGATAGTCGAGGAAGATAACTAAGTTTTCAACCACTCTTAAACTTTTTTTTTTTTTTTTTGATGAACTTAATTTCACATGTGTAGCATATGCCTTCATTCCCAAAGAATAGGACGTTCGTGATAACCCCTAGGTTGACTACTATCGAGCGATCAAAGCACCGAGCTTTTAAACTCATAAGCATAGTGATATAGGGCGGATAACGCCTCATCGCACTCAAATCATTGGTAGCTACAACCGACATATATATAGTTCATCTCTTTTTTTTTTTTTCATAAACTTAACTTATATCCTTTATATCACATTCAAACCTTCGATATTCACAAGACACGCTCAAAAGTTAGTACTAAGTTACATGCTATTATAGGATAAATCACTAGAATAATCGAATGGATACGCTTTAAAATTTTCGCTTAATATCAAAGGCTTACGTGAAGGAATTCATGTTACACAAATATATTTGGAATTACAATGCACTTACGGTTCACGTTGGTTATACACATCCAAATTGATCATTATATCTTCAAATCCATGAAATATATACCTTATACAATTTACTTTAATCAACTAAATAATGCTCAAAAAAATCAAACTAAAACAAGTCAAAACAAATACTCGGATTATATGAAAGGGTGGGTGGGTGGGTTAAAGTTATGACCTCCTCACTTCCATAGTATGTGAACTAATACATGTCACACGTTATTTGAAATTTAAAACAGACTAGATCATGATATGAATATGCGACAAAGTATTAACTCTGAGTCTTTTATACCCAGATCCTCAAGGGTTATTTCAAATCGTTCTAACAACCTAAGTCCAAGAAATGATGCATTTGAATTTTTCTCTTTTTTTCTCCATCGGGATTTTCGGATAACCACCTAATCATTCCCGTTATAATGACATTCAAACATTCATCCTAAGACTTGGTGAAACAAAATGAAAATCAATCCTAAGTATTAGCAAAGTATCATCCAAAGTATGAGTAATTATTATATTTAACATTTTACGGGTCGCTTCCGTAGCGCTTTTAGGTTAACGCTGCTTGCTCGACCAAAATGATAAGGATTAACTAATATAATATACTAAACAAAACGGGATACTTCTAACAATTACTCACAAAAGCACGTAACAATTAAGCACATAATCCACTAAAAATAAATGCTTAAGGAGTAAAAAGGAAGGATAGTACCCGTCATTGACTACATTTATAGTCTATAGCCGACTTTACCGTGGCTTTCAGCTTTTAAGGCACTGTGGTGGGTCATCCTCACGCACCGCATCCTTCTTCAATACCGGTTTCCAACTTAGACAATTCCCACAATCCAAACGATTCTTGACCTTTTCCTTTGATTTTCGAGCTTTAGGTTTTGCGAGCTTTCACATTATTGTCAAGTCATCTTCTTCAACTACCTGCATGTTAGTACAATCCACAACAAGTGGAACACAAAGTGTCTCACAAGAACTAGATTCTAGTGTAATGTATGGATATTTCAATAAATTATAAATGTTGAAGATAACGCGCTCATCATTCACTCCCAAACTAAGCTCTCCTACAAACATCGATGAAAGGGGTATTAATAGTTAAGTGCGAAAAGTGTCAAGAAAATATGCATACTTATTATCCAACTTCATCTTTTTCATTTCATTTCTCGGGAAATGGGAAGTAATTCAAGATCAAGAGGGTTAGAATGAATACCTCCTTTACCCTTGTCGTTAGATGAAGATGGTAAAGCTTCCTTGAATGATTGTGCCTTTTGAAGACATAGTGTGTCATCATTCAAAGACTTTTTCTTCAAAATATGCAAAGATGTGGTGATGCCCTTCCAGGTTGAACCGATGTGAATTTAGGTTGAGCCGGATAAGGTTCGGTTTGAAATGGCCCTTTAGATTCCATATTCTTCTTATATTTACCATCTAAATCATCATCTACTTCATTATTCCCGAATTTTCTAATCCATTACTTCCATGATCCTTCCACTTCAATAACAACATTTACCCCACTTTATTTCTTTCGATATTACTTGGCAATCCTTCAAGGGTTTACTGCTTTTACGCTTACTTCTCTACTCAAGTGATATTCCGCATTCCTCAACGAAGCTTCTACAATTCTCATTCTCGTATCATGTCCACTCATATATGTTTTCAACGCATCATATTCTTAGATGGCATTTATAGAAGTCATCATGGTTTCCACATTTTGAGCTTGAGTAGATATCATACCTATCGATTTTCCATTAATTTCTCCCATTTGTTAACTCCTTCAGTTGAGTTGAACTCCGAGTTACCGGTATGCTTTGAGTGGTATGTTGTGAATACGGTTTAGTAATGATTGTAGATTTTGATTCGTGGTATCTCCTTGATAACCTAGATTTGGATTCTTATATTGATTGATACAAATGTTGTCCTGGCTTACTGGGGTTTTGCACCAACGAAAGTAGTAGGTGATCTCTTTTAATAGCATCAAACGAGTTTGAATACGCTGTCGCTCAAATTCCTATGCCGCTTTTTTAAAACTCACCTTTCCCTTGAATAGCCTTCCTGGTTCTTCCATCCCTAATGACACATTATCATGACTTGAGTAGTCATTCGGTAAGATATTTTCTGAGTTTACATTTTTATCGGCTAATAAGCCGTCAAATTTCCTATTCAAATTCTCCAAGTGTGCTAGAACTTCCGTGATTCGATGTATATTCTCCGCAAATGCTACTTTTCTTGTGCTAGAACCGGTTTCCCACATTCTCAAATGTTATTTTTGGAAATCTTTTCTATAGCATCGTAAGCTATCTCGAGCTTCACTCATTATTAATCTAACCACCACATGCGTGATCTACATCTCGCACGTGAGTCTTTCCTTAATTTACGACGTAAAAAAGTTGAATTTGCATATCTAAGGAATAACCATGATCGACAAGCTCTTAATAATTTTTTAAATCTTTCCCAAGATTCCCAAGCATTTCTTCGATCCTTGTTTAAATTTGGCAATTTCGACTATTAATTCCAATTTTCTACCAGAGTAAAATATTGCTTTAAGAACTCGGATTGAATCTCCTCCCAACTAGTCAATGAATGATGGGAAGTGACAAAACCAATCTCGCGTGCTCTTCCTTTTAAAGAAAAAGGAAACATAGACATCCTCGTTAATTCCCGATTGAGCACCATGACTTTTGGTCAGATTACACAATTCTTCTAAAAGATAGAGGTGATGATGTGGATCCTCATCATCTTCTCCTAGAAATTGGGCTCTTGTGTCAATTAAACCAAAAGATGAGATTTTATTTCAAATTATTTGCTCCTTTATTGGGTAAACGAATTGATTATTAATCTGTACCTTCTACGGTCCGATCACAAATAAGTCTCGGGTTTGGTGGGTGATTATGCTTATTCCGATTGTGATTATTTCTATTCCTTGGGCATGATCAAGCCCTTGTTCTCGTGTTTCATTATCGATTTCGATCATTCTCGTGATTTCGATTTGAAGATGATACTTGGTCGATTTCCATCGATATGACAGCTTACACTCTACTCTTAATCGCTGTTTAAATCAGGTTTATAAGGATTGAGTGGGGCCTTAATCTCTAATTTTATAGAAGAATAAAATTGGTAACTAAAAGAAGGTAGATACCAACGATCCTCTAGAATTTTGAGCTAATACAAGTAGTAACGCCTAGACACAAAAGAAAGAAATTAGCGACGTCTTTTCCCGGCGCCAAAATGTCGACAGACCTAAACCTAACCTTGGAAGCGGCGCCTAAGTCACCCTAACCGCAGCAGTGGATTGATGGTAATTCTTTTAAGTGGGGTTAAACACCAAGAAGGATCTAAGTCGCACCTACTAGTCATACTAAGCTAGACAACCTCCTCAGGTACGTTTTTCCGAATGGTGTCCCGAGTACAAATCTACCTTTTAATAAAAGGATTCACCCGCTCGGCCAAACGGTCAATTTTATTTAAAAGGCTCCGTTGTCAAAGCCGGACGATTCAACTTTCCGGTTTAAGTTTCAATTAAACTGATGATTTAACATTATTACGATCTCGAGTACAAATGTCAATAAGATTCATCTTTTAGACAAATCGCCCCGGTCTGTTCCGCTTGTCACGCTTTCACTCGCCAATTTTATCCTCCGTCTTTCTATTACGATCTCGTATTCTAATCATGAGTTGTCAATTCATTAGATGTCAAATAGAAAGAGATTCATTATAACTGCTTTTAATCATTATTACCGTAGTCGATCATTCATTTTACCAAAAGATTAACTAATTCGATTCATATCTTGGCTAGATATATTTTTAGTTATACATAGATATATATATCATATTCATGGCATACATGATAGACCCGATTGCAAAATGCCGATTTTCACATAGATATATAAATATAGACTTTACTCATTTGTGTTTCCTCAAAAGCAACTTCTTTTCTCCTCATACATAGACATATGTATATATTAGGACTCATTCCCTTTGACAGTAAGTGAAATGAATGGAGATGGGGAGGTATTTATGGGAGTGTGAGGTTGTAGAATGAGGCAGCAATTTGGAAGAGCTCCTTTCTTGGAGAATATTTGTCATCATTAGTCTTCACTGCTCATGTTTGTGAATCTCTTCATAACTTGAGTTGTAACCTCGATTGACGTGATTCAAAATGCGTTGGAAAGATCATTTAAATATCTACAACTTTCGTCATCTTTACGGTAAAGCGCAGGTGGATTGAATAAGTAACCTTTTAGATCTATCTTTATAGATCTTTATTCTAGAATATAAGCCGCCTCACCCAAGTCCTTCATTGAGAAGTTCTTGGATAACCAAGCTTTGACTGATTGTAACATAGGCACATCATTCCCTATGAGCGATATGTCATCCACATAAAGCACTAGGAACACAATGGCACTCCCACTAACCTTATTGTAAACACAGGGGCTCATCTTCATTCTTGATGAAATCAAACTGCTTGATTATCTCATCAAAGCGAAGATTCCAACTCCGAGAAGCTTGCTTTAATCCATAAATGGATCTTTGCGGTTTACACACCATCCTGGCGTCATTGGTTGTGAAACCCTCAGAAGTTTTTGGATAACCATGTCATATACACTTCCTCAGACGGCAGGTTCCCGTTAAGGAAAGCTGTTTTCACATCCATCCGCCGATTTCATAATCATGGTATCTTTGCAATAGCGAGCAAAATTCTAATGGATTTTAACATGGCAACAGGCGAAAAGGTTTCGTCATAGTCAACTCCTTGTCTTTGCTTATAACCCTTTGCCACCAACCTAGCCTTGTAGGTGGTCACGTTACCGTCCATGTCGGTCTTTCTCTTAACGACCCATTTACACCCTATGGGAACTATTCCCTCAGGCGGATCAACTAAGTTCAAAACTTGGTTGTCTTTCATGGATTCCATTTCAGAATTCATGGCTTCTAGCTATTTCTCTTTGTCATGCCTTAATAGCACTTCCTCATAAGTTCTAGGGTCCTCATCTTCCATGAGATACACGCCAGTGTACCTTTCGGGTTCACGGCGTTCCCGAGTGGATCTTCGAGGTGCTAGTGTGTCCACGGTAGAGGCCGGTGTCACATCTGTGTGTGGCAAGTCCTCTACTTCCGCCAACCGATCGTTATCCGTAAGTGGTTCTCGAATTTCTTCAAGATCAATTTTACTCCCACCGACCCTATCCGAATAAACTCTTTCTCCGTAAAGTGGCGATCCTGGCAACAAACACCTTTGTTCCTCGGGATGGTAAAATTGGTACCCTTTGGTTTCCAGTAGGATATCCCACAAATAGACATTTGTCGGACACGGCTCTAATTTGTCGTGCATCATCCGCTTCACGTAAGTCGGACAACCCCAAGGTTTTAGATGACCTGAGCTCGGTTTTCTCTTTGTCCATCCCTCGTATGGCGTAGAGTCAACCGTCTTTGATGGAACTCGGTTCGATGTATGGGATGCGGTTTCTAGAGCATACCCCAAAACGATTTTGGAAGAATCTGCGTAGCTCATCATGGATCGCACTATGTCTAACAAGGTGCGGTTCCTCCTCTCGTTCACGCCATTCATCTCGTGTGCGTTCGGGAGGAGTCCATTCAGTAGAATCTCATTCTCCTTCAAATAATCTTGAAACTCTCCATCTAGGTATTCTCCGCCTCGATCGGATCGAAGTGTTTTGATTTCTTTACCTAGTTGTTTCTCCACCTCACTTCTGAATTCCTTGAACTTTCCGTAGGCTTCAGATTTAAACTTCATTAAGTATATATAACCATAGCGAGAATGGTCATCAGTGAAGGTGATAAAATAAGAGTATCCTCCTTTGGCTTGAATTGACATTGAGCCACACACATCAGTATGTATGAGCTCAAGCAATTCATTGGATCTTATCCCTTTGCCACTGAAAGGCGACTTTGTCATCTTGCCAAGTAAACAAGCTTCGTGATACGTCAAACGATTCAGTAATCGAATTGATCCAACATTCCATCTTTATGGAGCTTGGAAATGCGATTCTTATTTATATGGCCAAGTCTACAATGCCATAAGTAGGATTCATTCAAGTCATTTGTTTTGGCTTTCTTGTTATTTATATTAAGTACGTCAACATTCATATCTAATATGTAGAGACCATTTCTAAGTATGCCAGTACCATAAAAGATTCCATCACGTGAAAAGAACAACATTTATTCTCAAACGTAAATGAAAAACCATCAACATCTAATTCGAAATAGAAATAATGCTCTTCGTAAGGCGGGAACAAAATAACAGTTATTAAGTTCTAGTACTAGCCCACTGGGCAATGAAAGAAAATAAACTCCTACGGCCAGTGCAGCAACACTTGCTCCATTTCCAACGCGTAGGTCCACCTCTCCTTTCCTCAGATCTCTAGTTCTTCTTAGTGCCTGCATATTCGTACAAATATGAGAACCACAACCAGTATCTAATACCCAGTGGTTAGACTTAGAAGAAGCAATATTGATCTCAATCATAAATATACCTGAAGTCGAAGCATCAGAATGCTTCTTCTTGGTACTCAAAAGCCTTTGCGCTCCTCCAATGTCCGGTCTCACCGCGCAATGGAAGCAAGCATCCTTGGATTTGTCTTTCGCTATCTTAGGCGTTGGCTTAGGTGTAGCCTTCGCCTTCTTGGACTTCTTTTGGGCTTTTGCCTTGCCCTTGCTCGAAGTGACCAGCAACACTTGCTTTCCCTTCCACAAAGGTGCCTCGGCAGCCTTTAACATGTTCAATAACTCCGCATGAATGAGCAATCTATCTTGTTCATGTGATAGTTCATCACGAATCTGCGAGAATGAATCGGTAGAGATTGCGAAATCAAGTCAATACTCAATTCGTTCCAATTTGTGGCCCACTTCCCAAGCCTCTCTATGTACCCGATCATTTTAAGCACGTGTGACCCCACAAAGCAATCCCAGATGCCATCTTACAACTAAACAGGGGCCTTGAGACCTCGTACCTCTCGGTCACGAGACCGAGAAGCATAAAGTTCCTTCAGGTGGACCATGATAGAGTAGCGTCCATAGACTCATGTCTTTGTTTACTGCATTCAGTGTCATAGAAGCAAGCATGATACATGTAGCATCGATCTTGTCGAGCGAGTGCTTGTTGTACTTCTCGACAACATCTGCAATTCAAACCCTCATCGGGCTTTTCCGGTAGGGCCTCGTCCAAGACATAGCCAATCTTCTCGTGCCTCAAAACGATTTTGAGGTTTCTTTCCCAATCGAGAAAATTTGTCTCGTCAAGCTTGTTTTCGATGATAAAACGAAGGTTCAATTTGTTTGACATTTTCTACAACAATAAATAAAGATAGAATAAGTAAAGCTCATGTATAAAAACCCTAAATTTGCACTTAATAAATCTATAAGGTTTTTTTTACTCCCACTAGCCAACTATTCCCTATTGGCTTTCAAGAAAATGATTCCTTTAGTGGGCAAGATCCCATCGAACTACTCCGACCCCCAACTTTGGCTGATGGGCCGAAAATAATTAAACAGGTGGACAACGATTTGTCGATCGTATCTTATACGATTCTTGTTGTTTGACCAGTCAACTCTTTGACAATATTTCATCTTATGAAAATAGCCAAACCCTTGCCTCTAAAATCCAAACGACCCCGCTTTGGCTGGTGGCCGAGAGAATTCTTAGTCGAGTCTTAACCCCAATATTCATGAGATCTCTTTCGATCATATCTCGATAACGACGATATACCCGAGGTAGGTCAACCCCCGCTTTGGCTGGTGAGTTGGGTCCGAACAAGGGCTCTTCACCGTCGTTATAATATGGAGAGGCAATTCCGACTTGATTTTTGATGTGGGAATAATTTTAAATTAATTCACTTAATTAATTTGGTTTAATTATGGTCTCATCTACTATATGCATATTACTACGATATCATATAAAGTAATACATACACAACATTCCGCGCATAAAATAACCGGTATGATCATGGACTTTTCCTAGGTGCGGTTTCGAATACAAACTGACGAAACCACGGGTCACAAACTAAGGGTATCTGCAACCGCCAATAGGATCTTTATTCTTTGTCGCCAATGGGTTCTTTATTTCTCCTTGGTCTTCAACTTCTTGCTCCATTCTTGTTACATAATAAATAATTACACCCGCACACACGGGGGAGCTCGAGGAATGGGATAAATGCAAAAGTAAACTAGGTCACGTTCTTCATAACGGCTGGACACAATTTTCAAAAACCAACATAAAGAAAAAACATTCCCATCTATCCTATTTGGTGAGTCATGATCAATCGGCATTCATATAATCACATTATATCTACACATCTAATCCATACAATTTTATCTTATGAAAAATATTAAATTCTAATTTTAACTACTACTACTCATGCGTCTTTTTATTTTATCACGTCAAATAATTAAATAACTTTTAATTAATTATATGACTTAATCGAAAATTAAAATTAACATTTAATTTTAAATCGATTTCAATTTTAATTAAATTTGAACTATTCAAAATATAAAATTAAAATTATGAAGTCTCCAATTTGTTTCCTTTCCAAAACTAAATTTAGCTTAGTGTCAGCACTTTTCCAAAATCAAAATTTTGGAAGTGGCTCAAGCTGAAACTTTTACAAATCAAATATTTGAAGAGCGCTTGCAGCTTATTCCAAATCAAATATTTGAAAGACCAAATTATTTTAGTTTGTGCTCAGCCACTTTCCAAAATCAAAATTTTGAATATGGCTGCGCTGAGCCTATTCCAAATCAAATATTTGAAGGCTGGCTGCGCCTATTCCAAATCAAATATTTGGAAAGGCCAAATAGTTTTGGTTTAGCCAGCCACTTTCCAAAATCAAAATTTTGAAAGTGGCTGCAGCTTGCAGCTATTCCAAATCAAATATTTGGAAAGGACCAGCGCTATTTCCAAATCAAAATTTGGAAAGACCAATATGCCAAATGGTTTCCCAATGGTCCAAACTATTTGAACCATTGGTTGGCCATATACGACAACAACTAAACAAACGAGATATCTATGCACAATAAATATCACAAAACTAAAAGGGTCGATCTCCCCATTGGAAGATGACGATCGACAGACGGCAGCCTAGCCCACGGCGCCGCGCCGCCGCCGCCGAGGAGAAGGAGGGCGCCGCCCGATCGGCCGACCCCATGAACCCTAATTTTTTTTTTTGTTTAACGTTTAACGTGATTTAAATCTTGCATCTATCGATTAAATACTACGCATTTAAATTATGCTTATTGCTTAAGCTCAAGTCCGGCTCCGATACCACCGTTAGAAATCACTAGTTTAACGCAAATGAATTTAAAATTTGATTTCCTTTTCTAGATCGTTCTTCGTTTAATGCAATAAACACATTAAGTAGTTTGACGGTTATACCTTAGATGATCTACAAGATCGTCGCTTTGACCGCCAACGGAGAGTAGTTCAATCGCGCAAGCCGTCCACGCGTCCGGCCTCTATCGCTAATCCACACGAACCCCTCGCCGAATCCTCCTTGGATTGCTTATCGAGAAAAACTCCGGTCGCTAGATCGACCTTTTCTTCCTCACAAACTCACTATGGAGAGCTCTCTATTTTACACAAGAATTATGAACTCTTGCAATTGTGTTGTCCAAAAGAGCTTGACACCCACTTCCTTTTTTATAGAGGAGGTGGCGCCCATATAAGTGTGGAGAGAAGAAAACTTTTTCTAATAAAATAAGGAAAATCAATTAGATTGATTTATCTCTTTAATTATTTTATTTTGTCAATATCATATATTGATTATAATTATCTTATTACCATAAATCTATTTTGCAAAATCAATTAATATCCTATATTAATATTATGGCAATATTTATTAATTAAAGTCACACAATCCAAGTGTATATCTCATACACTCAAAAGTGGCGCCCCATTAGTCAACAAATTGACTTCCGAAATATTCTTTAATTAATATAATTTATATATAATTAATATCTTGCATTTTATTTATTCATAATAAATAAATACCACCATATTAATTTACCACTATAATATTTATAGTCTGAGATAAACTTTCCTTATTTGGTTATCAACTATAACCGCATTTTAATCCGACTCGATGTTCATATGTGTGTGACCCGATAGGCTTCGAATATGTTGGCCGTAGACACAAAGTGCAATTTACTAAAATGCCCTTCATACCTAACGATCACGGGATAGCGTCAAGCAACACACCGTGACCCCCAATTATCGGAAGAGTCAAAAGCAATGACTACTACCTTTCATGTGAAGCGATTACCGTGTAACTTACAATCCTATCGGCAGTAACAATATCCATACGATCGTATCTCGAAAAGTCAATACATTGACGATCGTATCTTATAATCTGGATATCATGCTCTCTCGGAATAACACATTTACTCCCACTTTGCAAATATTCTCGAGAGCTAGACATTCCTTATAAGAAGGCCATTTCGGATATTCGATCCCAATTATAGGATACGCGATTCCCGGACGACCAATCATGTATACTCCGCATGCTTCAATATCATACCCAATCACTACCGCATGATCGCCCCGTGGTTAGGAGAAATCTCAATAGTGTCAAAGCATGACGATCCACACCGTGATGCCATGAAGACTCGGTCAAAAGGATAATTACACAACCACCACATAGTGTGACACTTAATGTAAGTGGGTCGGTCTAACGTCACGCATCTCTAATACACGCCCACGCAATGGTCAAGTGTCCCTACACTTCGATGAGACGAGATCTATCCCTATCTTCTAAAAGATAGAAGACATCCAATACGTCTTTATCTGATTATACTATCAATGTCCCATTTGATAATACATAAGACTAGAGACATTTAAGTACCAACCTTGTTATAGTGATTAGATATCCCATCAACCATAATCACTATCATGGTTTCTCTATCATAGATTGATACTAGGGACGTTACTATATATATATACAACAAATAATATGAAGACAAACAATATATAATAACATAAGTGCTTTTATTAATCATAATAAAGTTATTACATGAACTAAATAGACTGTAAACGACCCGACCTGGTCGGATCCGGTCCAACCCGATTGGGTTTAGGACACCTTTCCAACAAGAAAAACCTAAGAGAAACATCTCCAAAATTCTCTCAAGTTCTTGGTCGGTTTTCAGAAGCAATTGAAGATTTGGAATCAGAGTGAAGAGGGCTTCCTTTTGACAACAAGATCATCAAGTTCGGAATAAGGTTAGTTTTGCCTCAGTTTTGGATTCATCAAGAGATGATCAAGTTTTGTAGTTTCGTTTGGGTGAATTCGTAGTTCCTTTCGTTTAGAAGCTTTGATCACAATTGTTTCTTGTCCAATTGGTTGGTCAAATAGGTTTCCAGTTGATGTCTTAGTAGGAGCTGCATATCTTCTTGTGGTTTTGCTTTGGCTTGCTTGTTTATAAGGTAAGAGGCTCTTCCTAAAGTTTAATTAACGTTTTAAGATGTTAAGGGTTGAGTATTGGTGTTGAATTCTTGGTTAGAAATCATGTTCTAAGTTGTAGTTAAAGTGTTGGATGTTATAGTATGCAAAAGCTGTGTTTTTTTTTGTTGTTTCTCTGTGTTTATTGATGTTAAACTTGTTTGGAAACGAGTGGAGACCGTTTAGATGCATAAAACTGAGTTTTTGGGAGTTTCTACGCTTGGTGCAGGCGCACCAGGGGTCAGAATGTCTATTTTTACATTTAGAGGCTTGGTGCAAGCGCACCAGAATCCAGATCTTGGGCGCCAGCGAAGCGAGATCTGGCGCGCCAGATCTAGTGCATGGCCATGACATTTTTTTTTTTTTTTTTTTTTTTTGTTGTGTTTGGTCAGTTTTGAGCCCAGAGTCTAGTTTTAAATGTTGTTTCTTGATTTAATAACATTCAATGAACATTAACAAGCCTCGATTAAGCTTCTGATGCGTTGAGTTCCGGCACCGAATGTACTCTTCAAGGGAGTTGTAGTTCGGGACCGTCGGAAGAGTATGATTGGCTTGTGCTTTGATGAATTAGAACATCAATGTCTGTGTATGTGCTAGGGCTTGTCCGTGTCTAGGGGTCTAAGTAAAAGAGTAGGAGTTGTGAGGGATCTTATTTGAAAATACTTAGGTGGCTAGTTAACAACATAATAACAAACATACTTGTGTAGTAAAAAGATTAAACATCAATCCATTCTTGGTAAGACACAAGTCTATATCGCGATGTGTGTGTGTTCAGATAAAGTGGATAACTTCGTAAGTCTTTGAAACCTACGTACGGAGGAACCCCACCCCATAAGTCCGAGACCCTACGTACGGAGGGACTCCGCCGAGCGTGTACACTACCGGGCCCCCCGTGGATATTGGTGTGATCCGCCAATATGTTGCACCCAGATACTTCGTGGTGAGTGAACACCATGCGTAGTGCCCTTGAATGATGATGTAACAGATATAAGCTAAGCTAGAAACAATTAGTCACAACATGTTGATGAGAATGAAGTGAACCCTAGAGTTTGAGTCGGTCTTTCAAAGATAACATAATAATAATATGAACCTTTCATTGTAAGACTTAATTATACACTAGCTTATTCATCTTGCTAAGTACTTTGTACTTACCTCAATTGCATATGTTGTTTTGTGTGCTTTTGGGGTGAGAAGACGAACAAGTTAGCCTTGAGCTCGTTGAGGAGTTCGATGATGATTTGATGACGTTGATGCCATGATGATGCTTTCTTTTTACCTTTCTATTAAATGTTGTACTAGATTATGTTGTACTATTATTTCAAGTTTGTAAGACAAGTGTTGTATCTTTCTTTTGGAACATCGTACGTTGTAAGCTTCATATCGTTGTTGTAAGTTACCTTTCTATCTTTAGTATGTTTGGAGTTTCTATTCTAAGTAGCAATTATGAGGTTTTGCCGAGTCTTTTTAGCTTCCGTTTGCTAAACTCGATACGACGTAGTAGAGACTTACATATGTGCCGAGCGTTTCATTTCCAGATAAGGACTCGGCATCTGGGAGCGGGACTGACTATAGCCTTTTGTTTATAGCAGTATGATTTTTCCGGTTATTTAAACCCGTTCCAACAATTTTTACACTAGTATATTTATTAACGTGGCTTCTGTCGGCACCACGTATTTAGTATATGCATTATTTTTTGTTTTTATTATTATTTTAACTTCCAACACCATGTATACATGCATGTATTTTTTTTTAAATTATTTTTTCGATAATAACGTTAGTGGACTGACGATTTCCACCTATTATACATTTATAACTAATACGTCAGTGTCATTGTCTTTGTTATCGAAAACTGATAACGCTGGTATCGAAAAATAACTTCAGCGTCACTACCTTATATTGCACAAAAATGACCACGGTATTCGAAATAATTTTTTTGAGTGTCGCAAATTATGGTGCAATCATTAAAACTATTATGCCAATTACAATCGCTTTTAATTAATAGCCTTGGAGGCCCATATGTATGTATGGCCAATGTTTTGGTCGGGCTGCCGACACTAGTCATGCAGCACCATTTGAACATCTCTCTTGGGTTGTCCCCTCCACTCTCGTGTGGTGTTTTTATAATTCAACTAGTTTGACCGACTGTGAAAAAATAGGGAAAATTCTAATTATACATTGTTTTTGAAAATTAAAATTAAATCTACATCTCTCGAATTTCAAAATCTATATCTATCTCCCGTCTAAAAATGGGCGGAACCGTACGGTCATTAATAGGCGGTACCGCTCATTTTTCGCTCTACACACCACCCATAAATGGGGGTACAGCCCATCTCTGCCCTCCTAACTCCTATCTTCCGCCCAAGATGGGAGGTCCCGCCCAAAATTTTCTGACATTCCGCCCTTTATGGCGGCCCGCCCAAATTTTAAAATTTTCAGAATTTTGCCCATTTACTTCAATTTTATCCCTTCAAACCGAAAATTTCATAATTTCATCCCTTTCTTCCACATTTGAGCGAATATTGCATCAAATTTTTTTGTTTTCTTCTTTTAAATAATCTTTTATCAAATTATCGTATCAAATTTCGAGGTTTGAAGGATTCGAAGGTTTGAAGATTCGAAGGATTCTTGGTAAATTTTGTCTTAATTTCATCGTTATAATCGTTTCTTCTTTGTAAATTTCGTGTTAATAATCGTTTCTTCAATTTGTTGCTTTTTTTTGTTTCTTTTAAACAATCTTTTACCAAATTATTGTATCAAATTTGAAGGTTTGAAGATTCGAAAGATTGTTGGTAAGTTTCGGGTACATTTTATGTTAATTTCATCGTTTTGTTAATATCCATTTGTTGATTATAATCGTAGCTCATATTCTTTTGTTTGTGAATTTTAAAGATTCTCACAAAAGTGGTGTGTTGAGGTTCTTT
Organism: Gentiana macrophylla; assembly: GCA_026214975.1. NCBI lineage: Eukaryota > Viridiplantae > Streptophyta > Magnoliopsida > Gentianales > Gentianaceae > Gentiana > Gentiana macrophylla. Next base: position 103,285,550 of record CM047812.1, on the reverse strand, counting down.
TCCGGCGGAGATACATCGTTATAATTCTCGGTGCAATTACAAAAGGTTAGTGAATTTCTATTGTTTTAGTAGTTAATTTTTTTTATCGATGATCCATGATTTTAGATCTTTTAGCAATATAAGTATATAGTGTAACTTGCTATGGTGGAGTGATATTTTTTTTGTTTAGTTAATATAGTGTAACTTGATACGGTAGTTTGATATGGTAGTGTGATACGGTAGTGTGATATTTTAATAACGTAGAATAAAGTAGATGTCAATCTCACATGGCAATGTGATAATTTGGCAGTGTTGAATATAAGTAATTTGATATGGTAAGGTGACATCTTGTTAATGTTACAATTTTATGATATTTTAGTGTAGTGATTCGATAAATTGTTTTAGATTATGATATTAATGATTAATTGTGATGTAGTACAATTGTTATGATAATTTTACTAAAAAAAACCCTGATGAAATTTTATTTAACAACGTAATACAGTGTTTTATAAATTTGAACCATACGACGAATAAGTGTTGTGATAAATTACAACAAAAAAATGTATTCTACGGTATGCACTGACCTGATGAAGTTCTTAGAAATGCATGCTTCCCTAGGGTGTTGATAACGCCCTAAATAGTACCATTAATTATACCTTTATTCACCCCGAATTCTGCTCAAGAGAGGATATATATGCTCGTTATTATATGGAATATGTATTAAATGCTATGTGCATGTTTCTAGGATCGTAATTATGCATTTATGTTATTTTCCCGAAGATTTGGTACTGTTTTCTCTCGTTTTGCATGTTATACAGGATGTACCGAATCTGGAGCATTGGAGATCGGATCTGAAGAAAAAAGAAGCATGTTGGGCCAAGTAATTAGAGTCCAAGAAGAAGTCTGCTGAAGAAAAAAAGGAAAAGTCAGCCCGGTTTACCGAGGGCTAGGTCCGGTAAACCGAGGGCCTTGAGGAACAAGAAATCAATTCTGCCGCATCTACTAGGTCGGTTAGGGTTTTTAAGAGTCATAAGTCGGCTATTGTATCTATATAAAGCCGCATGAACAGATTATTTCATAAGTTCCAAGTTCTTCATAAATTTTGCATATTATATTATATACATTTTATAATTTGATGAAATAAAGTTATTCCAAGCTTTTGAGGAGTTGTTTATGGTTTTCTCTCCTTCTCTACCATCTCTAGCTTGAGTAGATAGAATTAGATCTCCATTGTTGAAGGTATGAAGCTTTGAACTTTCATTTTTGTCTTTAATATGGTAGATCTGTTCGTATTTATGTGTTTTAGTTAATCTGCATGTTTAACGACCCCATGATTTACTTAGATTAATTGTAATTGAGCAATGTGGATCCAGAAATAGGAAAAGCTGACCCCAGTAAACCGGCGGTCTATACCGGTTTACCGAGGCAATATTTAGAAAACCTAAATCTGGGATTCACTGCAGCTATATTGATCGACATGTTTAATTAACAGTAGGTTAGATTTGGCCAATCTGCTTATTGTAATCGTAAAATTAACATGAAATACGAATATTGAAGTGTTAGTTTGGACATAGTCTTGATGGACCCCAGGAACGTGTTGATCAGTGTCGACAGCTGTCTAGGCGGGTTAGCGGTATGAGTTAGCGCTCGATATCGGCAATTCTAGTTCTTTATGCGTATGGGCTATTACGGACCAATTAAGGAGGGTGGCTTGCGTATAGATTGTCTACTACCATGGTCGGAGTAGATAGGGTTAGGAGTTGCACCCGTAGCATATGATTAAATCAAAAGTTCGCTCGATTAATTTAGGGAAATTATGTGGGGAAGTAAATATAAAGATCAACTAATCCAAGTTAGAAGATCGGTGAGAAGAGGGGGAGAAATACCAAGTTTCTTTCATGTTTATTGTTGGTCAATGACCACTTTTATGTATCTTCTTAATTAGATTAGAATCGTTTATAGTTATAATTGCATTGTCTCTGTGGGATCGACCTTGACTCGCATTTACTAGACTACGATGTATCTAGTATTCTTGCTATCGACATTAGTGACTTACACGCGATCAAGATTTTTTTGGTGCCGTTGCTGGGGACAATGGCCAATTTTAAAGTTAAACGTTTTAATCCTGATTAAGAAGACGTTTTCTTTTAAATTTATTTTCTTCTGAGTCTTTAGTCATTCTGGATCAAACCTTCACCTGTTAACCTGTCAGAATAAGAAATTCTAGGCCCGGTTTATCGAGACTTAGAAAATTGAATTCTGACAGTCCCTGTTATTCTATGTGTATCTCAGTTGATTTTATTTAGTAGGTCCGCAACAGTTGGGATCAACCCCAACTGAAGCGGGAGTTGCTAACCTTTTCTTTGTTTTATGTTGTCTCTTTTGCAAGAAGTATCAGGACACTTCAGAAATTCAGTCAAGCAAAAGCGATTAAGGCTAGACGAGTCAGACACAATGCCTTGAACTATGTTGAACATCGAACCAATCTCTATGTATCCTGGATCAAAAGCCAGAGAGCAATATGAAGCTGATAAGAAGCGCGTGGAGGAGGAGACTGAAATGCTTAAATGGGAAGCAGAGAAAACCCTGAAAGAGTACGAGACTTATCGACCAGGTATGTTCCCTATCGAGCTAATTGATATATCATCCGATTACGACTCCGATGATCCGGAGGAAGATCAGGACACCATGTTCTCAGATTCTGAGGATTACCCGGATTTTGACACAGCAGAAAAGTTAGGAGACCCTGGAACTTTTCGACTCCCAATCTCTATCAATGGTATATCTGTAGGTTTAGGTCTTTGTGATTCCGGTTCAAGTTGTAACATTCTACCTCTATCCCTCTGCCAGAAGATTAAGCTTCCGGTCATTATGAATCAAACCTGAACTAGGACATTTGTTGATAGGACTAGAGATATGCCTGCCGGTCTGCTGAAGAAGTGCACGATAAAGGCAGGAGGGTTCACTTTTCCAATTGATTTCAAGGTTATAGACGTACGTGTCCCAGTTTTGTTAGGAAGACCTTTCTTAGCGACTGATGTGAGTCAACTAGTTGATGCATTTTACGATGTTTTATCCACATTTTCTCATGCATTTATTGATGTTTTCATATCAATTTGAGTCATTATTTGCTTAGTTTCACCCAAATGTGTAGATAGTAATTATTATATAAAATATCATATTTTGATAGTTTGTACCGGTTATAGTAACCGGAGCGTTGTATCGGGTTTACGCTTGGTATTTTTGGTGTTGTATTGCAGGATTATAGGTTAACCAAGACCCCGAGTGATGCCACGTGTTGAGCTAAACACGTATTTTGATGGCTAGAAGAGTGTGCTGGAAGATTATGGATTCAAACGGATCATTTGTCTTTTGCGTTTCTACCGTAGCATACATTCAATGGACATTTGACCCCACTTATAGGAATTCTAGAGAATACTTCTTGATGAGAGTTGTAGATAAATAAACAAGCTTTCCAAATCAATTTGAATCACATCAATCGAAGCTTTACAACTCAAGTTATGGCGATTTTACTAAGCCGCTGTGAAATCGGCGCATGCCACTTTTAGTGGCATGCGCCGAACGTCACTGTAGCTATTCAGAGAGTTTCAGACCTTTAATGACGCACGCCAGACCTTTAAATGACGCACGGCAAAGCGTCAGGAAAAGTGATTTTCAGCCATATAAACCCCTTAAGGATCGAATTTATCAATATTCCACCCCCAACTTCATCTTCTCCATTTTTTTCCTCTCCTTGCAGGCACACCCACGCCCCTAGGGGATCTCCTAGCAAAAAATTCACCATTTTAGCATTTCATTTCAAGTGTAATCCATTAGAATGCTTAGCTTAGTCTTTTATATAGTTTAATTGGAGCAAGGGAGCAATCTATGTACACCAACCTCCATTGAAGTTTGTGGAAGATGAAGTAAGGTTTCTTTTTGCAAATTCATCACTTGTGATTGGTAAAATTCTAGTTTTATCTTGTTTTTGTTTGTTCTTGTTGCTATGAACGCTAATCTTAATTTTTTAGTACTTGTAGTAATGAGTGGCTAGTTTACACTAGCCAAGATGATGTATTTGTGATAGTTTTTAATCTCTATTGGTTGATTGGAAATGTTAGTTTGCATTTCATAACTTCATGTGATGTTTATCTTTTCCTATCTACATTGTATTGGTGATGGATTGATCACCTAGCACTAGCACACACACACTTAGTTGGGACCGAAAGGAGATGCTTGGTGTGGGAGAAGGGATAGGAGAACCGGAAGGTAAAATCGACTTTAATTGGAATTCGATTTCTTATCCGGGGGTTTTTGACATTGTCATTGCATTCAAGTTCATATCATGTTGAATCATTAGGTCTAGGCCTCTTAGACCAAGGAGGAGACATAGATCAATTTCATACACTCGTATGAGGGGAAATTGCTAGTTTAGGAGTGCACCGGTAACACACACTTCAACACTAATGGAAGGTTGGTAGGTAGTTCATTCACATGATGCTAGTTTTGCTTGATCAATACATTGTTTTGGCTAGGCTTTTTATCGTTTTATCACCTTTGTAGTAGTAGAATCATAGATACATTTACCTTCTTGTTAATTTGCGACTTAGATCAATATAATAATAGCTTTTTGGTATCCAACCTCACAATCCTCGTGGATACGACATTGACCACTTACTAGACTACAGTTGACCCGGTACACTGCCGGTAAGATTGGACACCTAGAAAGTCTCGATCAGCAACAGGCAGAGCAATCATGGACTTTGATAATGGGGAGATCACTTTAAGACTGAAGAATGACGCACTATCTTTTAAAATCTTAGCGCCCCTAGATAATTGGCCGGAAAGTTGCAAGATGACTTATGATTCAAGAAAAGTAGAAGTCATGGAGATAGAGAAGGAAGGGTGTAGGCAACGAGAGGTTCTAGTAGAAACCTGTGAGCAAGAATCATGAGATTGATGCTTAGAGAGAGCGAAGATAAGGACCACAACAAGGTGCTCACGGAAGCTAGTCCTTCCGTATTGCGTAGTGACGGAGTAGAGCGTAAAGTGGAAAGTGTGGAGTCCTTAGGATTAAAGATTAAATCTCAAAGCAGAGGACGACCTAGTGTTAGGAAATCTACGCGGGAACGCAGCGGAATTAAAAATTTATTTCCTATTTAACCAGGATCGACTTCGTTTAAACAACAAGCATAAAAGAAGTAGACGGTGGTTACCTTGCTTGATCTAAAAGATTGACGCTTTGACCGTCTAAGGAGAGTAGTGGTGCACGGAGCCGCCCAAGCGTTCGGCCTTTACCGGTGATCCACACGAATAGCCCGCCGGAATCCTATCATGGATTGCTACCAGAAAAACTCGGTTGCTAGACCGACCTTTTCTCTCTCTAAAACGCTTTTTATTTTTCACAAGAATTATTAGTTCTTGAAATTGTAATGATCAAAAGAGCTAGCCAACCCATTTCTTATATAGGGTGTGTGGCACCACTTATCAATCCCAAACTGATTGGGAGAAGCTTCCTAGTAATTTAATGAGAAAGAAAACATTTTATTAGTAAAATAAGGAAAATAGATATTCTAGATTTATCTCATTAATTACATACTCAATATCTTATATTAAATATTTTCAAAATATTTATTGTCAATAGCTAATATTGAATATATCTTTTACTAGTCTTAAACCCGTGCGATGCACGGCCGGATAGATTAAATATCTACACAATATAATAATTTATTATGAAGTAAGTTGATATTAGCACCTAATATTTTCATAAGATATTAATATTACTTTTTCAATGAAAGTCGACCATCGATGTATTTCGTTTCAAATGCGAATCATATCAATTCAACTTGAAGGATAAGAGGATATAGATGATTTTGTTGTGTTTCGGTAAAAGATAAATTTCGATATAGTAATTTCTTTCAATGGGCTCAATTACAGGAACTTCCAATTTTTTATGAACCTACACTTATTGGGAAAAAAGAATGGCTAATATGTAACTTTAATTTAACATGAAATATATTCAACAGAGTACTGATTGCAAACTGTATGAGTAGCTGAAATATATCGGGAAATTACAGAAATACTAAAAAAAAGAAAAGGAGGGAGTGAATACAAATGATGAACCAGAAAACTACAATACAACCACTAAATTAGTATACAAAGTTCCAAGTGCTAAAGCACAATAAATTCATAAAATGCAGACAATACTATATGATATATCCACTGAAAAATACCAAATTACAATAAGTTCCAGCTCTTTTTCTATGGTTTAACCTGCCATTGAAAAATACAAAATTACAATTATGTCAAATAAACATGTGAATCAAATATGTTACGCATGTTATGCAATTCCAATATATACAGTTGAGAGAAAGAAACACCCTAGCCTGCCAAGGAAAAGAAATTTAACTAACTTTGATAGTCACAAATTTGAAATCAGCTACAACTACCTTGGCACCCCTATAAATATCGAATATGGTACTGTAACAAATCAGTGGGGAACAGTCTATTCAACTTAATTTGGAGTGTCTTATACTTTTTAGTGACATATCATGCTACTACACTATATAACAATATACGGGAAATATTGTTTTTCACCCAAACTAAAAAAATATTGAATAAATGTTACCTCTTTCCCACTAATGTGAAGAAAAAAAAACCATGAGCCTCATGCACATTCCATGAACACTTACTAATTGAAATTCATAACTATTTTTACTCAAAGCACCAACTAATTACAAAAACACAACATCATATTATATCTTTACCTTGCTCATATGTCCCTGACTGATCCTACAATACACTAGATCAATTGGACCTTAGATAATCGAAGTCTTCCCCAGGGACCTCCGCGCAAATGCAAAAAAACAACTAAGCACAATATTTAGCAAATGATCAAAATTTAAATTCTTATGTTTGTATCTCAAAACATAAGGACCATGTACACCAATTTTGCACAGATAGCATCATCCAATAGCTAAAAAAATGAACCTTTCTACTTACACAAAACAAAACAAAAAAACCTTCCGGTATCTTTTCATCGCAAATCAACCATTTGAATTTTTATCATCACAAAATCCACGTCAGAGGTTCAATCATTCCCCTAATGAAAAAAGAAAAAAGAAAAAAAAAATTAGAAGACACAAACATTAATTGCCATATGTATAGAGATTGATAGGATACAGATGATCTATCATTTGCTCTAAAACCCTAAAATAATGCTTGGCACGGTAAAGTTTAACTATACGATGAGTCTCGTTTGAGATTCAAATGGGTTACACTTGAAGCAGGTTAACTTGAACACTGGCCAAAAAACATTAGTACTTGTGCATTCCATAGCATAGAAAGGAACTTAGTAAGAGGACCAATGTAAGATCACAAAAGCCCGCCAATATAAGATCACAAAAGCCCACCTATACAGAAATGAGAAATGTTTGTACCACAACAAAATGTGGACAAAAAGTACCACAACAACCTTTTCTACCATTGATTATTATGGGATTTGAATCAACAGGTTTCACATCATAATCAATCATCTAAAAGTGTGTAGTGCATTTTGTTGTATCCATTTTGATGTGTGGCACTATCACTACTCCACATAAATATATCCATATCATCTTGACATACCCGAAAGAGCAATTTTCATTACAAAAACCAAAATCCCTGGAAGAATTTGATAACAATTAAAAATAAACGTTTATGCAAAAGAGCGGGAACGAAAGGGTAAAAAGAATTACCGATGGCAAAAGCACAAAACCGTCCACTGTCCACCAAATATCACTTATGGGCGCCGAGATGACCATATTTCAAAAGTTTCATGAAAAAATTGAAATGTATATATGAAACTGCAAATAAAAAGTCATGCATACGAAAAGGATGAGTTGGTTCCTGAATGAAAACTAATGGGAGTCCCTTGAAAAAAATGAAGATCATGAATATATTTATTGCATGAATCACGGAAAGGAACATACCTTTCATGTTGTTTGCCGGTTCTTCTCTGCAATTCAGATCAACACGGAAAGAGCAAAAATCATCACCAGTCTGGGAAGCATCCCCAAATATGCAAAATATGAAAAAGCAAATCAACCACATGTTTGTCGTTGATTACATGAACCTCGGCAATCATTGTATCCACAACAGAGGGATCCGCATAAGTAATAAAACCAAAGCCCCTCAGACGACCAGTCTCCCTATCTTTCATAATCACCGAGTCCGTTATCTCCCCATACTTCCCGAAATACTTCACAATTTTCTCTTTAAGAGCAAAACAAAAGGTCAAGAAAAGACCAAATCTTTACCGTTTTGAGCAAATGAATGAAAACAAAAATCAAATCAAAGATACAAACAAAAAAAATAAATAAAAAATACACGAAATAATGAAAGCTAACCCCAAGTAGTATCCTTTGCTGATGAAAATTTTCCTGCATCATAAGTTTTAAATAATCTTTTTTTCCTGCTCCAAAACACGTGCTATTATTCAAATAAACAATACATAGAGAGGATATAGGACAAACCCAGGGCTAGCACCGTCACATGATCGGCACTCTACCCATCAGTGCGACGGAGAGATTACTCTGAAATTGTGAAGTATTACTCTGAAATATTATAGCATAAATCATGGAAACAACACTTTCCTTTCATTCTCCACAATTGCTTGAAGCACTTGAATGGAAATCGTCGACCTTACAATAACTTGAAAAGGATCTCCCAAAAGAAATTGCTAACATTAACATTTATACGATACACGGATTATTAATTTTAATACTCATAAGTCATAAAAACACATAACTTTACCAATTGAAAAGCAATTGAAGCACATACAAAATTTTCGGGTGTGTTTAGAAACCAACCTCCCGAAATTGTAGGCTAGGGAGGAAGTTTGATGAGATAAAGGAGATAGAGATTTACAGCTCGAGCATTTTGTGGGAAGTTGAGCAATTTGCGGGGAGTGGATTGTGCGGCAGAACGCGTTTTTTCTTAGGGATTTGGATCGGGTCTAAAGCGGGTTTTAAGTGTAATTTCCGGGTAATTGGGTTAAATTACCCTTTCAAATATATATAGATATAGATTATATTACCAGTATATATCAAATATATATACTATATGCATAAATCTATATTTAATTCACATGTGCATATGTATATCATGTATTCATGCAACACACGCATAAATACATTTGCACATATATTAATATACAATTTTAATACATAATAATATAATATTATGATTAATTAATTTGTAAAATCCATGTGTATCAATATACACAACAAATTTCGACATACATATCTAATATATGTATATTTAATTAATCAACATAATTAATATATTGTATTATATTAATTCATAATAAATAAATACCACCATATTAATTTATAAGCTATAACACTTCATAGTTGAGATAAAACTTTCCTTATTTGGTTATCACTATAACCGCATTTTAATCCCTCATTTAGATGTTAGCATCGTGTGGCCGATAGTCTTAGAATATGTTGATGTAGTGAGCGAAAGTCTGAGAAAATCACTTTGCGTCACTACAAGAAAAGTGGCTTTTAATGACAAAAACTTAATGACGGGTTGTAAATCCCGTCATTAAATGTAGTTATAATGACGAGACCAAAATTATTTTGCCGGTTGATGATGAAATATTTATTCCCGTCATTAATGGATCATATTTCCCGTCATTAGTGGTCTAATAAATAGATTCCCCTCATTATCCATACAATAATTTATTAATGGGAATATAAAACTTAATATAAAACCCACCCATTCCAACAAAAATAAAATAAAATAAAAAAACCTCAAATTCAACCCAGTCATATTTTTCAGACATTTCCAATTCCTAACCCTAGAGTATTCCAAAATCACCCAAATCGACTACCTGCTCCTCCATCCTCCTTCCCCCAAATCGAGTAAGGAATTCTTGTAAATCACCATGGCTGTTCGTTCTTTCCTAGCTGTTAGGACGAAATTTTTGTCCAGCGATAAGCGTCTTATGGATGAATTATTGAGCTATCTTGGTTCCTTAAATGATAAAGAACCAGACTCCAGTTAAATCGGTTTAAATCTGCAACAGTAGCTTCTTCTTGCCGGAAATCGACTTCGTCAGAGGTCTTTTGCACCCTAGGCGATTCTGACACGGCAACGGCAGCCATGGCGGATTTGGTGGCTCCTTCTTTTCATATGAATGCTGATATTGCAGCTCCTACTTCCCACAAGGCGAAGGAGACAGAGTTTCCACCTAGGATGCTTTAGATGGCACGTGAGGACCAACCTACCTCTGGGAAGAAATTGCCGACACCACAGGTAACCCCTTTGCTTGTTCATTCCAATTATGATAGTGGTATATCTTTTTCATCCCTGAAACCTACGGGAGTTGAAGTGGTAAATGACAAAACTGAAAAATCTATTGAAACTAATGGAATGAAAGACAACAGGGAAAACACATTCTTTGATAGCAGAGTGACAATTCATGACACTAAAGTATGTTTTCATACTCCCAAATTTCAGCCTATTAACTTAGATGCGAATGACGATGTTGATAAGGATACTTTTGTGTGCCTAATTGGATACTTTGTAGGTAGATTTCCAGTGAAAAAGCTTTTGAAAACGTAAGAGCAAAATGTTATGTTTACCATAAAGTAATGTACCATTTTTTCCGGTCGGATAATCCTCAATTAAAATTTTCAGTGAAGAAGACCTTTCTAACCTCCACAATGGATGTCCCTACATGTTGAAGGTAACTCCCTGCTTTTGAAAAGAATTCTCAAAGTGTTTAAACTTTAAATTCAATCAAGAAGATATCCGTATTATGCCAATTGGGGTTCAATTGCAAGAGAATGATGTGATGTGCAATTGAATATCTATATGATTCATTGCAATCTGTTGGCTAAACTGTCAAGAATAGTCCATCGAGTCTGCGTTGTGCAAATCTCCAAACATGACTAAGTATGTAATCATTTTTGTTTGAGCCACCTTGTTGATAATTTTCCAGTGAGGTATTTTAAATCTCATTAATCATGTATTGTTTGTTCTACAGATTCCTGTTGAGATAGTTTCTCATTAAAGTTTCTCTTATAACCCTGCAAATCTGTTTGGGAGTTATATTTACTCAGTGGGAAATAAGTTGCTTTGGAATGACTTTCGAAAGGAATGTTGATTAGGTAGACATTAAATACTGAAAAGAATGTTTTCCATGATCCATGTTCAGATTATTACATGAATTATAAGTATATTATCTTCCAGTTAATAGGTTTGTAAAATATTTGAAATAATAGGCTTAGGCCGTTTTCCAAGGTTTGTATCTACCTATTATTGATGATTCATGTACCAACCAATTTTGATTTGGAAGACATTGTTTCTTAGTTGTTATTGGAGCTATCAGATTCTCTGAATATGATGACATGTGCAGTATCTCTGATGACAACTCTCCTATTGCAACTAATTTTTCAATCATTGCGCATGCTACTTTCTAATGTGATCTTTCTTACGATTGATTCTTTTGTTCTGATGATCATTTCTTTGTGCAGGGCTTTCTCTATTGAGATTAGTCCCAAGTACCTCTTTTAGATATTAATCTCTACAGACTTTCCTTTAAGAGAGGAAATCCATATTTATGATGTTCTTTTCAGTCTTTGTTAACCATTACTTATCCATTGTCTATGAGGATGGATTTGGCCTGATCAAAGAACTAGAACTGTACATGCTATCACTGATGTAGTATAGCTACCTTTGGTGGTGTGAATTTAGTTCTCATTCCTTTTTGTTTCCGACATAGATCCCGTGATTTCAAAAAAGCTTGTGCTGCAGAAAATTCAATGGGTTGAATACAAGTGGAAGTAAAGTTATCATTTCTAGAACACTGTAATTGTTGTTAACATATTTTCATTAGTCTTTCTAAAAAACTTATTTGTACTAGTCTTTTATTCAAAAGATAGCTGCATTTCTTATTGCAGATTCTTATGAAAAATACTTCATAAATACTTACTCAAGATAAGATTACTGTTAATGTCAGTTTAGTTGACTAAATTTATTTTTCATGGTTCGTTACTTTATGGGTCTTTGTTTGTCTACTCTGATGGGTCTTCACTTACACATTTAACTACCTTTTATTAGTTAATAGTAAAGTACCTTCGTTAATTATGCTCTCTTTCAGGGATATCTTGATGTTTGTAGAAGGATGCAGCCATACTAAAGGAATGTTGATGATCTTGAAAGATAAAGTTCAACATAATGAGGAAAAATAACTTCAAATTACAACCACTGAAACTATATTGCTGAGTGTACTGAAATGAGACAACAAGGACTTGATATCTTTCCTACCGCACAGCTTCTCATATTAGTTAGTAAAGATAGTCTTTCATCAAGTAACTTAATTTCTTTAAAGATATGCTTTTCTTTCAGATCTTAAAGGATATCTTGATAAAAGCCAGCCACAAAAAATTAGTTGTAGAAGGATGCAGCCATACTATGTTGATATCTTGAAGAATATAACATTTAATTCTGGAATCAACATAAACTTATTGCTGATATATTTGATATTATATTAATTAGTTGAGTAAAGATCGAGGATCTTTCATCAAGCAGATAAAATAAATATTCTTTTGAACATTTTATATCTATGAAGGCTAGATGCTAATGCACATTGTGGTTTTTGATTACTTAGACTTAAAGATTTAATATAATCGTTGGATTGGGAAGTACACATTTTGGTTTGTTCAAGCATTGAAAAGAGCCAGCCATGGGATACTCTGTTTAACTTAGAAATTAGTTGTATATATAATGTATTTTCATTCTCAGCTTGTTAATTAGTCTTTGTTCTGGGGATTGTTAGTGAAGAGTGTTTGGACTAGTAAAGGGAGCTTATTAATTTAATTTTATAAATATAACATTATAGCAATTGAGATAAAACTTTTAATTCAGAAGAAAGAGGATATAGATCGACTTCTGGAAGAAATGTCAAATGGACTATTTAATAGGTTATCTGCATATTTGCTATAACCCTATGCATTTTAATCTCGATTTGTCAAGGTCTTTGGAGTCAAAGTTGACTAGATGTTCCTTAAACTAATATATAGCTAGTGCATTGTGTCCTGACTTCCTATTTACAAAGATTTAAGTAATGTATCATTTTCTTCATGGATAGCGAATATGTTTTGAGATATTTTAAATGCGGTTTCAATGTAGACACAAAATATATTAATGTTGCAAAATCATATATAACTACTTGTTTCTTGGAAAAGCATTTGTGAGTTTTGCTATAAATAGAACAAAGCTGGAGTTCTCCTTATTTTTTTTTGTTGGCTAGATAATGAGTTGATAAAAGTCTTTTTGCAACCTGTCTTTCCAGTGCTAGGCTAAAAGTAAAGGCTGGTTGTTACTGAAGTGTCTTGAAACAAGTCATGAGATGTTTCCATTAAAGTGTAGTTTTAATCGAATACAAGTACTATTTTGGTTGAATTTTCTGCCAAAAATTAGTACATCTCATCACTTTGAAGAAGCACAAATTGTAAAATTTTTGAATTTTATTTTCTCAACAGTTGCAATTTTTGAGATGCATATATATAGATATATATATAATGATCACAACTATTTCATTGCTTTTGTTATTTTGGCCATTTTTATGTCATAGTAACACATTGTTGGAAGGACAAACAGTCTCAAGAGCATTTAACGTGTTGGGAGAGTCTTAATGTCTTATTCCTATTTTGTGTTTAGATGTAGCCTGTTATGAATCCCGATCATTCTCCCATTAATTTCCATGTTCAAAGCTCATTATCTTCCTTTCATAAAAAGTATCAAAGCCTTAAATACATCCATGATGCATTCATTGTTTTATTTTAATGTTCTTTTATAATCATAACGTGTTTTTCATTCTGAGTTGGAATCCTGTATTTTATTCGGTGTTAGCAAAGAAAGTAGATACTCAAACACAAGCAATGGAGGTTGAAGCTAAGAATATGAGAAGTGAGGTTTTCAATGATGAATTTGTTATGTGTGTGGTGAAAGAACAAGAAGCAAATAAGAACACATAGGGTACTCAAAAGGTCCTAGCTCTTAATCGAATGTACGTCTTTTTTATAGACAAATTATTTCCTTGTGTTCTTTTGGTTTGGTGATAGTGCCATTCATGCTTGCAAGTAAAAGCGTAGTTAGTATTTTATATTGAACATTTGAAACAGAAACGAAGGTTTCATGTAATTTTAGCTTTTGATTCTTTTTATGATATTCTTATTCTATTTTTTGTTCATAATGATCCGTAGTTTTCATCATCGAGCGTCATATGACCTTATAATGATGGGAAGTGTCGTCATTATATCATGACTTAATGATCATTAAACCATTGCATAATGAGTGGAAATGACCATATAATGAGGGTATATGTCATCATTAAATCGCAATTTAATGATGGGAAAATGATGTTTTAATGAGGACATGTATGCGTAATTAAATTGTTATTTAATGAGAAAGCGAGTCTATAATGAGTGGATGAATCGTTATTAAAAACAATGTTCAATGATGGGAATATACCGTCATTGAATGTGTTATATAATTAATGTCGGAAAAGCGATTCCCGTCATTGTTACCTTTAACGGCGAGGCGGCAATGAAGGATATTTCATGTCATTAAAAGCCTTTAATGGCGGGAATCGATCATTTAATGACGGAAATTCCTCATTTAAAAGCGATTTTCTTGTAGTGCATGCTTAACGCGGGGATAGCGTCTGTGAACAGCGCGTGACCCCGTCATCGGAAGAGTCAAATCTGATGACTTTTAATGTGAAGCATTCTGGTGTAAATAGAATCTATCGCTATAATAAATATCCATACGGTAAATGCGTCAGTGTCAAGCATCAACGACCGTATCTTATAATCTGGATATCATCTTTCTGCATTTTACTTCCACTTTGCAAAGATTCGAGAGTAAGACATTCCTTATAAGAAGGCCCTTTCGAATATTCACCCCTACTAATAGGGTACGCGATTTCCGGATGACCAAACATGTATACTCCGCATGCTTTAGTATCACACCCAATCACTACCGCATGATCGCCCCATGTCTAGGGGAAACCTCAATAGTGTCAAAGAATGACAATCCATACCGTGATGCCATGTAAACTCCGGTCCTAAAGATAATTACACAACCGCCACATAGTGTGACACTTAACAGTGTGAGTGAGTCAGTCTAACGTATGCATTCTCTAATACACGTCCACGAACAGTCCAAGTGTCTCTACACTTCGATAGACGAGATCTATCCCTGCCCTTAAAGACAGAAGACATCTAATACATGCTAGCATGTTTGTACTATCAATGCCCTGTTTAATAGTACATAATCCTAGAGACATTTAAGTATCAAACTTATCAAAGTGATTAGAGATCTCATCAACCATAATCTCTTATCATGGTTTCTCTATCACAGTTTAATACTAAGGACGTTATCATATAAAAATTCATAATTGGTTCTTTAAAAGAACAAATATATGACAACAGAAAAGCCATTTAATATATGTATAAACATAAGGAAATAGTAGAAATGATCCGACCCGGTTGGATCCGATCCAATCCGATTGGGTTTTAACATTATTTCAACACCTAGCACACGAGCAAAGAGAGAGAGGCGTGCCAGGAAGAGAGCTCAGAAATTTTCTATGGAAAACCGTGAAAAGGCACTCTTGAAAGGTAATGATCAACTGTTGGTCCCTTGGAAAGGCTAACACAAGTTTTCGGGGGGTGAATAAACTTGTCACCTAAAACTGGATTTAAAACAAATTAAGGTTCAATTAAAACTTGTGTGGAGTTAAGCTGACTAAGCTGAGTTTAAGTCAAAACTGACTTAAGCAAAAACTGAGTCAACTGGCAGCGGATTAATTTAGCCTTTATTAAATATAAGTTATCAAACAACTTGTTGAGTCAGTTTCAGAATAAGAACTAAGTAATTATAACTGTAATGAAGTAAATAAATGTGTAAAGTAAATAAACAAGAATTATAGAGGTTCCAGGTGGTGTAATCATGTACGTCCTCTCTTCCCCTGTGACGCGGAGGAAAATTCCACTAGAACTTCTTTGAGATGGCCCGGTTACAAAAAGTTCTAAACTGATAGTCCTTGACTAATCCCTAGCTTCACTATCTAAACACTTGTAGAACATGTAGAATTGCTGCTCTTCAATTGTTTGAAACACTGGTCCTTGAAGAGTTGAATTGCCTCTTCACCAGCTCATCACAACCACAGTCTTCCTGACTGCACTCAATTGTCCTTCACACCTTCTTGGTGTTTCACAGTCCAATCCTTTGATAGAATCAAAGTTGAGACTTGAATCAATAACTATGATTCAATTGTGATTTGAGCTTTTCTTCAAGATGTATAAGTTATGCACAGCTCTGGATTTCTTCAAATGAATGAACTTGATCTTTATTTGAATCTAATGGACACTTGAAGAAATTTCCTGATCTTGCAATTAAGTGTTTTAGTAGGATTTCTTCAGATTTATCGTTTCCCCCTTAGATTTTAATCTTTGTGACTAGATTGATTCTTGGAAATCCTCTCCTGCCTCTGTTTCTTTTTGTTATAGAGTCAATCTATTTATAGGGGTTTATTTAACGGTCAAATAAATCTTATAGCCGTTATATCTGTCGTTTAGCAACGTTCATGTGTACGACCTTTTGTCATTTTGTCACTTTAAACTCAACAAGGCCTTAACTCAATTTTCTACTCTTCTTCAAAACTGAGTTTCTCGTATACTTTACGTCTGACTACAATTGACTAAGTCAGAGTACACCATTTAGTTTCTTCTTATCTTGGTAATTGATAATCTTTGTCCTTAAGATTATTCAGCTTTACATGATCTATAGTTCAGTTTCAGGTCACCACAGACTTGCCTGAATCCTGACTTATAGTCATGACTTAATCGACTTAACCGAGTGCCACCTCGGTTCTTGATCTTCAACAAGCCGAGTCTGTGTCCTCGATTCTTCATCTACTGAGTTTGAACCCTCGGTTCTTCAATCTTCTAGATAAGCCAACCGAGTATGTGTCCCTCAGCGAACTTATCTTCTTTAGTTTCGTATTGGTGTATCCTGAGTCAGTTTGACTATCTCGGTTTTGTGTTACTTCAATTTTCTTGTTACCTCAGCTTTTTTGTAACCTCAGTTTTCTTGTTACCTCAGTTCACAGCCTAGAAATATTACAGTGCTTGTCTGATTTAACTTATACAAATATCAGACTCTATTAAATCCTATACATTGATATCTAGACATCTTTTTGCTTTGCACTATAATAACTAGTTATGACACTTCATCAATAGGGTTTAGAACAACGAATAAATAAGTGATGAATCATCATCAAAACATAAATTTTATTTCCAACATCAACGAAAAGGGAAGTGCATGACGGTTAAGACCTCGAAGATGCAAGTTTGGCGAGTCAATGCCCCAATTTTTGATTGATTGAAAGTCCGAAGGTAAGTCGAGCTGATGACTTTAAACTCAGAACTATTCCCTTGAACCCTTAGTTAGAATATGAGTGAATAAAAGTAGCTGGATGAAGGGACGAGCTTTTTTTTCATCCTACCGCACCCTTAGGCTTGAAACCGACGGTTGTTGGGAAGGTTTTTTTTACTCGTTGTGGATTCTAGTGAAGTAGGTTAGGATTGAGTCGGAAATAGCAACAAAAGGAGTAAGAGACTAGTCAATTTAAGGTCAGGATTGAGTAGTGAGATTAATTAAGTGTGCAGAGAAGGAGTGCAGAGAAATATGGGGAAAAGAAGCCCCGTTTACCGAGAGGTACCTCCGGTTTACCGAGCTAAGATTTTCAAGTTTCTGAATGTCAGATTAAAAAGCAGGATTTTCAGAGACACGTGGAGGACACACGTTGTATCAGAAACCAACAATCAGCAGAAACCGTCCAATTTTTCCCTATTTTCCACATTCTCCTATTTAAACACTCTTCCACCACCATTATTCATCATTCTTATCTACTATCATCTTCTTCAAATCACCAAATTTCTCATCTCTTTCCCTAGTAGAAAATTCGGCCACCATCACCACCACTATCACCACCATACATCCACCAAAACCAAACCTTTTTCCTTCCATATCAACAACCAAAAACACCACCTTTTCCATCCATGTTGCTGATTTGTAGTACTGCTGCAAAGTGTAGATGCTATAGTTCTTCATCTTCCAGCATCAGAGCACAGGCCCAGTCAGAATTAAGAAAAATTCAGGCTGGTGAATCGAGGACACAGGCCGGTTTACCGAGGGTATCTTTTTCAGAATCAACATCATCAGCAGTCTCTGTATCAATTAGAATGGGTCCCAAACGTAGCAGAATAGCCCCTCGTCCAATTGGTCACCAGTATGCTTATGGAGATGCTAACCCCATGATAGATGGGGTTGAGCAATTTCATTCTCTAGAGATCTATGAATCATTATAAGGGCATTGGAACGGAAGACCGGTTGCCGAGAACGAGGAGTCGAATTGGACGATTGTGGTACGATTTTGCCGAAAGCTCTACAAGTACAAGACATTTTGGACATGGCTGAGGCACCGACACGGTTCAATGCTACGGTGGTGAGAGAATTCTATGCTTATCTTTCACACAACCCAGGAGCTGTTAGGTCCTATATGGATCCTTAGCTAGGTGTAAAGGCACAGAAGGGGGGGGTTGAATGTGCTTTAAAACTTTTAAAATCGTTTTGAAAC
Source organism: Gentiana macrophylla (assembly GCA_026214975.1). Lineage (NCBI taxonomy): Eukaryota > Viridiplantae > Streptophyta > Magnoliopsida > Gentianales > Gentianaceae > Gentiana > Gentiana macrophylla. The sequence continues at coordinate 103,266,871 of CM047812.1, read as the reverse complement.
AACCTATGTCCCAGTTTCAGCATTTTCATACACACCTAGTTGTATCACCTTATTCAAGTGACTACAAAGCTTTAAACACTAATTTTTCGATTCAGCTCTCTTCCTCTCATGTCAAGCTACCACTTTCATGTTTCGTTTGTTCATCAAGCGAGTTTAACTTATTCAAATCATGCAATCAAAGTTAACATCCAAAGCTGCGATCTGTGTGTGTAAGTGTAAATTAAAAGCAAGGAACACCACAATGATTACAGTTCGGCCAAACTAATTGCCAATGCAATTAGCCCTACGTCTGGGGTTTTTCTTATTAAGTGTATGTACCAAAGACCCTACACACAACAAGCAATAACCACACCAACCTTATGATGACTACTAAGAAGCTGTTAAGTATCCCCTTTATTTTAACCCTTTAAAACAGTCTAATCCACTGATCCTACCCCTACACAAGTAAGTAAGATACACCACACTACTGAGAGTAGCTACACAAGACTCACCTCTCAAAAACACTCACCAACCTGTCCACAACACAAGCACGGCCTGAGAGGCGAGGATTACGTCTTCTGATTCGATTCAACAATTATAAGCACATGGAAGCTATATAAACGTGTTAAAACATATAACAACTATAAATTAACTTCCCAACAGAGTTGATTGATGATCTTCAATGAAAAGCATTCAGCATAACAGTCTGATCATGCATCAACAGCTTGGCAATGATGTAGCTGACAGCAACCTCGATCAAGTTCAGCTTTGTTGATCAGGTTTCACTTTTATTCAGCCTTTGATCCCTCTTGTAAATTTGTTGCTCACACTCTCTAACATGTATATGAACACTTTGGAGTCGATTTGTGAGAGGATCAATCGAGTTTTTCTGCTACACTCCAAGTTTAACACCAAACAGCCCCATATATAGCTATTTTTAGGGTTGCAGCCTCTTTTCTTGTAAAATACCTCTTGTGCCCCTATCAATCTTGAGTAGAACGTGTAATATATAGATAATAGCATTATTTCCAATCAATTCAAATTGATACAACCAGATTTATCTCAATTAATTAACTTAATCAAATCAATTATCTATTTTTGAAACAGTTTAAATAAATACAAGTTTATCTTCAAATTTTCTATATGATCACGTGTCCAAATCAAGATGATCAAAGAATGAAATATTCTCATAATATTTTCAACTATAATCCCTCAAATTTTCAGCTAATTTGGAGTTGAACCCCGTCACTCAAAAAAGACACTACAAGTCAACTATCTCACAGACAGACAGTTTTACTGAAGCATTTTGTAGTCAACTTTTAGCTATGATAAAGACCTTAAATCACAAAAGTTTCTTGAGACAAAATGTACCCCTATATGCAATATATAACATATAAAAAATTCAACGCATTCCAAGTAGTATAGGGTACTCAAAGTGTGACACATCAGCACATCAGAAAGCTGTAACACAGACTTTCACAATCTGATGCGTTTTTGTTCAGCATGGTGTGTGCTCTGTGTTGCATGAAAATGCGATATTATATATGCGTTTGTAGCTTGAATTCTGATATTTCCAACCATATAAAGATCATGCCATTTGGTTCAATATTGAGCAAGTTATGGGGTGTGAACATGGGTGAAAAACAGTCCAACACTCAGAAAAATTCAGCAGATTTTTATCACATGAACCCCTAATTTTGACCTAATTCAATTTTGATCAAATTGAACAACTTAAAAAAGCATGATTAGGGTCAATTCTAAGTGTATTAATATAATTAAACATGTTTCACATCATTCGGTGAGTTTGGACCATTTCCCCAAAATTCCCAATTTGCCCTTTTGACCTACTTTCACTGATTTGACCTATGATGATTCTCATACCAACCTAATGTGTTTTGGATCAATTTTAGGTTGTTACAATGTAAGTTGAGTCAAATGTCCATTTACCCTTAAGGTCAACTCTTTGGTCACGCTTTCCCGTTTGCCCATATCACGTTCTCGATTTAAGCTCGTGATTTGTGATCATGCATTTCAAGTGAGGCTTACCATTTCTAGCCTTATGTGATGTTTGAGTTGAAATCATGCCTTTTCACACATACACACAATTGATCCAATGTGATCATGTGTTGTTATCATCAAAACCAATATACTCACAATCTCCTCTTTTTGATGATGACAACAACCAAGCATGTATATCTGAAATGTATAGCGGATGTGTGTGTGTGAGCATATATCGAGGATGCAAGGCAATGGTATCAAATAATGTCATGCAAAACAATTTAGAGCACCACGAGGGGCTTCTAGGTTTCTCTAAAGGTATCATTGACCTCTACACACCCTTTTAGCTCCTCTCAACTCTATGCTCTCCTGTCATCTCTCACTTAGCTTACCAAGCTTCCCAAGTTGAGATCAACTTCCGGTCGTGATCTCAACACCTTATACTAAGTAGAGGCAGGCAATGGTACTAGTCAAACTCATGTATCCAGGTTGTACCATACCACTGCATCATATAAGCATATAACATATCACGTAAGCACATAAGGATGCAAATTTCTCATTCATAGATGGCTCTCCTCTATCATGATTCTCCTCTATCATTCACCATCTTTCTTCACATGCTCCTCTACATCTCACAATCTCCCAAGCAGCATTTAAGCACATATCACATGCAATATCTCTCCCTGCTTTCAAAATAACTAACCATTTGATAACTCTCCTCTTGTAAGCACACATACATATACATGCAACAACAATCTCTCCCTCTTTTTGTCATGCACCAAAAGTGTCTGAATAACACTATGTGTGTGTAACGAATAACCATGTCATCTGGATAGCAATATAGCATGGCATAAGTCAAAATGTGGCATAATGAGAAAGTATGGATCAATACCAAAGCAAGATCAATGCTTAGATTATCTTTGTAGCACAAAGGTTCAACACACTATAGACATCTCGGCGGTATACAATGTACTTAATAAGTAAGATGTTCATCTGGTGTGTGTGTGTCTGAGAACCATATTAAATTTCCACTAGATCCAAACTTGACATTTCAAGCAAACTAGCCAATACTCATGCAAACTATAAACATATAATGATCCTCGAATTATGTGCCCAATAAAATGTAGCATGTCATGAAAAGGATGATAGAACATGATTAAAGCTTTTCGACATACTCAAAGGATTACTCTACAACATGCCTTTCCGTTTATCTTTGGGGATAAGGTGGCAATGATTAAGTCTTTCAGCGATTTATTCCATTTATACCATTTGTTTACCAACTTATTAGTTGATTCACATATGTTTTACACATATAAGCACATCAGTGAGCTTTTGCCCATCATAGCATAATAGGACATCGTGGTATACCCTACCTACCCAAATCATAAAGGCGGCTCTATTACGATTGTCATGAGCTTTTTGGTCCTCATAGTGGTATAGGACATTCGGGATATGCCTACCTCATCAAATCATCAACCAACCGACAAATACATTTATTATGAATCATTTTTACTTTTATAGTTCAATTCCCCAAGTAAATATTTATGCTTAGCTTATCACATTCAAACATTAGGCATTCACGGTATGTCTTACTCGACTCTAAAATGAGCTATCAAAATTTCCATGACACTTTACATTTAAGAAAGCACAAGATTCTTAAGACAACATTAAGTGTCACAAGTTTAGATAAGTACAACTTTATATTTTAGCTCATCATTAACATGGGCTGCGTGAAAGCGTGTCGGATGAGACATACCTACTACTAAACATACAATATCTGACATCAATGACTATATGCATGAATTATCTAAACATTTTCTCACATGGCATGTATTGAGGATGAATAAGAGCACAAAACATGTCAAGATGATTGAATATAAGAAACAAGACTTCAAATCATCTTCTTACCGTTTTAGTTTATGCATTAAAATGTATTTTTCATCTCAAAATCAAGTTTCACCATTATTTAGTAAATTTCACCAACATCTAGCATGCATGTAATCATTGATCATGAATCATCAAAACATATACTCACTAACATAGAAACACATAGCATGGCAACCATATCGGCTATACAGCGAATTACATCTTTCCTGTTTCCTTAGTACTAGTCTCGGCTAACTTAGGTCCTATGACCTGGGCAGGACTTAAGTGTCGGACTACAAACCATACGACCTTTCTTCTTTCTTTTTCCAAGCAAACTTTGCTCAGTCTTTTCTTGGAACTCCAGCTTAGAGCAATTTGAATTAGTGGAGTCCAACGACATCCTCGTTCTTCAACCTTTCTTCCAAGTCTGGAAGATGATCCCTTTTCATAGATTGTACACTGCAATCATAAAGCGTGAGTGGTATCCTTTTTACGGATCACGGAACCTTAGCTTTTATTTTCAACATTAAACATGTGGCTATTAGATGCATGGTGAACAATATTACTAACGACTCTGCGAGATGATTTTGTACGTAAACATATTTAGCATGCATTTTGTTCACATAAGCGAGGTTTAGCAATAAAAGCAATTTTCTACGGTTTATGTTCCTCAAAGGATTAACATGCATGCCATTGGTTTAGCATTTACCACAGATATAGCGAGTTTAGCATGCAACAAAGATTTACCTTTGTTTAAGTCCACTAACGGTATCCAACGTTTATGCTTAATGGGACGATCACATGCATTATGTTGCGATCTTAAGCAGATAGTGCATTGAACAACGAGACTCAACATTCACGAGATATAGCATTGAAGCGGGTTTATCACATAATTCACCATAGCCTATTCGGTTTATCATTAGGCATCCTATGGTGTCGATCATCTTTTCAAAATAAGTTGACTCTCGAGATAGATTTGACATCTGATTTTATGTTTTCCGATTCACAAGTGAGTTCATTAATCTAGCATGCAATTTATCATTTACTTTGAGTGAGTCATCATACTTTAGCTCAAAGTGCCCTATAATTTTCATGCATTTCATTTAACTCTTTTTCATTGATTGATGTACATTATCACATCTGAGTCATGTCGATTCATCAAATTTAATGGTTTGATTATCTCGGTGGAACTATCAACATATAGGTTATGACTTATTTCAACCACATCACATATAGGTGCATCAATTGCCTTTTATGCGTGACATGGATGAATGAATCTCAACACATTTATCAAGTTGCTCACCAATTAACATTTCAAGAAATTCATTAATAATAGAGTTTTCATCAAGTACCTTATGAGCAACACATGCTACCTCAAATGTCTCGGATCTGGATCTACCGGCACCAGTGTCAACTCTTCAAATTTCTCCAACTTTTCCATCTCAGGAAATTTTGACTTTTCTCCACATATTTCCTCAAGCCAGGCATAGTATTGTGCCTCGAATGTGGAAGGTACATCACAGTGAGGCTCTGAGTGGCCATTTTGTCATTTCTGAAAAGCAGGACATAAAAGCCCAAGGACCAAGTGTAAAGTGCAGATATGGCAACAATTACAAATATCACACCTATATTCCTTATAGAAGTTAAGCACCAGGTCAATAGTCAAAAATACCACATTATAGGAAAAATCAAGCTGAATGGTCAACTATGGCAAATTTGTACAAATGTGGACTAATTGAGCTATCAGGTGATGGAATATGTGCAACATACTTATATATGTTTAATAAGGTTGATAAAATAGGTAAGCACACAAGGAATCAAAAATACACAATTCAGGTCAAGCAAATGCATTAAGCGTAATACATTCACGAGGATAGAGGCGACTTACTTGTGTTGGTGAATCTCTCAACACACTTATCAATTAAGCTGAAAATTTATGGTTAGAGTCCTTATAACACAAAAACCTAAATGCTCGGAGGAGAGAATTCAAAAGGCACGGTGAAATTTTCAGTTCATCAAGTGAGGCAACTACCAGACAGATTTACCAAGTAGCGAGCATGTTGAATGCAACTTATGGTTTCAAATTACGAAGATCTCGAGGGCTATAACACAAGCTACTATATGCTTATATAAGTTCAATAATGCTGATCAATAAGATAAATACTCAAGGAAACATGTATAACCAGTTTAGCCAAAGAAATCATTATTTATTTTCTGTTTCACGATTTTGATTGCAATGGCTTTCAACCTAGATGCTTAGTGTTCAAGCCAACCACTCTCTGATACCAATTGTTAGGTCCTATATGGATCCTTAGCTAGGTGTAAAGGCACAGAAGGGGGGTTGAATGTGCTTTAAAACTTTTAAAATCGTTTTGAAACAACCTATGTCCCAGTTCAGCACTTTTTTTCATACACACCTAGTTGTATCACCTTATTCAAGTGACTACAAAGCTTTAAACACTAATTTTTAGATTCAGCTCTCTTCCTCTCATGTCAAGCTACCACTTTCATGTTTCGTTTGTTCATCAAGCGAGTTTAACTATTCAAATCATGCAATCAAAGTTAACATCCAAAGCTGCGATCTGTGTGTGTAAGTGTAAATTAAAAGCAAGGAACACCACAATGATTGCCAGTTCGGCCAAACTAATTGCCAATGCAATTAGCCCTACGTCTGGGGGTTTTCTTATTAAGTGTATGCTACCAAGACCCTACACACAACAAGCAATAACCCACACACAACCTTACTTGACCACTACAGAAAGCTGTTAAGTATCCCCTGTTTTAACCCTTTAAAACAGTCCTAATCACTGATCCTACCCCTACACAAGTAAGTAAGATACACCACACTACTGAGAGTAGCTACACAAGACTCACCTCTCAAAAACACTCACCAACCTGTCCCACAACACAAGCCACGCCCGCACAGGCGGGGATTACTGTCTTTCTGATTCGATTCAACAATTATAAGCACATGGAAGCTATATAAACGTGTTAAAACATATAACAACTATAAATTAACTTCCCAACAGAGTTGATTGATGATCTTCAATGAAAAGCATTCAGCATAACAGTCTGATCATGCATCAACGGCTTGTGATGGCAGCACGACAACCTCGATCAAGTTCAGCTTTGTTGATCAGGTTTCACTTTTATTCAGCCTTTGATCCCTCTTGTAAATTTGTTGCTCACACTCTCTAACATGTATATGAACACTTTGGAGTCGATTTGTGAGAGGATCAATCGAGTTTTTCTGCTACACTCCAAGTTTAACACCAAACAGCCCCATATATAGCTATTTTTAGGGTTGCAGCCTCTTTTCTTGTAAAATACCTCTTGTGCCCCTATCAATCTTGAGTAGAACGTGTAATATATAGATAATAGCATTATTTCCAATCAATTCAAATTGATACAACCGGATTTATCTCAATTAATTAACCCAATCAAATCAATTATCTATTTTTGGAAACAGTTTAAATAAATACAAGTTTATCTTCAAATTTTCTATATGATCACGTGTCCAAATCAAGATGATCAAAGAATGAAATATTCTCATAATATTTTCAACTATAATCCCTCAAATTTTCAGCTAATTTGGAGTTGAACCCGTCACTCAAAAAAGACACTACAAGTCAACTATCTCACAGACAGACAGTTTTACTGAAGCATTTTGTAGTCAACTTTTAGCTATGATAAAGACCTTAAATCACAAAAGTTTCTTGAGACAAAATGTACCCCTATATGCAATATATAACATATAAAAATTCAACGCATTCCAAGTAGTATAGGGTACTCAAAAGTGTGACACATCAGCACATCAGAAAGCTGTAACACAGACTTTCACAATCTGATGCGTTTTTGTTCAGCATGGTGTGTGCTCTGTGTTGCATGAAAATGCGATATTATATATGCGTTTTGTAGCTTGAATTCTGATATTTCCAACCATATAAAGATCATGCCATTTGGTTCAATATTGAGCAAGTTATGGGGTGTGAACATGGGTGAAAAACAGTCCAACACTCAGAAAATTCAGCAGATTTTTATCACATGAACCTAATTTTGACCTAATTCAATTTTGATCAAATTGAACAACTTAAAAGCATGATTAGGGTCAATTCTAAGTGTATTAATATAATTAAACATGTTTCACATCATTCAGGTGAGTTTGGACCATTTCCCCAAAATTCCCAATTTGCCACTTTTTGACCTACTTTCACTGATTTGACCTATGATGATTCTCATACCAACCTAATGTGTTTTGGATCAATTTTAGGTTGTTACAATGTAAGTTGAGGTCAAATGTCCATTTACCCTTAAGGTCAACTCTTTGGTCACTTTCCCGTTTGCCCTATCACGTTCTCGATTTAAGCTCATGATTTGTGATCATGCATTTCAAGTGAGGCTTACCATTTCTAGCCTTATGTGATGTTTGAGTTGAAATCATGCCTTTTCACACATACACAATTGATCAATGTGATCATGTGTTGTTATCATCAAAACCAATATACTCACTTGGGGAGCAACATTTGCAATGGTCCGTGGTGTAAGATTTTTAGATTGAGCGGATCAATGCACATTTAGGTTCGCAACCCACCAATGGGCCCAGGCAGTACACATCCTCGACCAATGTTGAAGATCTTGAGAGGATGCGGATGATTCTTGATTACATTGGGATGCAATGGAAGCACAACCCCATAGGAGCCCCTTCATCTTCTGGAAAGTGAATTTTCTTGGGATCGGAAGATGGTTAACCGATTGTTTGTGCCCGCCTTCTACCGACCAAGCATACGGTCTACTGTCACAGAAAGAGGCGGAGTTGATGTTCTATCTGGAGGCGAGGATCTCGGAGTCAACATCGATCTAACGATGCATAGCCGTATTCACGAGCTTTCCGCCCGCATCTGCGCGGCGATTGCCATATGGGCGATGATTGACATGTTAGCTATAGAAGGCGAGGATCCGGTTACGGTGAGTGGCGATTGGGAAGACCACGAGCCGATGATCGATTCGCGATCGGTTCAATGAGTACCGAGGCAGGTGGTCGGTGAGAGGCGTACTCGGTCCTCGGGCACCACAGATTCAACGGGCTATGTTGGAGGAGCATTCAAGAGAGGCTGCGATGCATCGCATAAGATGGATAAGATTATAAAATTCTTTGGCATTCCTCCATCGACCTCACCATCCGGGCGCCCTGCGTCCACGGGGCTTCCTTTTCGCCCCGGCTTCTTGCCTCGAGTTACGCACCACCTCCCGGTTTGAGCCTTGAGATGACCGGGAGGATTATTTGAGAGGACTAGTTTTCTTTCTTTTCATTGTTGTTATTTTTTCCATTTTCTTATTATTTTTATTTTTATTTCCTACAGTACATGTAGCGAAATTTTATTAATATAATGGTTTAGTCGGCTTAAATTGTTTGGAGTTATTTATTTTTCTTTTCTTTGTCGCGATATTGTTATTCAACACTTTATGCTTCTTGGTTTGTTTGAGTTCCTTGCACAGATTTTTAGCGGACTACTTACATGAGCCCGATGGATTATAAGATGATCCAATTCTTCTTTGGCTCCACCACTTATGAAGCAAAGTTCCTTTTGTTTTTAATTTTTACATCTTACACATTGGGGACAATGTTTGATTAAGTGGAAGTGCGGGGCGTCACTTAGCTTCTTAGCATTATATTCCGTTAATTACGTGATTATCTTGATTCTCTTTGATGCCTTTGTTCACACCACAGACTTTGATTCATTTTAGATAAATTTGAAAAAATCGATATCTTGATCTTTTTGAGTTAATTGACTTCATCTTTGTTCCACGATGTACAAGTAAAAATAAGTGCCCACTTCTGAAGTAGTGGCGTATTAAGCGCATATTCTGTTATGAGCCACCATTTTAAGCACTTATAACTCACTTTCCTTGGTGTGTTGTCGATAGCATAATGCTTTGACTAGAGTTGACCACAGCTTTATCCCGAATTATGTTTCACCAACGCTTATAAAAGGCAAAGGAATTTGGATTCGGTAGTTTATCAAGAGTGAGACCGTGAGTATAGATAAATTTATGAGAGTTCACCCGCCAAGAAAGAAAGTGCATTGAAATACATACATCATAATCTCTTTGGCAAAAATTAAGTTGATGGAGCGTAAAGCATACGACTTTTGCATAGACCGATAAACGCGAGCCTAAGAGTAATACTCGGTTCTCGATCCGCATTTCCATCTAATTTGAATAATAAAAAGCATGTTTGAGACTGGTTAGTTCGACTACGGGTTGACGTAATGTGAGATTATGCATTACTAGCGGTTGTGGAAGTTATTGCACACACATATTGGCTCGTAGCGTGAATAGTGTTTAATGCGTTACTGATGGATATTAGTGGCATGATCTTGATCTTGACTTTGTGAAGCATAGTTGTTTTTAATTAACTTGTATACTGATCAGAGTGTCGTTTCCTTTTTGCCTTTTTGCTCGGGACGATCAAAAGCTAAGTGAGGGTTAGTTGATAACGCCCTAAATAGTACAATTAATATACCTTTATTCACCCCCAATTCTGCTCAAGAGAGGATAGATAGGCTCGTTATTATATGGAATATATGTTAAATGCTATGTGCATGTTTCTAGGATCGTAATTATGCATTTATGTTATTTTCCCGAAGATTTGGTACTGTTTTCTCTCGGTTTGTATGTTTTACAGGATGTACCGAATCTGGAGCATTGGAGATCGGATCTGGATAAAAAAGAAGCATGTTGGGCCAAGTAATTAAAGTCCAAGAAGAAGTTTGCTGAAGAAAAAAAGGAAAAATCAGCCCGGTTTACCGAGTGCTAGGTCCAGTAAACCGAGGGCCTTGAGGAACAAGAAATCAGTGCGCGCTCTACTAGGTCGGTCGGGGTTTTATGAGTCATAAATCGGCTATTGTATCATATAAAGCCGCGTGAGCAGATTATTTCATAAGTTCCAAGTTCTTCATAAGTTTTGCATATTATATTATATACATTATATAATTTAATGAAATAAATTTATTCAAGCTTTTGAGGAGTTATTTACGGTTTCTCTCATTCTCTGCCATCTACAGCTTGAGTAGATCGAGCTAGATCTCCATTGTTGAAGATATGAAGCTTTGAACGTTAATTTTTGTCTTCAATATGGTAGATCTGTTCGTATTTATGTGTTTTAGTTAATCTGCATGTTTAACGACCCCATGATTTACTTAGATTAATCGTAATTGAGCAATGTGGATCCAGAAATAGGAAAAGCTGACCCGATAAACCGGCGGTCTATACCGGTTTACGAGGCAATATTTAGAAAACCTAAATCACAGGATTCACTTCTGCATTTTACGTTGATCGGCGAGGTTTAAATAACGATGAGTTAGATCGGTCAATCGCTTGTTGTGTCGTAAAATTAACATGAAATACGAATAGTGAAGTGTTAGTTTGGACATAGTCTTGATGGATCCTAGGAACGTGCTGATCAGTGTCGACAACTGTCTAGGCGGGTTAGCGGTATGAGTTAGCACTCGATATTGGCAATTCTAGTTCTTTATGCGTATGAGCTATTAAGGACCAATTAAGGAGGGTAGCTTGCGTATAGATTGTCTACTACCATGGTCGGAGTAGATAGGGTTAGGAGTTGCACCCGTAGCCTATGATTAAATCAAAAGCTCGCTCGATTAATTTAAGGAAATTATGTGGGGAAGTAAATATAAAGATTAACTAATCCAAGTTAGTAGATCGGTGAGAAGAGAGGGAGAAATACCAAGTTTCTTTCATGTTTATTGTTGGTCAATGACCACTTATATGTATCTTCTTAATTAGATTAGAATCGTTTATAGTTAAATTTTGCATTGTCTCTGTGGGATCAACCTTGACTCGCACTTACTATACTACGATGTACCTAGTATTATTGCTAGTAATATCGACGTTAGTGACTTACACGCGATCAGGTGTTTTCGATTCCTTCCGATCAGCTTTGTCGGGCAATCCCCAGGCCTTATATTGGGGCTTCTTATATAGTGTAGCTCGTAGAAGATTTCACTAGGTCTGCTCAATAGAGCATATTTTCCCGTTCTCAGCAGCTTAGTAAAGCCTCGGCCGGACGTGAGGCATCCATTAGATCCAAAACCTAAGGTCTGTTCTACTAGCTCGGTCCAGCATCTGTTCTCCCTTGTCATTATCAATCATTTTATGACAGTGGTAAAAGCACGCTCTCAATTGCTCATCCACTGATATGATACAATGTACATAAACATCACAACAACATTCATAAATACTAGCCATATATATATATATATATATATATATATATATATATATATATATATAGACACACACACACACTAAACATAAATGTGCAATATACAATATATTCGACTGAGTTATAAAATAATATAATTAACGTAGATACACATACATATGTAACACCGGAGGGCCGGTTCTTCTTCATCCACCGGATCAGTATGAGAAGGAGGAAGCGTGTTAATCTGTTCATCTGTAAATCCCCTCTACTGTAGCAAGGTAACCTCCTCATCGTTCGCCCGTATAAATATTTTAGCTCCCTACATTGGAACAAACAATGTAACTATTAAACGAGATAATTTTTACACAAATATCTCGGCTTTGTTTCGAGATCGTAAGCCAACTTCTTGAGCTCAACGGCTTTTTTCACATGAAGAGTCTAAGCTTTGGGCATCTACAGTTGGCGGATGCCTTGTCTTGGCGAGTTGCTTATCAAAGCCTCGGCCCGACTACTGGTTTGTCCCAACCTCCATGGTAGAATCGTTCATGTCGGCCTCAGTGGTTCACTCTGCGAAACCGGCGTTCTTGTACGAACTTCTTGACATTCATCTTCACAATTTGATTTATAACGGTCCCGAGCTTGTGCAAAGACAATCGAAAAAGGGGTTAAAGTCGCAACATGAAAACATAATAGATGATATGTTTTCTAAAGGAATAAAGTTGGAAGAACATACCATACAAATGGCATCCCCAGCGATCCCAGCCGAATCCTGGAACTTGTTCATGAGGACGCTCTCAGTCTTATGATCGGTTTGATCAGTTGCCACAAACCGGGCCAGAATTCCTCTACCGATCGTCTTCCGCACTTCGTCGGGTTGCGGCAACTTCAATTGCTTTAGAGGGGGCATGTCATCGATTGCGTTCGCCAGTATAACCGCGTCCGCTCGATTGTCAAGTCTCTGAAATTACGGGCTCGTCCACATCGCTTTTTTCCTTTATACCTTGAAGGGATTTCAGTTGGTTTCAGGTTCAGCATCGAGGGTATAGTTGGTTGGCTTGATGCCTTCTCAACAGCCTTAGAAGCCTCGTCAATTGCACCCCCGACCCGCGGGCAGGTCTTTCACCTTCCCAGAGGGGTAGAGCGGCATCCTTGGAGCCTTGAACGTCATTGGTCTTCGATTTTTTAGAAGCCCGGTTCTTCTCCCCGTTGTCGGTACATCTACCTCGATGGGTTGTATGCTTGTGAAGGCATCAATTGCCCCCTCATGAGTTTACGGTCCCAATTTGGACCTTGTTCTTTTCCCCGATGGGGTGGGATCGGTCATTAGGTTTTTTCTGCCCGCACCAGGGGCTAGCTCAGCAGCTTTACCTTTCTTCTTTGGAGGTACGACTTCAATCAAGTTTGGAAGGGATACAGTCAGCAATTCAACCTCACTGGTCTCATTGAGCTTTTTTATTCTAGCAACCTCAGCGGTTTTCTTATTCTAAGATTGCTCATTGCGCATCCGCGTCACATCACCATATCTGCAAGATTGCCAGACTCATCAATAAAAAAGCAAAAAACTACAATATGAAAATATGTGCGGAAAAATAAAACAGTATGAAAAACAAATGTAATCACCCAAGGGAGGTCGGTCTAAGGGATTACCCTGACAAACATCACAGGCTAAGGGCATACAACTCATGAAGTGGCACTCTTTATACCAGTATGGATCGTAAAGCATGGGTTCGACTTCTATCAGCGGTCCTCCGGCCCGAGGATCCCATAGCCTCTTGAAAGACTAATCTACGTCGACAAGGGCTGCATAAATTAAAGGTCGCTCTGCGAAAGGTTTCTTAACGAAGCCAAGTATCTCCTTAATCCTCGCAATTGAGGTCTCGGCATCATCCTGCTCTTGTATTCCTTCAGACCGTCGGTATCTGTAGAATTCTCTAGAAAATTCTGCATCGGCCAACCAACCCACGATTCGATCCGCATGCACCGCTTGTACTAATAGGACACTTTATCTGGAAGGTCGAAAAACATATTACACTGCAACCTCCTGGGTGCGATCTGCTCATCCTCTTGTCGTCTTGAGAAAGAGTAAAAATGTAACAGCACCGGAATTGAGGGCTCTTCACCTAGTAGCCGACTCATGATGATAAATCCCATCACGACTCTTACGGCTCTGAGGATTGCATGGCAATGCCTTTATTTCCGTTAGGAAATCTACAAAGAACGGATCGAAGGGGATCCTGAGCCCGGCAACCAAATGTTCATCATGGAGCCATATGTAATCTTCGTCGTCTCCCTCACATACGTGGGGTTTGTCCTTTCTGCCAAAGCTAACAAATCGATAATCCTAGGAAATGTCGTATGCAGTCAAAGCCGGGGTGAGGTCTTCACGAGCCCATAATTCTTTCCATTGGGACTCTACCGCTTTGTCAAACTCCTTTTGCATCTTGAGCTCGGCATATCCCTCCTTAGTATCTTTGTTTGGTGGCTTGGGTTTTGGACTTTTTCACCGCGTTTCCTTGGGCGGGTTTGTATCCTGCTAGCTGAAACCCGACCTCTTGACGAGATCTTTCGACACCGGCATCCTCCTGCCGTGTCCCGCGTCTCGCTCTTACGTCGGATCGTAACCGCGGGCCGCGCTCTGTGCTTTGTCACTGCGAGTTCTCTCTGATGACATCACGAAAAACAAAAGTCGAGGTGGAGTATTATTCACCTAGACTCTGAAGTCGGGCCGAGACAAACAAGTCTGTTGATCTCAACACCTCGCCCTCCGTTTTTCTCAAATAACAAAATCCTAAAACTACAGTTCAATCGAAAATGAAAACCTAAGGGGCAATGTGCTCATCTACCGTCGAAGTGATGGGGCAACATGCAAAATTCCTTAAGGAATTGGGGAGTTAGGAACACGAAAGGACAAGAATCGAGAGGAAAACATGTTGGTTCATATGAAAAGCGAGAAAAGCACATAAACAGGCCTATGATTCCAAAATCTACGTTTTGCTCTAAAAGATGCATTTCAAACCTTTGAAATGAAAAGGGGAAAGAAGGGCGCGGAAATTACACGAAAATGGGAGAAATGCAGGGTTGAAGACTTGAATATCGGCGGAAAATTCTTATTCTACTTATAAACTTCATATAACCATGGAAACTTCAAGCGTTGTGTCGAATGTTGGAAATATTTTATTATGAACTAACATATGTTAATTAAATGTGCATCGGTTGTCTTAAGTTAATCCAATTAAAGTGATAAAGTTTTAATTTGGGATTAAAAGGTATCAAATAATCATGGTATTAAGCGTGTAGAGATACCTTTCTGCGATTTTCAATTTGTTGAGGAGCAAAGCGAATATATAGGGAAGTTATCCAAATAAAAGGTTATGGCCTCGGGCGACGTTTTTGAGAGTGTATAAATCTGTCTTCCTTCGATAGAGAGAGATATCCTTTCATAAATTTTCTCTAAGAAACCGTTCGTCTGGAATACCATACCAGACTCAAGATTTCTCAACAATGGATTCGATGCAGATTTGTTTTCGGTTTTGTTTTGAGAACGAACCCAATTGGTTTTGTTTACATGTGCCTTACCATAAATGTCTTGTCAACTCAAATATGCTCTTTTAACCAAGCGAAGACAGCGGTCTAAACAGTTGACCGGACATTTATGACTCATTTAGCGCTAGTAAACCCAGGGTATGGAGGCGTTATAAAAATATTGTGTTTACATTGCATAATACTCCATCCGTTTTTTATATCATCGCATTCAGTTTTTAATTTTATTTATACTGTCGTTTCATTTAAATCTGGCATTTATTATTTTTCTTCTTTTACGATAAAATATTTACATCTCTAAAAAAAAACACGATTAAATCTAAAAACTCATTTCTACATGCCAAGCATTTAAATCTCGCGATAAAAAAATATTCAAATCTGCGTATTAAAAATATCTGTGTGATTAACCTCTGTTGCGTATATATAAAAACGGAGGGAGTAGGTTTTATTGACACATCTTGAATTACTTTCGTTATCATATTAAATATTATAATTAATGTGTAATAATAATGTCGGAATCAATTAAATTAAAATGTTTCAATAGAATCTCCCTATTTTTATTTTTCATTTTTTGGGAAGAGATCCTCCTTCTTTTTAGTAATATCAGGTGTTATGGTGCATGAATCATCTCGTAGTATACAAATAGCTGTCACGAACAGAATTCAAAGGTCAAGTCGTGCGTGAATATGATGAGCTACTAAAAATAAGGATATTAATTGATTTTTTTTTTTTTTTTTTTTGGCTTATCAATTTTTTTAGAAGTATATTATTTGATTTTTTTTCTTATAAATTATTATATTAATAGTCTGTTAGGATTGCTATGTTTACACTTCCTAATATTAAGCCGTGAATAAGTTGAGGACACCACTTCTATCTATTTATGCGTTTCGGTTCCAAATAATCTAATTAAATTAATTGCACCCTTTTTTTTTTTTTTTGCCAATAATTGCACCCTCTTAGTATCCACAAATTGCTCATCAATAATTACGAATTATATACATTAATACTAATTATTTACATATATAATCATGTATATGTGATAGAAAGAGTGTGTCAAAACTAACAATTGACCAATGCTATATACATGGAAAAAAAACTATATCGTTAACAATGCAAAGCAAAAGAAACACCAGCAATTAACCTCGTACTTGAAGTCATATATTATGAGACTGGTAATAGAAGTGCTAACAGGAAGATTGTTTTACATCGAGGTAAAAGGCAGCCTTGACGATAGCCGATTTAAAGAAGGAGATTGAAGATCAAGAGAAGCTTCCTTTCGACCGGATCGTATTGGTGCTTGATGATGAAGATGGGATTAATAATCCATTGTTAAGTGATAATGAGGTTTCACTTCAAGAATATGGTTTGAATGATGGTTCACATGTATACCTCTTGTTCACTCCCAAAGATGATGATGATGATGGCAATGGAAAATCACCTTACCTTACCCTTTTCCAAAATTGGATGCATATTTGAAGAATCGAAACACACCGAACTAACTTGTGGACCTAGAATTTTATTTGAATGAGATGAATTCGAAGATCGTGTGAGATATTAATAGTGTTTTCCATTTTTTTTTATGTAATAAACTAAATCGTTTCGAAAGATATCATTTTATTTTTACGGATATCAGTGGGGGCGATGCCCCCACCCAAATCCACATAGGTACGCTCTTATGCATATTTTTTCGTCTTAGTATAAGACTAAGCCTTGTCTCTATTTGAATTCCGTTTCGATTTATATTTGATTCACGTGTTTGCGTGTATATGCTAGTATATATATAGAGAGACTCGGTGATTGAGTGAATAAAGTTTTTCATTATCGTTTCTTTCATAATAACATCCAAGGACGTAGGTACTAGGTAGGACTTGGCGGTGGTGACTTAGGGCTAGTGCTGTTAAACGAACAGAGCTGTTCGTGAACAAGCTCGTGTTCAACTTGTTAGTGTTCGACTTGTTAGTGTTAAGTGATCGTTTATTCGTTTAGCTTAGCAGGCCAGGCTCGAACATGATTGTAGGCTCGTTTGTATGAGCGAACCACGAGCTTAGTTACGTGAGCGTCTTTACAATAATACATTGATTCTGATGTCACGAGCAAAAGCGAGGATAATTCGTTCGTTAATCAATAGATATTATTATAGATAGAATTTATATAGTATTTAGATATTTTTATAGTAATTTTAGTTGTGTAATATATATAATTTTAATGTCTAAAGCTTGTTATTTTTACATCTGCGGCTTTATGTTTTATATTTTATGAACCGAACTCGGGCAATTCGAGGCCAAACTCGAGTCGGTCGAGAGCGGACTCGAGCGAAAGACAAAAAATATGTTTAACGAGCCAGGCTCGAACCACGAGCTCGAACATTTCATCTTTTAAGCGAGCGAGATCGAACATAAGTTTTGTTCGTTTAACAAGCGAGCAGAGCTCGTGAGCTAAGCGAGCTTGAGTTGAACCACCAATACTCGACCGGCTTCAAACAGGTTAGCATTTCTATTAAGGCCGGGCTAAACTTATTCAATTTTCACTTTTGAGTACATCAAAATGTAATACGTAAATATAATCTGATAAGCTCAACATCGTAAATTTATGGCGGTTTCCAAACCATGGGCGAGAATCAGAGAATGAAAATGAAACAATATGCTAAACTTATTCGATTTTCATTTTTGATACATCAAAAAATGTATATAAATATAGTCTATTAGCTCACATATACATAAATTTATGACGGTTTCTTAACCATGGGCGAGAATGAAGGAATGGAAAATGAAACAATATGTTTTTTTTTTAATAGTAAAAAAATGTAAACGACGTTGATAATGCTCAAGAATGAAAAAAAAAAAATGATAAGAAGAAGAACAATAATTAATTCTCTTCGACAAAAATGACATGAATTTAATACCATAATAAAGATTACTTAAAGAATAGTGAAAATCATACTCCGTACTTTCTTACCATGTGATAATACATCCATTACATAAAATATATTGTGGATTAATCATTTTCTTATGGCAGCAGCTCATTTACCTATGAGGTATGGGATATTGGGAGGGGAGGGGGTTAGGGTTTTTTTTTTTGGGGCAGCGGGGTTAGGGTTTTAAGGGGGCATGGGGTATTCGCGGGGAATTTACCTTATCAAGAGGGGTCGTGTGATCCACTGAGATTCGAAATTTTTTTTAGTGTTAAAACGGTGTAATTTTGTTATTAAAGAAATTGTTTTGTCATTGAAAAAAATATATTTTAGGTTCTGGTGACCCATTGGAACAAAATTCTAGATAAAAAGGATATAGATTTAAGTTACAACAATGCGTGCAAATTTACGGATCCTCCATCTGGTATTGTGGATTAGAGGATACATAGTTTTGATGTTTTTGTATCTGGAGGAGGCAGAGGGTGGATAATTGGGGTTTAAGTTAACGATTGTGTGATTTAAGGCATTTTTTTATAGTGGTAAGGTAGGCGGGGTGGGGATTACTGGACTTTTCTAAGGAAAAAATAATTTTGGGATATAGGGGTTAAATCGTAGGCGAGGGTTCATTATTTAAGTTAAATTTAACATACAACTTTCATATAGACAAAACTTGATCAAATTGGACATCTAAACTCAGTATCCAGTAAACAACACGCTACAATAGGCCGACATAAGTTCATGTTGACATCTAGGCGCCTCCACCAGCACTTAAGCACCATAAATGACTTCTACAGATCACTTGTAGAATGCTTTCTAGTGTACAACCACTACACATACTTTGGTTAATTCATGATTTAACTTATTTTAATTGAAATAGTGATATAGGACATAAAATGTGGACTTAAAGTTGTAAGTCAACCTTTAAGCATGTAGTTTTTGTGAACTTGATGCGAATCAACTTTATGACATTTTCTATATCAATTTACCCCCGAAATTGGACTTAAACATGATAATTCATGATAAACTATCGTAAAGTGCTTAAATTGATTGGAAGTTGCGTATGAGCTTTTATCGTGACTATTTAGTATTTTATCTTATTTCTTTGCGAATTGTATTCTTCTGCGTTTATGATTCTTTGTAGGAATAAGCTGGTGGACTAATTTGAGGCAAGTGGATTTGGGCCAAGACATGTTGAAAGTGTTAGGAAAATATCATCATGGCTGCCAAGTTCTTGAGAACCGCTATTAGGATGATCGAACAATGATGTGAAGAGCGCCACGATCTTCCGTCGTGTGATCCAAGCAATTAAGGTGGAAGGAATTCTCGATTTCGAGCCCTCCGATATCTTTCTGGGAAAAATCTCAGAAGATTTTCATTAAACCACTTGGCGAAATTATCACTTCTTCTCTCTGCAGAGGAGAAGTCGAAATTTATTGTGTGTTTTAGGCTTAGGAGAAGCTATCTTTATATAGAGAGTAAAACTTAGCTCAAAGTTTTATTTATCAAACAAAATAAATCCTTTTAATAAAGATAATTCCATAATATTAGAACAAATCTAGAATAATATTTATCTTTATTATTTACTGTAAATATTTATCAAATAAATATTTTATCTTAGCATCTTATTGATTAATTTAGGAAAACAAATTTCCTAATAATAACACACAAAATATATACGCACTTTTTACTAAAAATTAGGTCACGCATATTTCCATCCTTTTGACCAATTAGGTCAAAATGGTCAACATTCCGATTAGTAAGTCGAGTCAAAAAATGTCGTTTCAGTGTATTTAATTATTTATTAACTAATTTAATAGTCCATTAAGCAATTAATTCACATGCTCGTTTTAATAAAGTCCAAGCGTAGGTAAATTAATATTATTAGGATTAGAAGCGTCCGAGAATATCTATCTTTATATTAGGAGGCACGTCGGGGACCATGGACTAATAATCAGTGACTCAGATAAATCAAATAAATAATTATCTTACGAGCGGAATAATTATATTCGATAAATCAATCATGGGAATATGCCACCGTAATCCCGTGGTTGCCTTCTCGATTATAAGATTATATTTATCTCATCACGAGAAAGTAATAAGTGTCCTTGATATAATCATTTCATATGGATTAATCCTCCAATGGTATTCATTCTAAATCGGAAGTTACGTTAACCACGCGAAACATCTTGTCCTTACTTACCATTAACCCCTGCAGTGATCAATAATTCAAATAACTCACTTTGGTAGCTAATCGGTGTAATATGAATCCATGGATCGATCAATGTCTAGGATTAACTCGTAAAGAGGCCATCTATCTACTTCCGTAAATGGAAGGAATGGATTCCGTATCTGTGATAACACGGACTCGCGCACTCAATCGATCTGACAATGCCAAGATGGGGTAATTCGGATCACGAGACTCGATGTAATCCTTAACCGTCAAGTCAAACCTCATCTTGATTCAAGCGGTTGGTAGCGATCACCTCGAGGATTAAGATATATCCATAATATGATCATCTAATGATTCGATAAGACTTCTCAATTACGAATTATATTGAGAACTTCGGATCAAATCGGTCGAAAATACTATATGATATATCTATCGTATATAAATGCCCGAGTAGGTTCCACTTAACGAAAGTCGGATAAGGCGATCACACTTATTGTGTTATGGGCGCATTAATAGTGCGTTAAAGGGAGACCCGATACTCTCGATTAACTTTACTACGGACTAATTGTATTTTAAGTACATCTTCACTAACTCAATCCTCCGTGTATATCTCATACAGGCTGAGTTAAGTGATTCATTACACACGATATACTCGGGGTTTTACGTAGTGTAAATACTATTGTCACATCGGTGATTATGAGAATAATAAATATGAATAATAATATCATTTCATTTATTAAATAAAACAATTACAAAAAATTATCTTTCAGGCATCACACTAGAAAGACCAAGATCGAACCGGAGGAGAACCAAGTCGGTGTTGGACAAGCCAGGGGACATGCCCAAGACATGCCCGTACCCGGGACAAGCCCGGAGACATGCCCAAGACAAGGCCAGGACATGCCCGAGAATCGATCCGAGGATGCCCAGGACATGTCGAGGATCGATCTTGGACAAGCCCAGGAAAGCTGGGGCCCGAACTACAAAATATTAACATCAAGATGACATTAAAAAATTCAATTTCTCCCGTTTAAACACACTTTTGACAACAAGATCATCACTTGATAACTTAAGATATGAATTGACATTTAACATGTTTAGCCTCGTACAATCACTATGACATGAAAACTACAACACGTGATCGTCTAATAAGCTCTAAACTAACAAGTTACATATTCTTATCCGTCTTTAACATTCAAACTTTGCAATTACTAAATTCTATATGTTTTACCTACTCAAAATGCACAAATTATTATACTAGCCGTGTTGGCATACTATGACTTTCAAAACAACACAGATCTCACTCATAAACTATTTTCATGTCAGCGATGCGCCTGCACGTATCGTTTAAGTACTAACTATAAAGTTTCAATGACTTTTTTTAAGGATTCAAGCGACTTAAATCTTTCAAGCTATTATGCATCGAACTACATATTCCAACTATAAACACATAATAATGTAGAAACAACTACATGTGTGTAAATCAAGCCTTTAAATCTTGAACTGATAAAATGCTTTGATGTCAATGTTCTTACTTTGATTTCTAGGAGATTTCCTACAAGGAAATTCTCAAGTGAGAGCTATATGGAGAAGCATTTATTTGGGCACCATAGATGTCTGATTCGTTATGTAATAAAGTGCGTGTGGTCAAATTAAACCAAATAAGCTCTTTTTAAATGTGAGTCTCAGCCTTAGAAATCGTCTTCCTAATAAGCGGCTACAAAGCTTCATTTAAATACGAGTTCTGATCCGTATTTCTTGGAGATTCAGAGAATGAAAACCTAGTTTGAATATTTTTACAAAACAAAACACAACATGATTATTATGTAATAAAAGCTCGATACGACTCAAAAGTCGAAATTGAACTCGAGGGAATAGGTTAGCTTGTTCAATTGCTCCTTAATCTACCAGTTAATCGGGTCATACGGCATTTATTCCTAAAATGAGACTGTAAACTCGTTATGCTTGTTAATCTGTCGTTCTTCTCCTTTCTAATGCTTAGTTGCTTTGAAAATCTCTCCGGCAATCTCTCGAGATACATTGTTCGGAATCGTTTTTTTCTTCAAACAGCTTCAATCCACCGGCTGAGACACTCCCAGAAAGCAGATGACGATTTCTGTAATGACACCGAAAAACGAGAGGACAGAATACACCTATGCAAGAGCAGAGGCCAACATCTGCTCACTAATCAGAGAATTCTCGACACCATTGTCAGGAAATCGAATGTAAGACCCAGCGACACCATTTTAGAGATAGGCCCTGGCACCGGAAATCTCACTATGAAGCTTCTGGATGCTTGTGAAAGAGTAGTGGCTATAGAAATTGATCCGCGTATGGTGGAAATTCTTCAGAAGAGAGGATCTGAAGCAGGGTTTCTAGACAAATTAACTGTAAGATTATTATGATTGTCAAGTGTTTGATGAAATGATTGAATGAACTGTGAGATGATTATGATTGTTAAGTGTTTGATAAAATGATCGAAAGAATGTTTGAATATGTAGATGGGTTTAAGGCTATCTGATTATGTACTGCTGTTACTTTGCAGGTTATACGCAGTGATGCACTGAAGATGGAGTTTCCCCCATTCGACCTTGTTGTGGCCAACATTCCATATGGGATATCTTCGCCTTTAGTGGCTAAGTTAGTATTCAGCCAAATTAAGTACAGAAGTGTCACGCTTCTGCTTCAGAAGGAGTTTGCAAGAAGGCTATTAGCAAATCCTGGGGACTCTGAGTTTAATAGATTAGCTGCAAATGTGAGTCTGGTGGCTAATGTGGAGTTTGTTATGGATGTTAGCAAAGGGATTTTGTGCCTGTCCTAAAGTTGATTCCTCAGTGGTGAAAATTTATCCAAAAGATGAAGTCCCATCTGTTGATCTTAATGAATGGTGGGCTTTTACACGAACATGTTTTAGCAAGAAGAACAAGACTTTGGGTGCTACTTTTAAGCAAAAGAAGAAGCTGGTGGAGTTGATGAGATTGTCTGAGATGAAAGAGCTTGGCTCAAAATCCGACACACATTGCCTCCATAATCATACTTGTGATTTAGAAGAAAGCCTCTGGGATGATACCAGTGATGGAGAAGATGTCCCACACAATCATACTAACGATGGAGAAGATGGAGTGTGCAATGAAGAGGGATTGATTTATCCATTGATTCCAAGAAGAAGATGAGTTTGTTTAGAGAGAAAGTTGTGGATGTTTTGAGATTAGGGGTTTGAAGGGAAGAGGCCTGCAAAGCTTACGACCAGGAAATGCTGAATTTGCTCTCCATGTTTAATCAAGCTGGGATATACTTTCATAGTCAAGCAAAGGCAGAGGATACGAGTGATCAAGAATTTGCAGCTTTATGAAGTTCAGTGTAACATCATGTGAGTAAATGAAATTCCCATTAGGTGGGTGGTGTAGCTTATAATGTTCAAATTCGTTGTGCAAGTCGTATACTAACTAATAAGACGGATAGTGCATCATAGACTTTCGAATACTTGAATACTATGCGGATGTGAAACTTTATGCATCATGTGTTGTGACATTGGTGCAGAAGAAGGTAATGGCACAGGAGCTGGTTATCTGATGCAGCAAGAAAGATGAAGGATGGACTTAGCTCTTGTAGACATAAGTTGAACACCTATGCTAATTTTACAGTTAAGTTAGTTTTAAAAGTTAGTTAGAGGGCGGGCTGTGTTAGTTGAGCAGTTTTACTGTCAGTTATGATGTAATTTAGCTATAAAAGAATTGTTACAAATAACCCCTTTGATATAACTTTGTTATGATAATGTAAGATAAAGAATTCTTGTGCAGATTCTGCATGATAAGGTTTGTTTTGAGTGATTGAATCATGTGCTTTGATGATCATCATTGTCAAAATAAGTAGCCTTATGAAAAGGAGTTGAATAATGAAATGTTGATCCTTTACATAGGGGGACCCAGAGTGGAAAGCGGTGGGGCGAGTCTTTCTCACCGAGATCTGAAAAGATGTAATGCTGGCTATTAAGTGTTTATTTCGATTTTGAATTTGTTCTCGCGCTCTCACTAAAAATTTTTAAATCCGCCAAAGCATTTCTGAGTCATAAGTCAACAATAATCCGCCGCCCGTTCTGAAGTTGTAACAAGGCGGATCGAGTGAATTTTTTCCATTAGGTGACCAGAGTTTGAGGCTACGTTATTTAACATAAAATGGCGTTTTTAAAAGCAAAATACTAAAAGAAATTCGCCGGATCTCGGTGAGTTCGTATTGACCCCACCCTAATATCTGAGATCCGATGCGGTTGTTACTCAACCGTTTTATTAACAATCTAAAAGAATACTTTAAAAACCGTGAATTGGAAAATCGGGTTGTGTCGGTCGTGACACTGCAAATCAGTCGTACGCTTTTCCGGCGCGGAAAATCGAATAAGCGTAAAGATATCTACGTTCAACGTAAGTATCCTTACGTCCAAACGTAAGGAAATTCAAACCAAATCTCATACAAAACACTCATCACGGATTACTGCGTTTAAGCGTAAGGATCGCTACGTTTAAACGTAGATAATCCTTATGTTTAAAGCGTAAAGGACGTAGATTCTCTACGTTTAAGCGTAGAAATTCTGGCTACATCCGCGTGATTTTTTTTTTTTTTTTGAAACAAACAATCTTCTATAAGTTCATATACGAAAATTTAATGTGATAGCGCGATTAATACATATATAATAAGTAAATGAATGCGGCATTATAATGATTGATGGGTGAACATCGTTATATTTTTATTTCTTTTAATGTTTTTTATAGTTCCGAGCATTACAGCTTTTTTTTAAAATAAATTTATCTTTTATGTGAAAAAAATTTAAATTCGTCCGTTTATTTCTTTTTTTTCTTTATACACAAAAAAAATTGTCAGATTACTTAATTGAGATTTTTTCTTTTGTCATTGTCCATTCTTCACGATTCTTTCCAAAACTTATCGACTTATATTTTTAGTTAAAGATCTTTTTTCAAAAATGCCATATTTTCTAATTATCCATTATAATATAATTACTTAATCGTATATGAGTTTCTATTTTTCTATCTTATCGATTGATATGTTTTTCTTGTTAATTACTTAAGGATGATATTTTTTTTTTTTTTCTGAAACAAACAATCTTATATAGGATTCATATCGAAATTTAATGTGACAAAGACAATTATTATATATAATAAGTAAAAAAAAAAATTCCTTTTCAAAAAAATAAATTCCATGTGGACAAGAATTTCTACGCGTTTAAGCGTAGAGAACTTTACTACGTTCGCTACGTTTAAGCGTAGGATTATCTACGTTTAAGCGTAGATCGCTTACTTTTAAACGAGAGAATGTGTTGAGTGTTTTTGTATGAGATTTGGTTTGAATTTATTACGTTTGGGCGTAAGGATACTACGCTTGAGCGTGAGATCGCTTACGTTCTACGCGATTTTCCGTATCGGAAAAAACGTGGCGCGATTTCTGTGTCAGTGCGTGCCCGGCCCATTTTGATTTTCCAATTTCTGTTAAAAAACTTCACTTACATACATGATGATCGATCATGCTGAGTTTACATCATTATCAATTTAGACTCATCATAATCAACGTTGCAAATGATCATTATGTAATAATCAGCATTGGTATCTTAAGTTCACATCATTTTCAATTTCTATAATAATCGGCGACACAACGGGGGCGGTCTGTATTATTACTTTTTCCCCAAACGGCATAGGGTTTAGGTATGTGTAATTTTCACCAAACGACAGCGTTCCTTACAATGTTATTTCCCGTTGCAGAAGCAAAATGATAAACCCGAAAGCTATACTTCCACTGCTCACTAGGTCAGCACTAGAATCGCAAAAAAATGGGTTTCGGAGCCGTGAGATCCATTATTCGACCCGTATCACGGAGCTTCTTGTCATCACGGGTCACTCCTTCGCCGATTAATTTTCAGATCACTTCCTCTCCTTCTCCGGCATGTGATCGACACTTCTGCCACCTCCTCAGGCCGTTCCTGGGAAATGTTCGGGGGATTCCGGCGACATCCATGGCCTTCCATAGCTTAACTGACACCAGATTCCCAAACGGCGACCCAGCCTCAAGCCACGCACGAAAAGAATCAACTTGAGACCTTCAGGTTACCTTTTATTTCACTGTGGTAGCTTTTAATGTACTAAGTAAGTTTTAACGGTTTTAGAGGCTTTATTCTACAGCATTTTTCGTTTTATTATTATATTATTGTCTGCGATTTTTGGGTGGAAAAATGAAGCTGTGGGTAGCGTTAATGGAAATCAGGACCATATGCGTGGGTGAAGGCAACACCTGAAGAACCGTTAGCTGTAAAACAACCAAACCAAGGTAGTGTCAAGAGAAGGAATGAGAAGAAGCGAATCAAACAGCACCGTGCATTTATCCTGGTATCTCCTCGAAACCATTTTTTGAATTTACTATTCTTTGAATGGCTTGTTTAAATTATTAACCTCTGTGTTAGTAGTCAGTGATAGTGTATTTTGGATACTGAATTCATCCAAGTCTTCACATCTTTTACCACCAAGTTTGGAATGCTGATGCTCAGTTGCTTATTTTTATTTTATTTTTGCTGGTTGTCTTCTATGGAAGAAGCTGTTTGCCTCATTTTCTCAAAGTTGAAGCGACATTTCTTGTCTGGTTCATTTATAAAGTCATGCCTTCTTTGCTTCAGCAGATACAACCTTGGCTTCCATAGAACTTTAATTATGGGAGGTGAGTGTTTGGTCTGATGGTGGTGAATAACATCCCTTACCTGAACCCGGAGACCTGATATTGAGCCTCACTGCTGAGTGCTGACAATATATTTCTGGTGTTGACCTCACACGGTTTGAAGTTTTTAGGCGTTCAATGATGTTGGATTAGGATAGGTATGGCAATGGTTGTGTCATCCAAGGATTCTAAATTAGATGGGAATGATGACGGATGTAAGATCTGTTGAAAAATGCTTAATGTTAGCTTAAGTGTTAATTCTCCCTGCAGATTTGGACAAATAGCTATCCAACACAATTAGCATGTTGCCTCCTTCTGCTTGATACCCTTTAGCTCTTTTCAATGTGTCAGCTTGCTGGTAGTGCTAATTGTTTTAGCAATTTAGATTTTTTAACTGATATAGATGACAGCTGGTAGTGTTTATTTGTATTAGCAATTTAGATTTTTAACTGATATAGATGACAGTAGATTTGAAATTGTCACTCTTTAGGATGGTAAAGAATGCAAATTGCTTTGAGGACGCTTGAGAAGTATGTCAAAATCAAAGAATAAAGTAGTTTAGAGTCTTTAGGATGTGTGGATCTTATATATGAGGCGCAACACATCAATAGATAAGCAGAGAATGATGTGATTTGATCAAAATGTAAGCTTGGTTGTCATGGACACCTGATAATGGATGGATTAATATGAAAAGAAATGCACCATGTCAATATCTGAAGAAACATGTTCCTTTATAAAGATTCATTAGCAGAACTCCGATAAACTTTTGAATTTGTTAGTACCTATGTGTGTCATGCTTGACTTATAATGATTCTTTGAAATTATCATTAACAGCATGGTCAAATGTCAGAATATTATCTTCTTAGCTCTTTGTTACATGAAGTGGTAAGATTGAAGTTGGCCTGAAATCCTGTTGACTTCAAGTATGCTGAGCAAAATGGAGCTTAAGTGAGGCATTTTTACCAATTGTGCTTCTGATTCATTGTCCTATTGAGCTAAACTTTTAGTCGCTAGTTTCAGCCTATGTTTTTGTTTGACACATCAGGGAAAAACGTTGCCTTAGAAGTGAGGATATTAGCGGGAATAAGGCTTGTGTATTGTTGTGATTAGCTCATCAATTTTCTCAAGTCCTTATTGATGTTTTATTAGTTTGTCAGGTAGTGCTTGATCGTATATGGTGTAATATCATAGAATTTTTAATATTACCACGGGTTTGTAATGGAAATTCTTGATTATATTATCTTGTATGTTACCTACTAATCTGTCTGAGATTTATTTATATTTGTTTGTTTGATTGTTTATGAATGGATGATATATATATATAGTCTGAAAAGAAGAAGGAAAGCACAAGTACAAGAGGCGAATAGAAAGAAGTTGATAAAGAGGGTAGAGCGGAAGATGGCTGCAGTTGCTAGAGAAAGGGCATGGGCTGAAAGGTTGATTGAGCTGCAACATCTTGAGGAAGAGAAGAAAAAGCAGCAGCTGCTTCTATGGCCTGAGATAGTTTTTTCCGACTTTTTAGATAGTCGTCTTGCCCTTTTGTCATTACGAAGTTGAAACTGGATGGGAAATTCTAGTGTGCATCATCTGTGTTTTGAATTACTACAGCATGGTTTGCGAAATTCTAATGTGCATCATCTTCAATTCTTCATTGTATCAAATCGTTTTGCCATACGCTGTCTGTGTAATAAAATATTATGTTTTTTTGTCTATTGAACAAAAAGCAATGTTGTTTTTTTCTGGTCTTATTTATTGCACCACTGTGGGAACACATGTTATCGGTGAAGTCTATAACAACAATCGAACATGGAGGAAGATGGCTGCCTTCGGTGGTGTAGCATAACAACAACTCGGTAACATGGAGGAAGTCTATAACATGACATAACTAATAACAATCGAACCATAACGCATGACCTCATATAAGTTATGATTGAATAGATGATTACATCGTTTCATTACACGCGCCATTGCAGAGGTTCTAATGACGGATAAAATGTGCAATGGAAAGAAGAGATGGTGACTAATCCTATGTCCCAATATTGACTACATTGGATTTGTTCTTGTTCCTGTAGTTTTTTTTTTTTTTAGCCTATAAGAGCCACTTATTATAACTGTATGAAACATATTTTGATCCTAACTGGCCTCTAAGAAATTGAAGAACAAGGACGGTATTTGACCTGCTAATCCACCCATTCTCCATCTCGAGGCCCTGAACACTACCTTCCGGCGGAGGAGGGCCACCAGCCCACCACCACAAAGCAGAAATCTTCAGCCAATAGTGTCAGATATTGAAGTGTCACCAAGTTCTGTTTAACAAAATAACAGGCACTCCGTATGCACCATTTCAGTCAACCTTTTTATCCCACATCGTGTAATGACCATAAAGCATTGAGAAGAGCAGCGTATAAATAATGGGCTTCTGTGATGACAAAACTCATACCTTTCTCGGCCTTTTGGCTAAGATCAAGTGTAGTATCTGTTCTTATCAGTTTAATATCTGATATGTGGGCACCATTTAGTGCTACCGATATTAACTCAATTTTTATGGGAGGCCTGTCTTGTGAGCTTATGCATTTGGGTTCTCATGCGTGTCGCTTGCGCTTTACACTACAGCCTAAGCCTGGCACACTCCTCTCCATTAATAGTTTAAACATTTTTTCATTACTTGTTTATAGGAGTCCATTTAGTTAAATTTCTTAGCTATTATTAATTTTATTTTTAATTCATTTGGTTTGAAGAAATGTTAAAAATTTAGAGTAATAAGACAATATAAGAAGTCAATTTAGTGAAGTGATTGTTTTATTCATAGGTTTTTTCCCATTCAATATTTTAAATATACTTGCATATATGTTGTAACTCTAAAAATGGCATTTTTTTTTGTCACTTTCTTTTAGAAAAACAATAATGACCAGCGAGAATTTAAAAATTCTTCACCGTTGTAATTTAATATTCATAAAAAACGACATAACATAGTGCCTCAAACGAAGAGATATAAAAATAAGAATTTATTTTAGTACCACTCACACAATGAGAGATGTACTCAGTCAGAAGGGATGTCAAATTGGCTTTCGAGAGAAGAAGTATTTGTTATTTGATGTCGCGACATCATCAATCTCCAACTCATCTCAAAGGCTTTGGCTACATTATGGAAGCTCAAACTCCACGTGAAAGATTCCCAAATAATTGGCAGTGGGGTTTGTCAATTTTGCCGAAGCAGAGAAAGAAACAAGATGGCATTGCCTTTTTTGATTGTATCATCACACAATCTTATATGGCTGAAACATCATTTTGGTAAGGTGTGTACAGAACCTGCACTGCCGGGCCAGATAGCTTAAATGAGCCATAAATATCCTATTCAATTCCACTGGCCGCCCGTCGCTTGGCTTAAAAGTGCAAAACTCTTAGCTGAGGTTAATGAGACTTTATGTCTACCACATTTATATAAAGGCCGGAAGATTTCTTATTTTACCGATGCGACTTACATTCTCCCCTTTATAGTGACGTCTCGCCCTCGCAGTGACGGGCTAAGATCGTTTCCTGATCGTCCCTACTGGAGGAATTGTAGCCATCCTTACACTTGCCTTCTCAGACGGTCACGGTAGCATGGCCTGGAGTCGATAGTGGCTTTTGATAGCTTGTCTTCAGAACGCCCTGCACCCGGCCCTGGAAAGCGCTTAAATGAATAATAAATATCCGATCAATCGCTTGAAATGGCACTGCATCTCACTTATGCCTAAAAAGGCTAGCGAACTTGGGAGCTGACAAGCACTTTATATTTCACACTGATATAAAAAGGTGAGATTCTCTTTATCAAGTTTCCATATTTTCCATTGTAATTTGGTATAGATTCTCTTGTCTTTTGAATGAATGATAAAATCGGTGAGCTTGACTTCAAGTGATACCAATATGTATGGGTTAATTGTTTTTATGGTTATAGAAAAGCCTTTTGATGTTGTACTACATGCAGCACCATGTTACCTTCATTAGCTTATTACTTGTTTTAAGTTCTAGAGTCAGTCTTTGTCTTCATTGTTCTCCTGATATTTGACTACGTAAGGCTTACGTTATATAATTAGATTAAATTTTAATTATATCGCGCCGGCCGCGTTCTTTTCCGGATAGCGACTTCCAGATCCGTGACAAGTACGTGTCAGCGAGCTGTGTGTGCGTGTGTTATGTGTGCATACTCCAATTCACTCTTTTGTTGAATGGTTTGATGAAATGCTCAAAATAGGATGAGGTCTATATGATGTGATACACCTTTATGAAATATCTGGAAGGCTATAATTGTAAGACTCTTTGAGGATGAGGAAGTGGATGTTGGTTCCCTCCGTGCCCAAGCAAAGCAAACGAGCTTTATCAAAGCTACTGTCCTTCAGCAGGAATCAACAACAGGTTGAATATTTAAAGTAAAGTAGAAATCCACTGGCTCCTTTAAAGTTTAATGTAGATGCATTTTTTTGGTGACTTGCCAACAATCATTGGTGGGAATTCACCCCAAATAGCTAAGGGAAAATCATTAGAACCCTATCACCATATGTGGTGACTTATCACCACTGGGAAGCATCTTAAACAACTGTAAGTAGCTTATGCTTGTTTTTGCCCCTTTTTTTTTTTTTTTGTTGTCAAAATGCAATGTAATATACTTGCCAGTTTAAAAGACTGGGGTCCTTCTCCTCCCACCAATGTACATAATTTGTGCTTCTATTGCAGAATGGAGTAATAAAATCTTAAATGCTTTTAGAATGGAGTATTGCAAATCTTAAATGATTTTAACCTTCGAAAAGAACAAAATATAGAGACTTAAAAAGTGAGATCTCCTCAAAAAAATAAAATTTGAGATCGGAAAATTGTGTCATCTTTTAAAAAATGAGTATTTAAAAAGATCAATGATTGACTCAACTACTTAGGTTATACATACAGGTAAAAGAGCCGATTTATGCAAACACGATACATACTGAATTTGAAATTAATCGACTACCATTAGTTTAGGACATGAGATTTTAAGCAAAAAAAAAAAAAAAAAAAAATTGAGGTAGGAAAACAAACATTATTAGGTTGTCTTTTTATTTAAAATCTTTTAAAAAGTCATATTTTCTAATCGTCTAAGAAAATTAACCAAAATATGATCATTCTAAGATTTTATTTTTGTCCTTTAATATATTATATCCTTTAGTAATTTGCATTCAAGCAGATGAGACTATAACTCAACGAAATAAAATAAGGTGAATCATCCATAATTTATAAAAATTTTAAATAAATACTCTTCTAAAAATAAAAATAAACAAACCCAATAGTATGATCATACGATAAAATGAAATTAAAGTGACATAACTGCAAAGAAGCAAAATTAATTTCTACTCAAACATGAATAATGCCTTAAAATCAATTTAAAATCTCATTTTGTGAGGACTTTATAAGAATATAAAAAGTAAAAATGAAAAAACGAACAATTATTATTGATAATGGTCATTTACTTGATAATCTACTTTAAAAAAATCAACCGAATCTATTACCATTAATTATCATTTTTAATTCTCATTCAAACACGTGTAAAAATATCATTCAGATATTGTTTTAATTATCGATTTAATTATCATTCAAACACATGTCTAAAAAAATTCAAACTATTGTCATTAATTATCACTGTTAATTCTCATTCAAACTATTGCCAAAAAAATCATTCAAATTATAATCGATCGCCTTTAATTTACATTCAAAGATATGTCACAACAAAAATCTCTAACATGTCATGAAAAATCATTGAAACTATTACTATTAATTATCGCTTTAATTCTCATTTAAACACGTAAAAAAAAAAATTAAACTATTGCCATTAATTATTTCTGAATTACATTCAAATACATGTAATAACAAAAAAATCATTCAAACAACTCAATAATAATATCGCCTTTAATTCTCATTCAAACCTACGCGGAAAAATAATAATTTAAATTATTGCTATTATTTATCGCCTTAATTCTGTAATGAAACATATGTAAAAAAACTCATTCAAAATATTAAGTATTAATTATCGTGATTTAATTATCATTCAAACACATGTCAGAAACCCATGGAATGTAGGGCCCTAAACCCAAGCCAAGGCGTAGATACAATTTAAAACGGTAAAAGGCAAAGCTGATGTTTTGAATCATTACTTCACTCATAAACTTCTTAAAAGCAAATAAGGTTAAGAAGACACATACGATAATAACATACAAGTAATGGGTTGTGCCTTGAATATAGTGAAGTGTTACAGTTTGTAGATCCGGAAAATACTGTTGTATTATGCTTGGTGCTGTGTTTTTTTTAATCAGAAATTTACATCATTTACGTATCGTAAATCACATACGCGATCCTGCGTCATGCACTCATAACGTAGGTATAAAAAAAAAGAATACGATGTACATACTAAACACGAAAATGCATTGATAAGAAAAAAAAAAATACCACCCAAGCCTACGGCTGCAAAATTATACAAGAGCGTGAGCCAACACAAATAATGTCAGACACTTTTTGTCTCCGTTATGACCGAACCGGAACATGGAGTTAGCAGCATTAGATTAAGCCACTTCTGAAACGATGCTCTTTATTACGCTTACAAAGAATGTTTGGACAAAGGAAAAAAATTACACGAATCCTAAGAAAAATGAATGTAGAAAGAAAAATACAATGATGTGAATATAAGACAAATACAACATTTGAGAATGTTAAGCTATTGGCATCTACTGACTTAACATACAAGCAAAAATACAAAACAAATTAAGTATTATATGGTTATACTTTCTGACAATCGAAATATTGATCAATACCTTTAATAGAACAAATCATATGGCCATATATGAAATGTTAAATATGTATTGTTTTGTTTTGTCCAATGTCTGTGTGTGTTATATTTCAAACTATACTGCCCTGAAAGAGCGAGAATAGATCACCAATATATGACCAAATTCGAAAACATTAAAAAAAGGCCAC